>JAFEMH010000365.1:670000-813757 GCA_022495995.1 Adenophora triphylla var. japonica
CTAGCGCACTTGGAGGATGATCAGGTTGTGTGGATGCCATACAGAGATCGACAGGCTCCAGCTTATTGCCGTCAGGGTGAGGCTGTTTGGAGGTCTAGAGTCCCTCTGATCTGTTTTGAGAAGGTAGAGTGGCACCTCCCTAATCGCGTGTTGAGGCAGTTCGGCATGCTGCAGGGGATCCCAGAATCGTGTGACACAGGGAAGGAGTTGCACAGGATTGACCGCCACGGGAACAACCATATCGTTTGGGGTTCCCGACACCAGCGATTTATAGCAGCTTGGGAACAACGGCGGGATAGAGTGGTGTACGGGCAGATGGGGGTTCAGGCCATGCATTATACGCATCCTTACATGATTTGGTATAAGAGGATCACGTGCATGTTTGTCCAAAACCCAGTGCATGTAGAGGAGATTGGTTACCGGACGATGGCCCCTTTCTTGGAGGGTTTGGTAAGCATTTCTTAAATTGTTCTCATTATAATCACCTTACTTTTTTTACTTCGAATTATTAAATTATGTCTCATTCTCATAATTTATGCTATAAAAACAGGTACAAAACTTACATCATGTTCATGTGACAAATGAAGCTGGCATTACTAGGGATGAGGAGCAGCAAAGTCCGCCATGTCCATCCCGGTTTGAGGTGCGGAGGATTGTCAGACACACTCTCACGCATATGAGAGAGCAGCAGCGGCTTGAGGTCAAGCACCTTCGATGCGGTTGATCGCACCCAGGGTGTGGCACCTAGACAGCCTCGTAGACGTGGACATCGTGCACCCAGACAGGCACAGCCGGGGATGAACTTACATGATGAGCCAGATCCAAAGCCAGAGCCTCACATCGACCCACAGCCACAGCCAGAGCCTGAAGCCCAGACCAGGATGATGATCTATTTGATTGGTCACAGTTGACTCAAAGTCAATTTAGTTGGAGTGGGAGTTGGAGTAGGTGGGGGGATGGGAGAGGAGTGGGAGTAGGTGGGGGGATGGGAGTGGGTGGAATGCCCAACTAGACCCTCCCCCTGAACCCACTATGGGTTTTGGACAATTTTCGGGGAGTGGAAGTGCCTTTGATCTATCTACGTCACAAGCATCGTTTCAACCCTTCTCCGATCTGAATTCGACTTCTTCTGGTGGGACTTACTTTGAGGGCATTACACAACTTCAGAGGGAGGAATTTCAAAGACAGACTGACATAAGAAAGGGGTCTAGTTCGCGACATCCGGTAAACAAATTCACTCCATCTACATATGATAAAACATACGAAAGAAGGAAGAAGAAGTGAGATTTGATTAGTTTAGTAGTTTTTGTATTGAATATTTGTAGTATATTACAATATTTTTGTAATCTATTTGTTTGTTTTTTGAAAGTGTTTTTGTTTGTTTCTATATTTGTTGTTGTATGCATGAGTTTTGTTTTGCTGATTTTGTTGTTTGTGTATATTTTTTGCAGGTGGACAGCAAACTGGTAGCTGCTGATGGGATTTCTGGTCTTCACAAACTCGTCAATTCAATTGGCGAGTTTCCTTTCCATTAAACTCGCTAATTGAATTGGCGATTTCATTTAATTTTCGTTTAAGCTCGCCAAATGAAATGGCGAGTTTAATTTCCCTAGAATTTGTTTTTAAATATTTGGAATTTGTTTTTTTAATATTACAGAAAATAATTAATGGAAATAAAAAATAAATAAACTCGCTAAATGATTTGGCGAGTTTGAAATTAAAAATTTTAAAACCGCTTCACGGTGTAGTGATTTACAAATAGTGGGACATTCCAGGCAAAAGTTTGAATAGTAAGTCATATTTGGAAATAAAATTTTAAAAAGGAATTAAATGAGAAAAAAATCGAGAAAATGTCATGAATGTAAATGCTCTTAGAGATGGTCCAATGCGAAGTTGCGGAGTCAGAAATTTAATTACAAAGTCAATTTTTTTTAATAAAAAATTACAGAGTCAAAATTATTTTCCAATCAGCATAATATTTCAATTATCTTTGTACTATCTATAGTATAAATGAAAACCCCCTTTTGAACAATTTTATGAACAGTTTTAAGGGGGGAAATTTCCATTTTGTCCTCATACATTTATCCCTTTCTCATTTTGCCCTTAAAAAATTTAATTTAAAAAAAATTAAAAAAAAAACAAAAAAACGTGACCTTGAACACGGGCTTAAGCTAGTCTAATCATATATGATACATATTAGAATACTCTATTTTAAAGCACTGTTTATTCATCAATTTTTTCTAACGGACATCATTTTTCTAACAACTAAATTATTTTAGCAGCCGTTAAAAAACTTAACATAAGTGTAACTAAATTTTAAATGTGACCCTTATGTAATGTAAGACTCCGTTTGTTTCGACGTAAAACATTTTTTGGAAAACGTTTTTCGAAAAATATTTTCCTGTAAAATGTTTTACGGAGGTAGGGCGTAAAATGTTTTACGGAGGAAGGGTGTAAAATGTTTTCGGGTGTTTGGTAAGAAAAATATTTTTCGAAAGGGCGTAA
This sequence comes from Adenophora triphylla var. japonica, assembly GCA_022495995.1. Classification (NCBI taxonomy): domain Eukaryota; kingdom Viridiplantae; phylum Streptophyta; class Magnoliopsida; order Asterales; family Campanulaceae; genus Adenophora; species Adenophora triphylla. The sequence continues at coordinate 672,506 of JAFEMH010000365.1, forward strand.
AATGTTTTATTAAAAAAAAAAATTTTTAATCATTTTTTGTAACCACCCCACCCACCCCACCCCCCCACTCACCCCCCCAAATTATTAACTTTTTTTTTGTAACCGCCCCACCCACCCCCTGCCTATCCCACCCCACCCACCCACCCCCCCACCCTAAAAAAAAATTTAATCATTTTTTGTAACCACCCCACCTACCCCTTGCCTACCCCACCCCACCCACCCCCACCTCCCACTCCAAAAAAAAATTATTAAAATTTTATTTTAATGATTAAAAAAAATAAATTTTTGGGGTGGGGGTGGGGGGGGCGGTTATAAAAAAAAATTTTAAAAAATTGGGAGGGGGTGGGTGGGGGTGGGGTAGGCAGGGGGTGAGTGGGGCGGTTACAAAAAAAAAATTGGGGGGGGGTGGGTGGGGCGGTTACAAAAAAAAAAAAAAGGGGGGGTGGTGGGTGGGGCGGTTACAAAAAAAAATTGAGGGGGGGAGTGGGGGGTGGGGTGGTAGGCAGGGGGTGGGATAGCAGGGGTAGGGGTGATTTTTTTTATTTTTTTTAATTATTATTATTATGTTGTACCTTATGAAATATGAGTTGTACATGAGGGACACCATTTTTCGAAAAATGTTTTTTTTAGGACAAAGTCAGTAAGTCTTTTTACTTAGGAAGGGCGTAAAATGTTTTTCGGAAAACGTTTTCTCCATTTTTCAGAAAACAACCAAACAGCGAAAAACGAGTTATTTTCCGGAAAACATTTTTCGGGGACTCAACCAAACGACGTAAAACGAGATATTTTACGAAAACAAGTTATTTTACGCCCAAACAAACGGAGCCTAACATTAAGCCTCATAACTTGTTTTAAATCTTTCTTCATAAAATTTATTATTAAAAAAATTAAGATTGTCTCTCCCACTGTCCTCTCTTCTCTTCATTCTTCAACTATTTATATCCTAACACTACCATTAATACCACTAACATCCATCACCAACTATCGCAATCACCACAACACCACCACCACCACCACCACCCACAACCACATGAGGGTAGGCGGAGGAAGGGGTCGGTTATGCTTAATTTTTGGTGTTTTTTTAGAGGGGGATGAGGGGAAGAAGGGGGAGACTTTCATTTTCTTTCCAAATTGAGAATGAGAATTTATAGATGTGGGTTCTGGGACGGGAGAGGAACGGGATGGCTGGAAAAAGAAAGAAAGGGGAGGGAAGAGGTAGCTGGGGCATAGGGATTGCCGTGAAAATGGAGAGGGAGGATTGTGGAGGGTGGGTGCAAGTTAATAGGAGTTACATTAACGTTTGTTAAAAAAATTGACGATTAAATAGTACTTTTGTTAATTTTGCTAATAAAATTATAGCAAACTAGTGTAACACCCGTGCGTTAAACGCACGACCAAAAAAACATTGATAAATAACATGAACTAAATTATATAGTTAATAAAACTATCTCATTTGATTTGCATGAGTGTCATTAAATAAAAATAATTATCTCATTTCTAAGTAATTAATATTATCAACAACTCTATTTTTTCATTAATTTGCGTCTTTTACAAAATAATTTTTTGGATATAATCTTATAAAGTCATACTTCGTATTTTCTAACCAATTTATATGTCAGTTTTTTTTTAATTATCTTATAGTTTTTATTTAGAAAAATCCATATAGAATAGATTTTTTAGAAAACTATTTTGAAATAGTTATAACACCATATTTATTGTTTTAGCAATAAATATAAAATTTATAACCCAAAAAAAGAATGAATTTAAAATTTCAATGCAAATTAATTATCCCAAAATTCAAAAATCCTTTCTTATACTTTGTATTTACCATTTTTTTTTAATTTATGAAAGTTAATCTAAATAACACTCATTAAAACTTAATTATATATCACTCTTTAAAAAGATGGTTCAATAAAACACTAAAATCTCAATTTTTTATTTTATTATATTTTGGAATTTTAATGAACAAAAAAATTTCAACAATAAACTCAAAAGTTGTATCAAAAAGTGGGTAAATAAGATTTCAAGCCTATTTTTTACTATTAGCTAAAAAAATCACTTCGTTCGAAGAAATTAATGAAGAAAAAGGAAAAATATTTTAATAAAAACAAAAAAGAATTTAAGAGAATATAATTTTGAAAACATAATTTTCAACAAAAATATATCATCACATTAATTTAATAATATTATAGATTTCTAAACGTAATCAATAACTATTTCCGTTTTAAAAACACTCTTCATTTAAGAAAAAAATATCTAAATATCATTGTTATACATGAGTCTTTAAAAACAATTATTACTATTACCCACATTTCAAAAATATCAATTCATTAAATGAAAAATTTCATGTGTTTCTAAATGTAGTTTTCTATTGTTTTTTCATATTTCATTATTTACTTGCAAAATTAAGAGTTTGCAAAACAATGATATTTATAAATTTGTGAATAAAGGAATTAATGTATAGTGACTAAAAGTAAGAAAAAAAGTAATGTTGCATTTGCATTTAATTAATGAACAAGTTTTGGGAGAAATCAGTTTCTCCATAAATTATAAAAAGTCTAATTTTTTTCAACTTGCAAGTATTTGACGAATATAGGAACAATTTAAAAAAACAGGACTTTTTATAACTTAGGGAGAAACTAGTTTCCCCCAAAATATTGTGTTAATTAATAAGGGAGAGAATAGGATAATATGTTAATTTAAAGACAATTAATTGTTTTCTTGATTAGTTGATTTAAAGCAAAAAATATTCTAGAATCATCCATGTTTTGGAGGGAAAATGAGCTTGTTGAAGTGCTCTATGCACTTCAACCTTTATATATATATAGATATCCTACATTATTTAGGCAAGGTAAAATTGGAATTTTTTTCCCAAATAATTCCGTTTTACTTTTTTATTTACCAAAATGACTTATTGTTCAAACTATTGGCCGGAATGTCCTCTTTTTTGAAACTCGCTACACCGTGTAGCGAGTTTGACTAGGGTTGGTCAAAACTCGCTACACCGTGTAGCGAGTATAGGGCAATTAATTAGGCCGTTGGGAAATTAATTACGGCATTTAATTAAACAAAACTCGCTACACGGTGTAGCGAGTTTTGACCAGATTTAAGTCAAACTCGCTACACCGTGTAGCGAGTTTAATATATTCCAAACCCCTACTTATTCCTCTCCGTCAGTCCCAACAAAACATACCATTCTCTTCCTTTCTCAGTCCAGTTCTCCCTTTTCTTTCTTTCTTTCTTTCTTAAGTCCATCTTTCATCTATCTCTCTCAAAATGGATCCATCAAAACCCCGCTGGTATCTTGGACGAAAACCTCTTCCAGGACATCCCGGTCAAACCTCCAATCGTCTATCTAATCTCTCTCAAATTGAACGAGAGTTTCAATCTCCACCGTCTCCACCGCCTCAAATCGAACAAGAGAGAGAATCTCCACCGCGTCATATCATACCTGGTCCCGCTGGTGAAGCACAGGCCGCCATGCGTCGGCATCGCACCGGAAAAGCTCATGTTTCTCAGGGACCCCCCGCTCAGTCGACCCAAGAGGCGATACGTAAAAAACTTGAAGAGCCGGTGGAAGATGATGATTTTCAGGGCAAAGCTTGGCTTTCTGCGATGGACTATCTCACTGCAGAGGGTACTTATTATCCCTTGAGAATGGTCAAGGAGAATTGCCAAAAATATGAGAGGGTGGAACAGGTATATTATTTTATTTTAATTATAGTTAAGGTTGAAATTTATAAATAATTGATCATTATATTTTTTTTGTTCTATTAGGTTGTTGTGGTTGTGAAGGAGTTTAATCGAAGTGATCATGGCTCTGTGCATTTGGTTTTGAAGGATCCTACTGATACCATTGATGCTTACATTGCTGATAAAGTGATGAGAGATAGTGAGGGCGAAAGTCACATAGGTGTTGGTGCTGTTCTTATACTGACTAAGGTATGAAATATTTTCCTTAACATTACACTCCCTAAAATTATATTCCTTAACATTTTGTTATAAATATTTTGTTTTGTTGATCTATTAGGCTGTTGTTTGGGCCCCCTCGCGCTCATCAAAAATACTTAACATTGTTACTTTCAATGTTTTTAAGGTGTTTCCCAAGGACTGTTAATTTCTGTTATTGGACATGTAACTTGACAATATTTATTTTTTGTGATTTTATGTAAGATTTCCTATGTGGCCGGGATGTGGCCACTAACTTGAAAATATTTATTTTTTGTGATTTTATGTAAGATTTCATATGTGGCCGGGATGTGGCCACTAACTTGACAATATTTATTTTTTGTGATTTTATGTAGATTTTCTATGTGGCCGGGATGTGGCCACTAACTCGAAAATATTTATTTTTTGTGATTTTATGTAAGATTTCCTATGTGGCCGGGATGTGGCCACTAACTTGAAAATATTTATTTTTTGTGATTTTATGTAAGATTTCCTATGTGGCCGGGATGTGGCCACTAACTTGACAATATTTATTTTTTGTGATTTTATGTAGATTTCCTATGTGGCCGGGATGTGGCCACTAACTCGAAAATATTTATTTTTTGTAATTTTATGTAAGATTTCCTATGTTATCATTTGTTTTAAAATATGAAAAATAAATATTTATAAAAAAAAATTCAGCCACATGTCATTATTTTTTTAACACATGTAATTTTTTTTTGTTAGTACGAAGCTATTTTGAGCAACAATTTGAAGCTGATTTAATTGTCGAAATTAAAATTTAAAAGTTGTTATTGTTACACCATTATATGTACTTCAAGTAACAATTTTTAGATATTCATTATGATATCTAAATTAACCTATAATTATTGCTCAAAATAGCTTCGCGAACGAAATTTTTTTTTGATGTTACTACGAAGCTATTTTGAGCAAAAATTTGAAGCTGATTTAATTGTCCAAATTAAAATTTAAAAGTTGTTATTGTTACAACATTATATGTACTTTAAGTAACAATTTTTAGATATTCATTATGATACATAAATTAACCTATATTTATTGTTCAAAATGCCTTCGCGAATGAAAAAACAAAAAGAAGTAAAAAATTTTGAAATGTTCATTTATCAGAAGGGTTTTGTTTTTACTTAAACTCGCTACACCGTGTAGCGAGTTTCAATAAAGCTGAAATCGCTACACGGTGTAGCGAGTTTAATTCAGCTTTATTGAAACTCGCTACACGGTGTAGCGAGTTTAAGTAAAAACAAAGCACTTTACAGCAACAAATATCAGTTTTTACGTGGTTCTGACAGCCTTTTCTTTTTCTGTTTTTCTCTCAGCCTTCTCTTTTTTCTCTCAGCTCAGTTTTTGTTTTCTTCTCTTAATTTTCTCTCTTTCTCTCAATTATTATTTTTTCTCTTACCTTTCTCTCTTTCTCTCAGCCTTCTCTTTTATTTCATCAGAATTGTTGAAGATCAACAAGAATCAAGGTAAATTAACATCATCTTAATTATTATTTTGACTTGTGTATAGATATAAAATTTAATGATTTAACTGTGTTTTATTATATTGTAGATATAATAAATGTAAGAGTTTTGTTATGTAGGTTTTAACACTTTGATTTCATAATTGTGAATGTGTGCCCCAAAATTTTGTTTATTGGAATTCACGCGAGTTTGAAGACATCCGAGTTATTTGAAAAACGGAGTCGCCACGCCATTTTGATTACCTCAAAACTTTGAAAAAAAGGTTTTATGGGTTCGGAGGTTAAGTTACCCCTTGGGAAGAACGTTTGGCGTTCACCCAAAGTGCCTTGCCGGAGCAAGTCTCCCTAGATTTCATTAATCGTGTTTGCTTGCGTGCTTTCTTTGTGTGCATGTGTTTGAAAATAAGGGGGGGAATGTCCCAAGTTATCTTCCGGACGTACAAACCATTTGTTGGTTGTCGCTCGGGATTCCTTGGAATTTATGTATTTGGGATTATGATCCCGTCCTCATCTTATGACTTATGATCATCGCATTTTAAACCTCGGGACCCTCGGGACTTGCGTGATCGAGAGAATGACTCTTCTCTTTGGGCCAAAGATGAGGTTCTTTAGGAAGGAATGTCCTTAGCCCATCAATCCTACGCTTTAAGACGGTCGAGCTCGTATAGAGGCTTCATACTCATTCTTAAGCGATAATTGGAGATATAGGGTTCAAGGTTATCCTTTTCCTAAAGAAATCATGAACCTTTAATGGAAGGAACGATGCAAAGATGAGAACTTTTACACCGGTCCGTTCCAAGGTTAGGGGAAAAGGGGAATGCATGATAAAAATGACTCTTTAATGAAAAGATGACATTTTGGTTTTAGCAAATGATGCTTTTCGATTGAAAGAAATGATCTTTATGCAAATGATGCATAAAGATAGCATTTTTATGCAAATGATGCATTAGAAAAGGGGTTTTGATGCAAAGGATGCATTTTTATTGAAAAAGATTTGATCTTTATATGCAAATGATGCATAAAGATAACATTTTTATTGGAAAATAGGGATTTTAGGTGCAAAGGATGCACCTTTATGAAAAAGACTACATTTTTATGACAAATGAGGTCTTAATGCATGCAAAGGGGGAAGGGGGTGATAAAGATATGATCTTTATGAATAAATGCCAAGTCCCAAGCAAGATATATGAATGCAATGAGCAAGTATATCAATTAAAATGCAAGGTTAGAGCGTGCGAGGTTACCAATCGTTTCCTTCGCTTCTTCGGACGGAGCTAGGAGGAGAGGTTCTTCTTGGGTCTTCAAGGAGGAGGGAGATGGCTTTTTGAGCTTCTTCTTCGCCTTCTTGAGCCTTCAAGGGTTTTCTTCACGTCTGGACTGCTATGGAGTGTGTGTGTTTGATTGTTTGTGTTGTTGTTGTGTGTTGAAATGGGTAGAGGAGGGCTCTATTTATAGGCAGTCTGGATAAGGCTAATGAAGCCGTGCGGCTGCAGGCCCTTTGCAAATGAGGCCGTGCGGTCTTATCCATTGTGACTCAGCATTCTAGAACCATGCAAGGTGGCATTATTCTAGAACCTTCTCCCTAATTAAGAAAAACGTGTTTTCTTAATTAGGAAGGCTCCTTACTGACCCTAATTTTAATTTGGGATTTGCTCCAGGACATTTCCTAACACTAGGAAGGTCCGGAATTACGGAATTTTACCGAAATGTCGGGAAAATTAACCGGAAGGCATGAGCCAGATTTGGGTACTTACAGAAGCCCCTCGGCAACGTCACTTGCAAGGCGAGTGGGGTTGTCGATAGAAAAGGATCCGATCTGGTGAATGCCGAGACAGATTGGGTGACCAAGGTGGTCGAGTGGCTGAACCTTTTGGAAGGCTACCTACGTATCCCGGAGGAATCAAGCCAGGCCGTAGTTCGGGATTAGGATCCGCTGGGGAAGGAAGAAGAGAAACTGGTCTCTTGCTGGGGAAAAAGAAGAGAAAATGACCTAGGAGGTCAAGCAATTGATCCTACTGGGGACATGCTAGGAGTGACCCAGGTGGTCGAATATTTGAACTTTTATGAGGGGGCGCTTTATCACTGAGGAGTGACAAAGAAACAGGGTGACCAAAGTGGTCGAATGGCTGGACCTTTTATAAAAGGCTACCTACGTATCCCGGAGGAATCAAGCCTTGATCGTAGTTCAAGCATCACTAGATAGTTAGGAACGATGTCTAGGATCCTTGAGATTTTGACAATTCGGAGGCTGTCACCTGATGAAGCTAGAGCTTATGGCGCTATCTCTTTATGATGGAGATAGAGGTAACTTAAGTTGGGAAACTTGAGCATACGTCACTATTCGCGGATAGTGGTATCACAAGTTGAAATGATTTGGGCATACGTCACTATTCGCGGATAGTGGTAGCACAATTTGAAATGACTTGGGCACACTTCACTATTCGCGGATAGAGGTAGCACAAGTTGGAATGACTTGGGCATACTTCACTATTCGCGGATAGAGGTAGCACAAGTTGGAATGACTTGGGCATACTTCACTATTCGCGGATAGAGGTAGCACAATTTGAAATGACTTGGGCATACTTCACTATTCGCGGATAGAGGTAGCACAAGTTGGAATGACTTGGGCATACTTCACTATTCGCGGATAGAGGTAGCACAAGTTGGAATGACTTGGGCATACTTCACTATTCGCGGATAGAGGTAGCACAAGTTGGAATGACTTGGGCATACTTCACTATTCGCGGATAGAGGTAGCACAAGTTTAGAGTTCTGACAATTCGGAGGTTGTCACCTAGTGTTATCCCGTTATAACAGAATTAACGGAGGCGATTGGGAATAGAGCTTGATTGCTTCACAGATGAGAGATATTTTCTGAAAAGATGTTATCTTGGTTAAAAGATAACGGAAATTGCATGCCCAAGTGGAAGGTCCAGGGGCAGGATTGTAATTTCTGCTCAGAGCGAATGAAGCCGCCCGGCATGAGATGGAGAAAAAGAAGCCGTACGGCTAGAGACCTGTTTTTTCCAGATTATTTAAAATCAGGTTTTGAACGGGCATTGGGCACTTGTTGCCGCCCACTTCAGCCGAGAGAGAGAGAAGAGAGAGAGAATTTCGAAATTCTTCAATCCCTTTGCTTCCCTTTGATTTGAGATGGATCCGGAGGGCAATCCCATACCGAGGCAAGCAAGAAGAAACATCTCGGCGGCCGCGAGAAGGAGGAGAAAGGAGCTCGTTCGGACGGAGAGGAAGTATGACTTCCTTACGCCTCCATCGGAGCTTTACCCGGGGAGAAGGGAGCACAAATCGACGAACCCGCGATCGGTTGGGGTAAGCATTCTCATTTTGCTCAAATCCGATGATTTTGCTTGATTTTTGAATGATTTAGGGCTTGACCCGAATTTTAGGATTTTGAATGATTTTTTTGAATGATTTTGAGATGCATGAACAACCTATGAGGCTAAGAATATGCATGTGCAATTTTATTTGACAAAAATTATGAGAATGACTCACTTTTTTCTCGCAAAATGAAGTAAGAATGAGAATTTTTCAAAATATGGGACGGAGTTCTTGCCTTGTGCTAGAACTAGGTCAAAATTCTGATTTTCAATGAGAAAACATGATTTTGAAAATGATTCATGCATGCCATTTTTTTTTTTGAAAGAATAATGCTTATGTGCAAAAAATTGTGATTTTGTGCTTTAGGAAAGCAATGACGCGTTTCAAGTGATGAAAGACACGTTTTTTGATGCAAATAATGCTAGAAAAACTTTTGTGAATGTTTTTCTTTTGAAAATATGTGCACTTTTGAATATATGCATGCTTTTGAAATGATGAAGGACTGACGCTTCTTTTTGATGTGCTTGTCTACAGGAGAACAAGTCTAGAGGACCGTCGGAGATTGCAGTCAAGCTTCGGCAGAGGATGCCGGATTTTGAGAAGAATGGGGCAAATCCCAAGCAGCTGGTGAGGGCTACCGGCCTGGATGCATTTGTAGAGGCTATCGGCAGGGGTGTCCACATCACCTCTAAGAGCAAGGGCTTGGTCCAGGCCCTTTCTGAGTTCTGGGGACAAGACACATAGCTTTCACCCGAGCCGGGGAGAGCCGACAGTGACTCCCGCCGATTTCACAACTATTGCGGCCTACAGTTCACCGGGAGGCACGTGACTTGGAGAGACCATATTACAGCTGAGGAGTTCCGGGCTTTGGTCGGGTTTGAGCTGATTCCCAGTGGGGATGGAGACGCGGAATGTCGAGGTGGCGATTCGAGACTTGCATGCGAAACTTTCTTGCTAACGATGTGGCCCTTGGCCTGCTAGAGCATTCATATGGTTGATGCTATCAGTCACCATTTTTGCTAATTCTGGGACGCTGGCCATGACTTGCCTCCTCGACTCTCTGGAGGATGTTGATGGGATAGGGACGGTCTCTTGGGGAGAGGCCGGATTGGCGGAGTTGTACTTCTCATTGGACATGTACAGTCGGAACAAAGCTGCTTCGATGGACTGCTTTTCTTTTGCCCTTGAGGTAGTCTCCTTTCTTTTCTCTTTTCTCTTTTCTGTCTTGAGACTTTTATAAGAGAGAGAATGACCTTTTGATGTTTTGAACATGCAGGCCTGGTTTTGCGAGGTGATCGGGTTCTTCCCTTGGAACCAGCAGAGTGATGTCACCATCTTCCCTGCTATGGTTATTTGGAGGGAGATGCGAGAGATAAATTCACGGGGAAGACCCGGATTACCTTCGACTACAAAATGGTGAGGCCGGTCATCAACGAGGATGGGCACGATGGAGTGGACTTCTACCCCTGGGGGCGGTATCCGAGATCTTCTTTGGGAGATGCTATCGAGATGACGAGGCGAGAGGAGGTGGCTCACTGGGCGACATGTGATGTCATTTATCGGGGGACCGCTTCTCGAGGCAAAGATGGTCATGTTCCCCACTAGATGCCATTACTCCTTCGACCCTCCAAAGACGGATGCCTGAGCCGAGTGGACCGGCGGCGGATGATATTGAGAGGTACCGCGAGTGCGTGGCTGCAGAGGAGTACTTTGACATGGACACCCCCTACGCCGTGTTTGTGGAGCGGCGCTCGAGGACGCCACGTAAGCTAGTGAAGGCGGCGGTCACTCGGGGATATGGGGAGGATGAGCCCTCTTGACCCGCCGATCCCTCCTGCGCATCTGTCCTATATGATCCATGGAGTGCCGAGGAGGATGAGGATACCTGTCCCCGATGCTAGGGAGCCCCAGTACACTTTGCCGCCCGACATAGACTGTAAGTGTACTCTTAGGGTCTTTCCCTTTTTAGCTTTCGATTTTTACGCTTTTGCAATTTTACGAGATTTTACGAGATTTTTCTCTTTTTTTTTTCTCGGGTTCCAGCTCGCACTTATGATAGGCCGGTTAGGCAGAATAGGGTGGAAGGACATGTGCCGGTCTCTTCTCCGAGGAAGCCGGCTGCGCTTCGAAGGCGGCGGCGGATGCACAGGAGCACAGGCGCAAGAGACGGCACGTCGGGGGCACAGCGTCTACCTCATCGGCCTCAGAGTACTCTTCCAAAGTGCCATGCCTCGGGGCGGGGACCCAACGCTGACATTCTGGAGCAGCTGGCTGAGTACGGGCACGATAATGTCCATTTGTCTGACTTGAGCGACCAGGAGGACCTGATGAGGGAGGCTAGCATTTATGAGCTGAGTAGCGATGAGGAGGAAGAAGAATCGGAGGCCTAGGAGGTCTCTAGAATAGATTTGGAACAAAAACAAACAATGAACAATTTTTATGCACACTTTGTTTATTTTTTGCTTTATTTGGGCGCCGATGGGGCGAAAACATTGTATTTATGTTTTATTTGCTTTTCTAATTCATGCTTTTTCAATTTGCATATTATCTGAGCCTTGGGGCAACTTTTTTGCTTGGAATTGGGGCTGAAACTGGGCCAAAATGATTTATAATGGTGTATGAATGCTTGAATGGCTTCTGGATATGTTTTTGTACAGGTTTTGGTTGAAAAAGTGGGGTGAAAACTCCCTTGGGCAGCAACTTTGGTTGCTGCAGAATTTTTTCTGCAGAGGGCTAATGTAGCCGTGCGGATAGGTCTCTGGGGCAAATGAAGCCGTGCGGCTAACAGTTCTGTCTGAGCTGGTTATTTTCTGAATAAAAGCAAGGCTTGGCCATTTCATTTCATTTTCACTCTAGACTTGTCCCAATTGTTCCCAGAGCATATTTTGGACCTAAAAGCACCATCTTTGATCACTTTGCGATGGAGAATCCCGTTAGATTGCAAAGGGGGAAGCGAGACCATTTTCTATCCGGTCTTCAATCTTGGGCGAGATATAACTTCCAAAATCACAAGGGACTGCTTGATTCTTCCTTCAAGATCAAGTCTTTATGGCATTTGAGGGATCTCCCGCCCGATTGGGATCTGTTGAGAGCCGCAGCAAAGTTCTGGGACGTCCGGAGACATGTTTATTGCTTTTCTTACAACGAAATCGTCCCAACGCACGAAGACTTCAGAGCCTTGATTGGGGGTCCCGAGACTGAGGCTATATCTATTCCGCTGATCGGAGACGTGCCGGTGACGGTAAAGCTTGCATCTTTTCTGCAGATTCCTTTGGGAGAGGCTGAGAGGATGATGGTAGCCCTGATAGGGATTGACCTTTCTGATATCCCGGGCAGGTTTGGGTCTCCAGATATGGCTGCGACCACGGTGGCTATGGATGCTTTCATTCTCTGCGTATTCTCCTTTGTTCACCGCCGAGTCCGTGGGATCTGTCATAGTGGCCTCTTGGACATGGTCGAGACTGCAGGGCGGGAAGGATATTGTCCCGCTGGTTTTGGGAGAGACATTTCATGGGATCGATAGGATGGCTCGGGAGACCGCTTTCATGAGGTCCGGGAGTCCGGCTATGTTGACTCTGTGCCGGTCGCGGGAGAGGCTCCGGGGCTTTGCACGGGGCTTTGCCGACTCAGTGCCCTTGGTGATTTCTCGGAGAGAGGTGCACCTGGCGACGGAGGAAGCAGGGTAGCTGGAGGGTGATGATGGCTAGGCTATCCACTTCGAACATCCGTTGGTGGATACCACATTGGAGGTTGCAAACCAGGAGGATATTTCAGGAGTCTTATTCTGTGAGGGTTCCAGGATTCTGCTTGTCGTCGTTCTACCTACCCTGCTTGGTATCCAGGCAGTTTGGGGCTTTACACGAGCCATTGAGTGATTGGGAGGACATCCGGACCATGGAGGTGGTGTCATTGGATATGAGAGATCCACCAGCCTTCTCTTTCTTCTCGAGGGCTTGGACATATATTGCTTTCCCACCCAGGGCTATCCTCAGGAGCAGGAAGAGCACCATCTTGACCAATGTCTACTTGGACTGGTACGAGAGGGAGATGGGAGCGACTCGAGGCTATCTTGGAGGATAGACGTCGAGCTTTATTGGAGCCGATTGTGACTCGAGTAGGACTCGAGGGAGACCGAGGCTAAGGCGAGTTGCCATAACCAATCAGGTGACTTGGTCGAGATATGGAGGCTCGGTACAAGAGATTGTCCGAGGTTGCTCCTTTGACCGAGGTTCAGAGGGAGGAGGTGCGGACTCGTGCTCGTATAGAGAGAGCGCTTATTGACACGGGGTTGGTAGAGGCTCCAGTGAGGATACCAGAGGTCGGGATGAGGGATACCGACATTATTGAGAAGAAAAGGAAGAAGACTCGACGAGGCCGAGGAAAAGGGAAGAAGACTGAAGAAGACTCAGCGAATGACGACTGACAAGTCTTTTCTCAAGATCCTCTTATTGCCATTTGCAAACACATTAGTTTATTTAGGCATTTTGTTGTATTTTAGATCTTTTTAGCAGGTTAGCAGAGTTAAGAGGTAGACCGTGCTTGAACTCATCAAGAAGTTTTTAACTTGTAATGAACAAGGCATATTATCTTAAAAATTAATCAAGACACATTTCATGGAAATTCAAATGTCTTTATTGATTGGGACCCGTTTTATGAAAACTGAAATGCCCTTTACTATTTAGGACGCACTTCATGGAAGCTTAATCGTCCTTTTTATTATTTAGACCGAACCATATATGGCTGCCTACGTTCCCCTTTTACAAGAAAGGCTAAGGGGCTCAGGTCTTCGTAGTTCATTCTGGTGAACCAATTTTTTATGTGCAGCCCTGTTTTTTGCCTAGACCGCCCTTTTTGGGGTTTTCAGCCTAGCTGGGCATTACTCTTTTTGCACTAAGATTTTTTTTCTTTTTTCTTTTTATATGTGCAACCCTGTCTTTTGCCTAGACCGCCCTCTTTGGGGTTTTCAGCCTAGCTGGGTATTACTCTTTTTGCACCTTTTTTTTTTATTATTTATTTATTTTTTCTTTTTTTTTTATTAGACATAGTATCTTCGGAGTTTATCACCGTTGACCGGGTGGACGAAGGGATTGCCATCCAAGTCTGCAAGCTTCATTGCTCCTCCTGACAGTATCTTCTGCACCACATAAGGGCCGATCCAGACGGGTTCCCATTTTCCCAGGGGGTTGTCTCTGGTAGGGGGCTTTACTTTCAGCACTAAGTCGCCCTCTTTGATATCTCTGGCCTTGACCTTTTTATCAAACGCTCGCCATTCGCCTCGGTAGGCTCGGGTGTGTTCCATGGCTTTTAGCCTTCTCTCGTCAAGCAGTGGCTAACTCATCATGCCGGCCGCACCATTCCACTTCCTCGACACTGTTTTCCAGGAGGACCCTTAATGACGGGATTTCCAACTCCACTGGTAACACTGCTTCCATCCCGTAGGTTAGGGCAAAAGGAGTTTCTCCCGCGTCTGTTTCCCCTGACAGTGCGCTCAGAGCCCCGCAGAGTGCTAGGTGCAGATTTTCGGGCCAATCACGACCACGGGTGGCCATCTTCCTGATGAGCCGCTCGAGTGTCTTCTTAGCAGCTTCCACGGCTCCATTGGTTTGAGGTCTGCACGGACGACTTGTGGCGAGTAACTCGAATTCGACAGCTAGCCTATCGCAGCCTCCTTCGAAGTGTGACCCATTATCGAAATGATCTCGTTGGGCACCCCATATCTGCACATTATGTTTTCTTTGATGAACTGGGCCACTTTTCTGGAAGTGAGGACCTTGTAGGACTTGGCCTCTACCCACTTTGTGAAGTAGTCAATGGCTACCAACACGAACTCGTGCCCATTGCTTCCTGCCGGGATATTTTCCCTATCACGTCAATGCCCCAAGTTGCAAACGGCCAAGGAGTCGTCATGCAAGCACAAGTCATGAGGTGGGAGATGGTTGAGGTTGGCAAACCGCTGGCACTTGTCGCAGTTCGGACGTGTTGAACGCGCTGCTTCCATGGAGATCCGGTAGTAACCCATTCTGAGGATCACTTGCATCGTGGCTCTGGCATTCATGTGAGGACCGCAGGGACCATTGTGGACTTTCGGTCATCAACTCTCTGGCTCTTTCTTGAGTGACACATAAGAGGAGTGGTCCTTGATACCGCTTCTTGTATAGGTTGCCTCCTAGAATGACATAATGAGAAGCCAACCTTTTCAGGGCTTGTAAGCTCTTGGCTCCGATACCTTCTTTTGGTCTACCTTCTTCGTCTCCGAAATCCGACTCTCCGTCTTTGAGGAATTGGTAAACTGATTGTACCAAGGTTCCTTTATAGGCTCAGTCCCAGGTCCACTTTACAACAGAAAGTCGGGCTTCTCTTCTACCCACTCTGAAGGGCTTTATGGCTTTTCCTCTGGGATCTCTACCAATGAGGCTAGAGTAGCTAGGGCATCTCGCGAATCTGTTCTTTTCCCTCGCAAGTAGTGGAAAGTCACTTCTCCGGCTGCCCAGTCAACTCCTCCATATGGGCACGATACCGTTGCAGACAGGGTCCACAGCCTTCCACTTGTTGGAGACTTGGTTGATGATCGTGGCCGAGTCTCCGTAAACTTCGAGCTCCTTGACATTTCTTTCTAAGGCGGCCTCCAAAACCAAAGAATGCAAGTGCTTCATACTCGGCGGCATTGTTCGTGGCAGGAAAGTTTAACTTGAGGGCTATGGGGGTATGCTCATCTTTCGGATCGACCAATAGCATTCCTACACCATTTCCTCTTTTGTTAGCGGCTCCGTCAAAGAACAACTTGCCATCTATTTTCGTGCTCAACTGCAAAGATCCCTTCATCTGGAAATTGGGGTTCAGGCCCTTGCCTTCATTACTGGGGAAATTCGCCGGGTGATCTGACAATGCTTGACCCTTGATGGCCTTTCTGGTCACATAGTTGATGTCGTATTCTCGCCAAGAAGAAGGACCACTTCGCTAGACGCATCGAGAGGGAAGGCTTGTCAAAGATGTACTTGATGGGGTCCATTTTTGAGACCAAGTTCACAGGTGGGCTTCGCATATAATGCTTCAACTTGCCGACTACCCAGACCAGTCCCGCACAAGTCTTTTCACATGCTTTGAGTAATTGAGCTCACTCCCTGTAGCTTCCCCGACAAAGTAAATGGCATTTTCTACCCGAGAGTCTTTCTTCTCCTGAGCAAGCATAGCCCCAACTGCCGTGTTCTGTGACAGTGAGATAGAGCAGAAGAGGCTTGTCTATGTGGGGGGCATAGTACCGGGGATGTACTAAGTATGCCTTGATCTGGTCAAAGGCATCTTGGCATTCTTCGGTCCATTCTGTGTCCACATTCTTCTTCATGAGCTTGAAGATGGGCTCGCACATAGTGGTCAACTGATTGACGAAACGGCTGATGTACTGCAATTTACCCATGAAGCTTTTGACTTCTGCTGGGTTTGAGGTGGCCTCATATCCATGATGGATTTGATCTTTCGGGGTCAACTTCTATACCTCGCTCCGTGACCATGTACTCAGAGCACTTTTCCCTTGTCACTCCGAAGGTGCATTTGGCAGTGGTTTAGTCTCATGGAATGCCGTCTCGGCCTCTCAAAGAATTTTCGTAGGTCAACAAAGTGCTGCCCACCTTCTCCTTTGGAGTGGATTATCATGTCGTCTACGTAGACCTCAATCTCCCTTGTGGATCATGTCATGAAAAAGTGCGGTCGCGCCCTTTGGTAAGTAGCCCCGGCATTCTTGAGCCCGAATGGCATTACCGTATAACAAGAGGGTTCCCACGGTGTGGTGAAGGCCGTCTTTTCTTGGTCTTCCTCGGCCATCTTGATCCGGTTGTAGCACGCAAAACCATCAACGAAGGATTTGACTTCGTAGTTGGCAGTGGAGTCCACCAGGATGTCTATGTTTGGCGTGAGGGTAGTCGTCTTTGGGCCGGGCCTTGTTCGGATCTCGGAAATCCACACGCAGCGCACCTTCCCATTGGCCTTGGTTACGGTCACGATGTTGGACAACCATGTCGGGTATTCAATGACTCGATGAACCCTACCCGCAAGTAGCTTCTCAATTTCTTCTTTGACCCGCAGAGACCATTCCGGCTTGATCTTTCTCGGTCGTTTCTTGGCTTAGCATCTCGGTGCTAGAGGGATTCTCGTGCTCTACTATCGAACCGCCTAGCCCCGGCATATCTTTGTATGACCATGCAAACACGTCGACGTATTCTCTCGAGCGGCTCGGTCCTGTCCCTTTCAACCCCCTGGAAGAAGCTTCCAATCTGTGTCTCTTTAGGTTCCTCAATAGTACCCAAGTTCACACTTATCAAAATCTCCTCGGCGGCTTGGACCCGGTTTTCCTCTTTTCAAACCCGCTTAAAGATTTCTTTAATGTATTGTTCGTTTAGTGTGTTTGCATCTTGTTCAAATGATTCATTATTAACTGTTGTTAAGTTTTGAGTTAATTTATCATTTGTTAAGTTGGCAATAAGAGGATAATCGTAAAGATTTGTCATTTCATTCAAGATAAGGGGAAAGATGACATCGATTACATTTTCATAATCCTCAGCGTGAGGCCTTCGGATGACTCGAGGCCCGGAATTCGAAGATTCCCGACTCAACCGAACAGACAACACCGACTCTGGACCCTACACTACTTATTGACTCGAGGGGGACTTGACAAGGGTTGGACCGGGATCTCACTCCTTCTTGCCGTTGCCCTGGGAAGTAGCAGCCTTGCCGTTGTTCTTCGTAAAGTCGGAGACTTCGAACCGATCAAAAGCTTGCCGGAAATCATTAACAGGACGATACTGTGGAAAGATGGTGAGGGGAACTAAAGTAACTTGTTGCAATCTTCCGGCTAGCTCTTCCGTAGAGACTGGACTCATTGATCGAAGGGTCCGGGCTCATCTCATCAATGCACCGCCGATAACTCATTTTCTTCTTTATCGATCTTGGACACCCACGACCTTGTCGGTGTAGCCAACGAAGGGTTGGCTTGGATAATGCCGATGAAGTCTTCTTCGTAGAGGGATCTTGATTATTCCTTGGCCGGCTACGTATTCAATAGGCTTTCGTGTTACGCTTCCGGATCTGCTAGCTTCTTATTGAACTTCACGATGGCCACAAATTCAGCACTTTCTCGCTTCAAGAAGATCCTGTACATGGGGATATCGAGCCGGACTGTGCTTGGGGTGACGGGTTCTTTGACAGTTCTTTGGCATAACCGACATAGTAGTCGAACTTGCCCGAAGGCTCTCCCAAAGTTCCTACGCTCTTGTCCCCGGCTTCGTATCTTTCCTTAAGCTTTTGTCCGTGTGGACTTTCTCTTCTTCTTCTTCCTTGAAGGAGCGTCCTCATGGATCCATTCTTGATACTCATACTCTAGGCGCCTTCGCAATCACATACATCATACCGAGATGTGAGGCTTGGGTTGAACCTGGGATAGCCCCTCCAACCGCTTGGTTATTACCGTGTGGATTACCATGTTGGCCATTTTGACACCGACAAGCCGACAAACCGAGGATTCTGGCGAACCGTCCGAGGATTCTCGCGCTAACAAGTCGCCGACCCGGTGTTCTCACCCACTTCTTTCTCGCTAAGGGAAAGGGATAGGAAAGGTTTAGACTCGGGGTAGGTGTTTAGAGGTGAAGGCTCGTGCAATATGCAAATTAGAATCTTCAAGTTTACTTAAAACAATGTCTTTTATTAATATCTATTTGGTTGGAAAAGGGGTTACGCCCTTCTTTTTTCACAACTACTCTAGATCTGGATCGTGGGTTCCGTCACTACGTCTATAAGCCCCTCGTATTCCACCCGTATTTCGACCTCCCGGGGTGGACGGCCCCTGCGAGGGTCCTATAGGGCACGCGGATCCCACCGACCGAGAGTAAAGAACGCTCCTATCGGGTCTAGCGGGTCATAGGACCTTTCAACGCACGAGCGATGCGGATTATAGTCAAGGCAATACCGGGAAAGTCTCGTCTCTCTGCCTTGACGGATCTTCGACAGAGTTTCGCTTGAGCGAATGACGGTTTGACTTTCGGTAATGTCCGAGAAGATAATAGGCATGGGTCGGGCGGCAAAAGCCGGATGACACAGTGTCACATTGAACTTCGTTGCATACGCCGGGCGTGAGTCAGAGTCGAAGTCAATGCCGGGTCAAGATCTTGCCAATTTTTCCTTGTCGGAATTTTAGCAGAGCTTCGCTTGAGCGAAAGATTTTGGCAAAGACTTGGTCTTGACTCTTACGCATTCCGTGCGGGTCAAGGTCAATAGTCAATGTCGGAGTCAAGATCCCACCGATTTTTCCTTGTCGGAATTTCGGCAGAATTTCGCTTGAGCGAAAATCTTGGTTTCCGTTATGAGCTAAGGCTTGACCTTTACGTGGGTATGCAACTGGGCTATATGACACGGACTAGACCAAAAACCAACCAAAAGTCACGGATTTTTTGAAACGTGTGACACGGACTGTGCATTGGTCGACACCGGCCGCCAGGGGAGGTTGGGATGATTCCGTGCGCGCCCGGAGCATCGTAAGGCTGTCCGTGACTGCAGTGGAACCACCCTCGGGTTTGAAGGACGTGCGTGCAAAAGTGTACGGGATATATCAGTGCGCGTAGTGTGCGGTCTCCTAAAAATGTTCCTTTTTGAGTTAAAACAGAAATTTTCAGAAATGTGTTTTAAAGGAATGATTTTCGGGACGGGGAAAATGCAACACATAAGCACGTAAATTTTCCGGGAGCCCCAGCTTAGTCGTGGAGCCGAGTAGCCCCAAGCCGCTAGGATCCGAATTAACCATGATTTTTCCTGGTGGAATTGCCACTGAGGTCGTATGGTCAGAATCCTATGAGGATTAGCCGTACGACTGCATGGATCAATTTTCCAGGTTCCACTCCTTTTGCTATTTTTCGGGTTATTTCCCGTTTCAAAGTATGCACAGATTCCAAGATGCAAATGATGCAATGCATGGTAAAAGAAAGCAAGCACGATTAATGAAATCGGCGATGGGAGTCTAACCCGCTCAAAGGGAAAAGCTTTCTTTTATTTTTTGTTTCAAAATTATTTTTTTCGAAAAAAGGGATACTGGTACGTGGGATTGTTAAACCACCTTGTTATCCCAAGCCCCGGGTTAGGGAGCGATACAGGAAGGGTAAGTGGGGTTCACCTATATACCAAGTATCGATTTTTGTTTTGAAAATAAAGCTTTTCTCCTTTGGGTTATCCCCAGCAGAGTCGCCAAACTGTGAATGTGTGCCCCAAAATTTTGTTTATTGGAATTCACGCGAGTTTGAAGACATCCGAGTTATTTGAAAAACGGAGTCGCCAAGCCATTTTGATTACCTCAAAACTTTGAAAAAAAGGTTTTATGGGTTCGGAGGTTAAGTTACCCCTTGGGAAGAACGTTTGGCGTTCACCCAAAGTGCCTTGCCGGAGCAAGTCTCCCTAGATTTCATTAATCGTGTTTGCTTGCGTGCTTTCTTTGTGTGCATGTGTTTGAAAATAAGGGGGGGAATGTCCCAAGTTATCTTCCGGACGTACAAACCATTTGTTGGTTGTCGCTCGGGATTCCTTGGAATTTATGTATTTGGGATTATGATCCCGTCCTCATCTTATGACTTATGATCATCGCATTTTAAACCTCGGGACCCTCGGGACTTGCGTGATCGAGAGAATGACTCTCTTTTGGGTCAAAGATGAGGTTCTTTAGGAAGGAATGTCCTTAGCCCATCAATCCTACGCTTTAAGACGGTCGAGCTCGTATAGAGGCTTCATACTCATTCTTAAGCGATAATTGGAGATATAGGGTTCAAGGTTATCCTTTTCCTAAAGAAATCATGAACCTTTAATGGAAGGAACGATGCAAAGATGAGAACTTTTACACCGGTCCGTTCCAAGGTTAGGGGAAAAGGGGAAATGCATGATAAAAATGACTCTTTAATGAAAAGATGACATTTTGGTTTTAGCAAATGATGCTTTCTGATTGAAAGAAATGATCTTTATGCAAATGATGCATAAAGATAGCATTTTTATGCAAATGATGCATTAGAAAAGGGGGTTTTGATGCAAAGGATGCATTTTTATTGAAAAAGATTTGATCTTTATATGCAAATGATGCATAAAGATAACATTTTTATTGGAAAATAGGGATTTTAGGTGCAAAGGATGCACCTTTATGAAAAAGACTACATTTTTATGACAAATGAGGTCTTAATGCATGCAAAGGGGGAAGGGGGTGATAAAGATATGATCTTTATGAATAAATGCCAAGTCCCAAGCAAGATATATGAATGCAATGAGCAAGTATATCAATTAAAATGCAAGGTTAGAGCGTGCGAGGTTACCAATCGTTTCCTTCGCTTCTTCGGACGGAGCTAGGAGGAGAGGTTCTTCTTGGGTCTTCAAGGAGGAGGGAGATGGCTTTTTGAGCTTCTTCTTCGCCTTCTTGAGCCTTCAAGGGTTTTCTTCACGTACGGGTTGCTATGGAGTGTGTGTGTTTGATTGTTTGTGTTGTTGTTGTGTGTTGAAATGGGTAGAGGAGGGCTCTATTTATAGGCAGTCTGGATAAGGCTAATGAAGCCGTGCGGCTGCAGGCCCTTTGCAAATGAGGCCGTGCGGTCTTATCCATTGTGACTCAGCATTCTAGAACCATGCAAGGTGGCATTATTCTAGAAGCTTCTCCCTAATTAAGAAAAACGTGTTTTCTTAATTAGGAAGGCTCCTTACAGCCCTAATTTTAATTTGGGACTGCTCCAGGACATTTCCGGAACACTAGGAAGGTCCGGGGAATTACCGGGATTTTTACCGAAATGTCGGGAAAATTAACCGGAAGGCATGAGCCAGATTTGGGTACTTACAATAATGTAGGGTTAAATATGAACGGGGGTCCAATCATTTTTATGTGTTATTGGGGAGGTGATGATGAACAACCGTTTGATGGTCCTCATTTCAAAAAGGGGCCAAAATGTGCAATAAGGGGTAATTGCCAATGGAAATACAATGAGTTGATTGATGAGTTATATAAAAAGGCGAACTTAGATCGGTCTCAATTTGATTTGAAAGTCATTTACAAATGCCCTCATTCTTTTGATAGCGGGATTGGTGAGTACTTTCCTTTCCGTATTGAAGATGATGCGTGTATGGATGTAATGTTCGATCAGTTTGCTAAATTTGGAGGGATTGGAAATTTGCAGCTGTATGTTGTTGTAAAATTAATTGAAAATCGATCCAATCCAGAGTTTGAAACACGACACATGAGAGAGTACTTTCGGGTTTTCTCCAACTCGGTAACCGTGATGATGGGGTTGGTCCAAGTTCCCAAACTCTTGTATCAACTCAAACACCAAATTATGATGATGGGGCATTTGGCCATAATTATCATGTTCATGATGATGATCGGGCATTTGGGCATAATGATCACGTTAATGATGATTATGATGTTGACTATGAAGAAGAGAAAGTGCACACTGATGTAGATGCAATGCTAGAGGATGATGATGATGAATATGAGGAGGATAGTAGTGATTCTGATGTCGATTTGGGAGCCGGTGATGATGGGCCGATTGATGATGATGTGGAAGCACCTCTTGTTCACTATGAAGTGCCGCAAAATTGAAGATATGAGAGAGCGAGTTATCCCTTTTACAGTGATATTGGTACATCTGCTCGACAAGAACAAGGCTTGATTGATTACGATCATGCACATAGTTTTCCAGTTTGGGATCCGGAACAACAGTCGATTGCTAAAGGGATACGCTTTCCTAGCAAGAACGAGGCACAATTTGATATGAAAAGGTTCCATATTAAAAACAATCGCAGGTTCAGGGTAAGAAAGAGCACACCGAACACATGGGTAATTGAGTGTCTGTTAAAAAATTATCCATGTCATTTTTATGTTCGTGTGAGTAGGAAGAAGTTTGGCTATTGGGAAGTGACCAAGTATAAGGCTCCTCACTGCTGCTTATATTCTGGAGCAAGTCAAGATCACCCCAATCTAGATGCCAAGTTTATCG
The DNA here is from genome assembly GCA_022495995.1 of Adenophora triphylla var. japonica. NCBI lineage: Eukaryota > Viridiplantae > Streptophyta > Magnoliopsida > Asterales > Campanulaceae > Adenophora > Adenophora triphylla. Next base: position 695,270 of record JAFEMH010000365.1, read on the forward strand.
GTCGGGAAGTCGTTGGTGTTATTAAGGCCGATTCAGATGTCAAGGTTGGAGTCATTATTGCACACATCTCTAGTAGGTTCGACAAGGTAATTACTTACAAGAAGGCATGGTGTGGAAAGCGTAATGGCATTGCAGAGGTTTTTGGAGATTGGGAGGAATCTTATAAGAGGTTACCCCGCGTCCTAGCAGCCATTCAAAAATACAATCCGAGGACAATTGTTGAGTACTCTACACCTCCTCCTCCTCCTGTCGGTGAGGCCTCCATGTTTCGATAGGTATTCTGGGCATTTGGGCCTTGCATTGAAGCTTTCTCTCATTGTCGGCCGAGTCATTTGTGGATGGAACATTTATGCATGGTAGATATAAAGGGGTAATCTGATTGCCATGGGTGTTGACGCCCAAGACAAAGCATACTTCCGCTTGCCTTTGCCGTTGTTGAAAAGGAGGACTGGCCGAGCGGCGTTGGTTCTTATACCTGGTTTGCAAGCATATTATCAAGAGTCGTGAAGTATGCTTGATATCTCGACCGTCATTGGGGCATTCGAAGGCGTAGGCGAAGATACGTGGTGGCCAAACGTGCATCATCGATATTGCTTGAGACATATGCGAGCAAATTTCTTGGAAAAGTATAGAGGGGAAGGGTTGAAGTATCTGTTCTGGAGAGCGGGTAGAGCAACTCAAGATAGAAAATTGAAATCTATCTTAGAGAGTATCCGTGGAATTAAGCCCGAGGCAATTGCATGGTTTCAGCATTTGGATGCTAGAAAATGGACATTGGCACACGATGGTGGTTACAGGTATGGCATCATGACTACCAACATATCTGAGATTTTCAATGGTGTGATGAAGGGAGCTCGTGGGATGCCAATCACAAAGCAATTGTTGAAACTGCCTTCTATCGTTGTGTGGAGTACTTTCAAGTAAGGCATGGATTTTCAATCAATGCCTTAGGAGGTAATCCTGATAACCCTAACATCAATCCCCGACACCAATTCAGCCAGAAAGTCAGTTATCACTACTTGAAGAACACCAGAAAAGCGGCAACACATCACGTCAGGAGGTTCAACAATCACGAAATGGGGGTGTATCAAGTGACAACCGCACGTCAGGGTGATCACGGAGGAAATATACAGATTGTCCGACTTAATGAGCGCACCTGCACATGTGGTAAATGGGTTGCCTATCGCATGCCTTGTTCCCATCTCCTTGCTTGTTGTTCTGCACAAAATATTGATGGTCGAGATTTCGTTTTTGAATATTACACCGTTGGGGAATACTACAAGACATGGAAGGGGACATTCGAACCAATCGAGCATGAGGACTATTGGGGCGTGGATGGTTTGGTGCCTAGTTTCTTCCCTAATCCCCTACTTCGACGTTCTGCGAAGTCCGGACGACCTAGATCAAGACGCTTTCGTAATTCTATGGACTTTCTAGAAGATAAACGGAAGAGTATGTGTTCATCATGCCATCAGGAAGGGCACAATCGTCGTAGATGCCCGAACCTTAGGGAGTAGAAGAATGTTTTTAATGTAATTTATGTTTGGCTTGAATTGGATTCAGTTTCAGTTTCAGTTTTATTTTATGTCGTTTTCATTAAACTTGAAAAGTCCAATGTAATTTATATTTGAGTTGAATGTAATTTTTCAATTTCTAAAAATGACTTTAGTTATTTTAATGAATATTTAAAAATTATAATTGATGAAATTTATTAGATTAGGGAGTAATAAAAAAAAAGTTCATTTTTTAATTAAGTTTTAAGTTTCAATTTATGTTTGGCATAATTGCAAAAAAAAAGGTACATATTACATTACAGGCAGCTTGGGAGCGGACGCTCCGCCACATTGGGAGCGGACGCTCCCTTTTACAGAAACTAACGCTGGAATACAAGGAAGAATTGGAAATGTTCATTTATAATCGCTACACCGTGAAGCGATTTTCACTAAACTCGCTACACCGTGTAGCGAGTTTAGTGAAAATCGCTTCACGGTGTAGCGATATTAAAGAACTTGGGCGCCCACCAAAGCTGCCTTGCCTTGGCCGAAGAACAAGGGCGGCCACTCCAATTTTGGCCCAATAAATACAATTTTTTTATTCGTCCCGCAATAATTACACAGTAGCACATTTGGACATTTTTTTTTTGAAATTATGCTAAACATAAATTGAACCTTAAAACTTAAATGGAAAATAAACTTTTATTTTATTACTCCCTAATCTAATAAATATCATCAATTATAATTTTTAAATATTCATTAAAATAACTATCATCAATTATAATTTTCAAATATTCATTAAAATAACTAAAATCATTTTTAGAAATTGGAAAATTACATTCAAATCAAATATAAAGCTAAACTAATAGTACAAAGTTACAAAGTTTCAATACAAATAAAAAACATTCAAATAAAAAGTAAACTAATAGTACAGTTCAATACAAATAAAAAACATTCAAATAAAAACTAAAGTGAACTCTCTACCTATTATCATAGTAAGACAGGGTGTAGGGATCAGGCGGATTCCGGAGCCGAGACCCTCTTCTAAGCATCTGTTCCTGCAGTTGCTCTTGTTCAGGGGTCATCTGAGCCGGATCGACGAAACCATGGAACCCTGCATGTGATAAAGGAGTCCTCAACCCACTTCCACTCGTATAAGCACCGAATCCCATAGTGGATGGTCCAGGGGAAAAGTGGTCCGCACCGGGCACTCCCACCGCCACCCTCCGCCCACCCCCACCGCCACCCCCCGGCCCCACCCCCACCGCCACCCCCACCACCCTCCCAAGGCCCCCCCACCCCCCCACCCACTCCCTCCGCACTGTCTCGTGTGAGGGTCTGTCGCACTACATAACTCTCGATACAGGAAAGCAAGCGTAGCACTCCCCCAACTGTACTCCCTGACCCTAGAAACATCCCTAAGCAGCGGGAGATAACATAGCTTAACCTTGTTGTTCGTACGATCAGGCATGATCGTAGAACCCAAGGCAAGCAAGATATAAGCCCGTACGTACCGATCCACAATCTCTGGAGCAGTATCATCAGGGAGGTCACTAAAGTGTGTGAAACGCCAGGTAATCCACCGGAGCTTCAGACTGCTCCCATCTATATCTCCGTCTCCAGGGACGGCCCCTAAATACTCCTGACACTCAGCCCGCCAGTCTATATGTACTGGAAACCCATCATCAGTAACAACATCCCCATCAATCGGCAACCCGCAAATCATGCCGATATCCTGTAGGGTGATCGTCATCTCACCAACCGGGAGATGGAACGTATGGGTCTCCGGACGCCATCTCTCGATCAAGGCCTCCAGCAATGCAAAATCGTACTGTATTCGGCCTATGTAGTGCACTCCACTGAATCCGCACTCTGCCAGTCTCAATAATATGACAGGAGCTAATACGCCTGGCAAGGCGGCACCATGACGAAAAACGAGGGGACTAGAAACCGGCCACCCGGACCAAATATACCTAGCCCTATGGTCCGCATGGCGGGTCAGAACAGATGTATCGATAGGCCCGGGATCAATGAACGCTTCCATCTATTTATTTCAATATCAAGGTTGGTTATTGTTCTATAAGGCAAGAAAATAAATAAAAGAATACAAAAAATATAATTACTAGTACGTGGCATTGTAATCCAAGTTATCCCACACTTCCAAGAAGTGCCTGTGGGGAAGTTCTTGGTTTCCAGCCTATATACTAAGTAATACTTCAAAAGTAATCCTCATGCGTTTTTGAAAAAAAAGGATGCAGTTTTTTATAAAAAAAGTTTGAACAATAAATCATATTTTAAGAATTTGGGATAGACCTATCTGATTTAGGGTTTAGGGTTTGGGATATAAGTATATGAGATTAGGGATGTTATAGGTATATTAATTTCTATCCTATTTTGCTATCTCACTAATAATTCATATCCTATTATTTATACCTACAACGTCTTAATAATGTATACTTCTTAATTTTTATTTATCTTTTTAAAAAACAAAGGAGAAGGGATCCAAATTTGGGGTAGACCTATCTTATTAATGAATGGAAATACTTACTAAAGAAGTGCTAGCAAGATTACTAATGTGAAAGTTCACCCGATAGCTTTTCTTAAAAACATATCCAAATTTGGGTTCTTAATAACGGTTTCGGTTTCGGGTGCACATTAATTGAATTTGAGTATTTTTCTAAAACGATCCTACAATTAGGTTATATATGTTGATATGCCTACTTCTTGCTCATGCCTAGTTATCATCAACCAAGATGTGTTAATCGAATTCACTAAAAAAAATATCCTAAATTGCAAGTAAATTAATAAACATTACTATCTCATTTTTTCGGCACAACAAAACTAAATTTAATAACAAAAAAAAAATAGAGAGTAATTAAACAAACATTCATATTTTCGGATTAACAATGACATCAAAAAAAAATCAAAAAAAATCCTAAATTGTAAGTAAATAAATTATAAGTAAATAAATAATAAAAAAATTCGGATTAAAAAAACTAAATATAATAACAAATTCCCTTGATTGAATTATAAATTCGGATTAAAAAAACTAAATAATAAAAAAATTCGGATTAAAAAAACTAAATATAAAAAAAATCAAAAAAAATTCCTTGAGACTAATTTGTGTATAAACAATGTCATCAAAATGCAATTACAACATCATATAAAAAATAAAAAAAATTATAAATTATAAGTAAATAAATAATAAAATCAAAGTAAAAATTTAATACAATACAAAAATTTAAACTTACAATTTAAAAAAGGTTGAATTACTTGACAAATTCTTCCTTGGTTGATCGGTCCTTCTTCTTCTTCTTCCCTTCTTCTTTTCTCTCTCGCCGGCGCTTGACTGTGTAGGTAAGTTTTTTTTTTTTTTTGAGATTGTTTGAATGAAGACAACTGGTGAAAAGGGTTTTAAATAACTCGCTACACGGTGTAGCGAGTTTAATACAAACTCGCTACACCGTGTAGCGAGTTTCGTTTAATTAAATGCCGTAATTAATTTTCCAACGGCCTAATTAATTGCCCTATACTCGCTACACGGTGTAGCGAGTTTTGACCAACCCTAGTCAAACTCGCTACACGGTGTAGCGAGTTTCAAAAAAGAGGACATTCCGGGCAATAGTTTGAACAGTAAGTCATTTTGGTAAATAAAAAAGTAAAACGGGATTATTTGGGAAAAAATTCGTAAAATTGATAATCTGAAATAGTACTACGTGGGTTAGAAATGAAGTTTATTCGAAAAAATAATCTTTAACATACAAAAAAATTATTTAAAATTTTGGCGTAAAAAAGAAAGGCAAAATGATACTATAACACAATATCTTCCGAAAATCAAGGGGGTTAAATGAAGCTTCATTTGTTTTTCATTTTCAGCTCTTATTCAGATCTGAATGGGTGGGTGCATCAGACATAATACAATTTGGACTGTTTGTTTTTTTTTCTCCATTCATATCTGAATGTCTCTTATTTTTCACTTAATTTTCAGATGTAAAACTATCACTTATTTGTCTCTTAATTGATTTTTTTCATATATCTTTTCCATAAACTCGTAATTTTAAAAAAATATCCAATCCAAACACTAGAGCAATAACCATTCATCTCATCTCTCTACTCCATTAAATGTCATAACATTAATTTCAGATTTGAATTCAGATGAATATTCAATCAGTTTGAATCATTCAGAAATTAGTATTCAGACGCTACCTCTTATCAATTCAACAAAATTCAGACGTAAAATCAAATTTCAGCACTTAACAATTAAAAAAATCAAATGTCACCTAAGTATGGCTTGGTCACCGGAAATGTTGACCACATTCTGTTTTTCTATTGAGGATTGAGATTCGGACTAGAATAATTATAATCCTTAGGTTCCCGGAACGATCTTTATACTTATTTTGTTATTATTTTAAATGACTTTGAACAATAATTCTAGTTTAATTTAATCAATTTGATAAAAATTTATTTTTTATTAATATATCATTATAATTATTATTAATAACAAATTTTAAATTTTTATTAAGATAATTAAATTAATTCAAAATTATAACTTAAATTTTATTCAAAATAACTGATGCTACAGGAATTGTGCTTATCAATCTTCCTCCACGCGGCAGGACGAATCACCTGACTCCTTGACCTGAAATCAGAACCCACGACTAGCCGGATGTGTCTCCGGCGAAGACGCTCGGGCGTGAGAGTAAGATCACAGTTGAATATTGCTCAAAATGTATTGAATAAATGAATTCCAATAGCAAAATGACAGTTACCTTTCACCGTTTGATAGTGATGAAGTATTTATAGACAAGAGTGGTGTATTTTTGGGGAGGCGACATGTGCTCCGAGATTGTAGCAGCAGTTACTTGGTCGTGGGAACGTGCCTATAACGGTCCCTGATTTGTAGGGATGTGGTTATGAGAATTGTTCAACCAAATACGCCGGCAAGTGTCAGGTCGTCACTTGTTGTTTAGGTCGAGGTTGCCATTCGAGGGATGGTCGACCTGACTGTCGGGTAGAGCATGGTTCGTACCCGAATTGTAATACGAATTCTGAGGTCGGACTAAGTTAGGTCGGGACCTGTTAGGTCGGTCCATGGACTTAGTCGACTGATATTTGAGATGGGCCTTGGGCCTTGCTTTGATTGGGCCAGGATCATTGAGAATGTGGGAGTCAAGGCTGTATATGATTGGGCTTTACCCACTTGGCCCAACTCGACACTTTTGGTATGTTCAGTGGCCCCCAACTTACGAGTTGACTTCGTCGACTTGGAAGTTAAGAGGATCTTTGATGAGAATTGTTTTACTCGCAGGTCGATACTCGTTCTGAGGTATAGTCGACCTTTGATGACGTGGCACAATCCTGGACGTTGGCAACGAACGGTCGGAGATGAAGGAGCGCCGTATTTTGTAATGATTTCAATTTAGACGTTTGATAATCCGTCTTGGGAACCGTTTCCACCATTAATATGGAATTTATTTTTTGAATTTTCTTTTTTCCTTTCCAATTTTGGAAAATATAAATTGCAAAATCCTTCTCCGTTTAGAACTTTTACCGTTTTCAAGTTCTCATACCTTCTTGGCGATAATCACGGAATTGCAGTAGGTTTTAATCCAAGCTTTGCGTCTTCGGCTACGACTCCCCTTTCTGCAATCAATTGAGGTATTTCTCTCGTACCCTTGCTTTAGGGTTTTAATTTATGTTCTGTGTTCATTTCCGCCATGGCTAGGACCTTTAGTAGTGAACCAGGAGCTTGGTACGGGTATTGCACTGTTAACCGTAGGGTATGTAAGCACATAAACGGTGAGTGGAGAGAGATGTCATTGAGCGAGTGTGCCTCTATCTTGACCAGGTGGGAGTTGAATTTCAGTGAAATAGGGTTGCCCGTTGCAGGAGATATTGAAAATTTAGTGATTGACGACTCAAATGTTGTCGCTTTTCATCTATTTCACGAATTGCTCGACCATATCACCTTGTTTTATGTTAGGGATGTTCACAAACCCTCTTTCCTTAGGAACAGAATAGGTTTTCCAGGGGAGTCTAGGTCGTCCTTAGGTAGGTCGACTGAACGTGATCATAGGACTGACTCCCCTGTTTCCCCTTCTTCTTGTACAGATATGACAACTCAAGAAGGAAATGCTGCTTCGACTTCTTCAGGCCCCAGAATTGTGGATGCCTTCGATGATTCAGTTGTGCCTGGGAAGAATGAGAGAGGTTATGTTCCCCAAGGGCCATTGCGTGGAAAGAAGAACTTGCCCTCCAGATATAGTGTGATCCATGAGTTTTGTGAGGTGAAAAAAGAGGATTACAGGGCGACCATCTATACTAAGCCGGATTTCAGGGCCAAATTCAAGTCGACCTATGCTAGAGATGCCACTAGGGTAGCTTTTTACTATGGCCAATTTGTGGCCGGCCTTAGGTTGCCACTCGACCCTTTTATCAATGAATTCTTGGAGTGCGCCAATGCCTTACCCCTTCAGCTCGGAGCTAATACCTGTAGGGTCCTGGTATGTTTTGCTATGGTTTGTAGGTTTTTAGGATATGAACCTTGCATGAGAGTGTTTAAGGAATTCTTCTGCATCAAGTATAGTGGAGAGGAGATGACCATCAGTACCCCCTCCAAACCCAATTCGCGTAAGCTTTTCACTAACCTTCCCAGCAAACATAGTGGCTGGAACACTCATGTGGTTGTAGTAGAGAGTAGGTTTGGATGGGAATTTCCCCTGCCCACTGAGGATTCAGAGCCCTTAGATGAGAGTGATTATTGGGAGCCAATCTGGCACTTTAAATTATATAAGAAGTTGTGTCGACTAGCAGACAAAGGCTCTTTTAGTTGGGAGAGTCTGCTCACCACCAAATATAACTTCATCCAAGCGGGGATGATGGCTGGAGAGGGTGAGGTGCAACCCTTGGTGGCCATTGGTAGGGGCACGATATATCCCGACTGGGTTACCCACGCATTGGCCAAATTTGAGGACAAGTGCCAGCATTGTAGGAAAACTGCCAACTATTGCAAAGAGAATGGAGAGCACGCTGGTGGTAAGATATCCTCGTTCTGTCCTTCTTTACTCGCCCTTTATCTGTTAACTTTGTATGTATGAATAGCTTGACTTGATTGTGATACTTATGCGCTAGATCTGTGGTTCGTATATGACTTGCTCGTACATAGAACTAGTGCTCGTATGTAGAACATTGCATGTAGAACATTTTGCTTTCCCATGGTTAACTCGTGATTTGTAGATAGAAAATACTTTGAATGGGGTAGACAACCTTTAGCTCGTTCATTGCTTAACTCGCATTTCTTAGCTCGTTAATTGCTGAACTCGCCATTAATAGTTTGTCACCTTGATTTTTTGTGCAGTTCTGACCCCAGAGCAAGAGGCAAATATGGGTCGTATACTGGTGGTGTCAGACAGGAAGAAAGCCAAGAAAACTCACGGTGCTGCCAACGCTCGAGCTAATAGAGAAAGAGAAGCTGCGAGAAGGAACGAGTTGCTATCAAAGGATAATGTTGGCATGATTCCGATGGAGATGGCTGAATCTGAGGATCCCTTGTTGAGCAGCAGTCATACCAGGGATGTGACTGAGGATGGTGATGAATCCAATAAATCCGATAAGCCCAATTTGAGCTCCGACCCAACTACTGAAGCCAATGCAGGGACTTCTGGTGCAGGAACAGTTGAAGCAAGCCCTCTGGAGATTGTAAATATTGAAGAAGATGATGTGATGGTGGATGTGGATGACCAACCCCTGAATTCTAGGAAAAGATCAAGGACTGAGAAGGGAAAGTCCGTTTCATCTAGCCAACTTCCTCCTCCGATTCCATCTCCTACTCGTCCAGAGTCTTTAGAGGATAAGATCAGCAGATTGAGCGATGTGCCTCCTCTTGATGGGGTGAACAGTTTGAGTCGTCGCTACCCCGAGATGAACCTGGGTCAGGTGGTGGTCAGGAGGGCTATTGACGTCGACCTCCTGGCCCACTTTGCAGATAAGGGGATGACCCCTGAGGAATTCTCAGCTCGATCTGGGATGGCACACTGCGAGGTAATCCTTTAGTTTTCCTTTTTTGCCTTGTCGCTTGTTTCTTTAGTTCGTTAGATCGATCTTCGAGCTAATCCTTGTCTGCTTTCCATGTGTGTAGAATCTTACTATGATCGAGCAGGCTAAAAGCTCTTGGAGGGCCTCCATCGAGAGAGAGAGGCAGGCCCTTAAGGACTTATCCAAGAAAACTCAGGCCTTCAATGAGCTTAAGGAGACATACAACGATTTGGACTCCTCCTATGATGCTTTGAAGCTTCTGCAGACTAATACACTGGCGGATAAGGATAAAGCCTTGGAGGATTTGAAGGCTTCTGATGCTAGGGTTGCTGAAGTGACCAAGGAGAGAGACGCCGATCGCTTGGAGCTCGATAAGGCTAAGAAAGAGCTAGCCACAGTCTCCCAAATCCTCCAAGAAAGAGATTCCTTCTTGACCAAACTGAATGAAGAGCACAATGCTGCTAGGGCCATATGGAAGGAGGAGCTCCAGGTCGCTGCTAAGAGAGCTGTCGATCAATTCAAAGAGGGAGATGAATACTTTGACTCCATCATTGCCAAAGCTAGGGGATTCCTAGAGCTGGGTAAGCGTCACATGGCCCGTCGGGCTTTAGTCGACCCTGATTCTGGAGTCTCTTTGGACCAGCTTGCTCAATGGGCATATGCTCCTCAGTATGACATGGCGGCTAGAGGGGGTCATTCATTGGTGCCTTACAACGAAGACGATCTAGCCCATATTGCTCGAGAAGACAAAGAAGAGCACTGTGAGCCTTGGGTAGCCCCAGCGTTGGCCCCCAGGACCTTTGATGTGGCCTTACAAGAGCTAGCAGATATGGAGGATCAGGATGAGATGGAGGCGGAGGGTGAGTTCGACCATCAGGTCTTCTCGGAGTCGGGTAAGCCCTTGAGCCCTCAACAACCTGAACCCATGAACGAAGATCGAGCTGCTACCGACGACCACAATGTCTCCGATCAAGCTATTTGATTTTGTATGAACTCTATGTAATGGAAAAAGCCCCAAAACACTTTTGTTCTTTTGATTTCTTGAATATTTGGATGCCTTGGCCCTATTTTTTGGGAGGCAGGATACTTTTGCAAGTTTATTTTCCCAAGTCTTAGCCCGTTTTTGGGAGACTTGTTCATATTTAATCGTAGTCGACCTCTCTTTATTGCATGTAGTATGCTTTTTGAAGTAAGTATCGAGCTAGATATAGATAGGATAAATGAGTCAATTTGAGCTTAGAGGCGACTTGATCTTTATTGATTTAGTCGACCTCAAACTTGGTTAACTTTTTTCGAACGAGATTGACTATGAGTCGAACCTGTTCACAATATTGAAGCTGACCCAGGGTCGAGCTAATTAGATTGAAGTTGATTAGTAATCGGACTTGTTAAATAGACAAAGCTGATTAAGAATCGAGCTTGTTAGAACGAAGCTGACTAAGAGTCGAGCTTGTTAGAACGAAGTCGACTAAGAGTCGGACTTGTTAAATAGACAAAGCTGATTAAGAATCGAGCTTGTTAGAACGAAGCTGACTAAGAGTCGAGCTTGTTAGAACGAAGCTGACTAAGAGTCGAGCTTGTTGGGGTGAGTGTAACACTATGTTTGATCGAATGAACTGCGCTTTTCATTGAAGTAGGGAACATGCTTACATCAATTTGAAACTAGAATTAACACAAGCTTGAAATTGGGAACTGAAAACTAGAAGTAGTATTTGATGAGGTGGGTGGCGTGCCAAGGATGTTTCAACTCCTCTCCTCCAGGGTGAGCTATCATGTAGGTTCCTTCCTTGACGACTCGAGTAACCACATAGGGACCTTCCCAGTTAGGAGATAGCTTATTCTGCTGGGTCCTTCTACCCGTTGCTTCGATCTTTCTCAACACGTGGTCCCCTACTTGGAATGACCTTGCCTTGACCTTCTTGTCGTGGTAAATTTTAGTTCGCTGCTTGTAGTTGACCATTCGAAGGTAAGTTGTATCTCGCTTCTCGTCGACTAGATCCAAGTCGATCAATCTGTTGATGTCATTCTGCTCCTGATTGAAGAAAGTCACTCTGGCAGTAGGAAATCTGAGGTCAGCAGGTGCCATGGCCTCTGATCCATATGTGAGAGCAAAAGGGGTTTCCCCTGTAGGCCCCCGAGTGGTTGTACGAACTTCCCAAAGAGCAAGGGGGAGTTCGTCCAACCAATTGTTACGTCGACCTACGAGACCTGTCTTGAGCGAAGATAGAACAAGTTTATTTGCTGCCTCAGCTTGCCCATTTCCTTGAGGATAGGCGACAGAGGATTGCCAATGATTGATTCCAACCCGATTCATCTCTCGCTGAAGGCTGCGAGAAGCTGCGGTCCGTTGTCAGACACTATGGCTCGAGGAAACCCAAATCGACACCAAATGAAATCGTGAATGAAGTTGATAGCGTTTTCCTCTGTGATGCGAGCTAATGGTTTTGCCTCAACCCATTTGGTGAAGTAATCAATGGCGACAATGACATACTTGCAATTTCCTCGGGCGGGAGGGAAGGGTCCAATTAAGTCGACACCCCACATGTCGAATGGCCAAGCTGCAATTACTGGAGTCTGCTCGGTTGTAGGCATGTGAGGTAAGTTGGCAAACCTTTGGCATTGATCACATTGTTGAACAAAGTTATGAGTATCAGCTCTCATGTGCGGCCAGTAGTATCCCAAAGTGATTAACTTGTCAGCAAGAGTCCTGGCCCCCGGGTGTCCACCACAAATCCCACCGTGTACTTCATGTAACAATAGGGCGACCTCTTGAGGGTGGATGCATTTTAGCAACGGTCGGGTGTAGGATCTTCTGAACAGATCGCCTCCTTGAATGACATACCTCAGAGCTTTCTTTTTGATAGCTCGAGCCTTCTTCTCATCATCTGGAAGCTCGCCACTTTCCATGTACGCCTTCATTTCTTCGATCCAACACTTCTCATGAGTCCAATTTCTTGAGGGATCATCTATGCATTGAATTTTTACTCGTTCATAAGCTGGGTTTTCGAGGAAGGAGATGGGTTCATCATGTGACTCATCTGAGGTGGCTAGTTTCGAGAGGAGGTCGGCTAGCTCGTTGTCTTCCCTTCCAATCCTCTGAATCTCCCAGAATTCCAAATCCTTTATTAGCTCCTTCACCAGGTCGCAGTATTTGATTAGAGTGGGGCTAAGCACCTCGTACTCGCCTTTGACTTGGTTGACTATCAGTTGAGAATCACAATAAGCCATGACTTTAGTCGCACCAAAACACTTGGCGTACTCTATAGCTGCTATCAAGGCTTCGTATTCGGCCTGGTTGTTGGAAGCATCGAACTTGAACCTCAGTGATTCCTCATACACGGTTCCAGACTCTGGCTCGATCAAGACAATCCCAGCTCCACTAACATTTTTTGTCGATGACCCGTCCGAGTAGACCTTCCAACAATCGTCGGGTAGGTTAATAGCGACTCGGGACTCTGGCTCTTTTCCTTTAGCCTTTTCCTTTGGAGCTCGCTGCTCGTTGTCTTCCTTGGTGAACGTAAGCTCGACCAAGAAGTCTGCTAGAGCTTGAGCCTTCAATGCCTTTCGAGGTCGATACTCAATGTCAAATTCAGTAAGGGCAATGGACCAATTGAGTAGTCGACCTGAACTCTCCGGCTTGTGTAATATCTTTCTCAGGGGCGCATTAGTCAGCACCACGATAGGGTGAGCCAAGAAATAAGCTCGCAGCTTCCTTGAAGCTACGACTAGAGCATAGGCGACCTTCTCACCATTGTAATACCTGCTCTCCACATCTGATAAGGCTTTGCTGATGTAGTATACTGGCTTTTGAATCCCTTCCTCTTCTCTGATCAAGACTGCTGCAACCGACTTGTCTCCTACAGACAGATACACAAACAAAGTTTCACCAGTGGTCGGGCTACTCAGGAGAGGTGGAGTAGCCAGGTAATCCTTAAGCTGTTGGAATGACGAATGACATTCGGTCGTCCATTCAAAATTTTTCGTCCCCCTCATGTGATGTACCCGATTTTTGAAATCAAACGGAGTCGCCACGCCATTTTTGTTTTAAGGGCCAAAACTTTGAAAAATGCCCGAGATTAGAAATTTGGGTTCGGAGGTCATGTTACACGCCGGGAAGGACGTTAGTGTGCATCCGGAATGCCTCGTAAAACGAGTCTTCCAAACATTCAAAATCATTTGTTTGTTTGTGTGTGTGTGTGTGTGTGTTACTTTGGCCAAAATGAGTTGAAACTGAGGAAAGTAAAAATTGGGAACTCTTTTTAAGACTTTAAACTGATCCCATGATTTTTGGTGTGATTTTTGGGTTGAGTTTTGATACTCAAAAGATTTTTGGAAGTTGGAAACCATTTCTGCCAGAATGAAGAAGGCAGTGGACACTTGATTTTGAAATGGACTTTAAGGTTTGAAAACTCCAGAATCTGGGAAAAGTCCGAGAATAAAAAATGTTCAAAACACCTTAAATAAGGTTTCTGTAAAATAACTTTTCATTTTGGAGATGATTTGAGGACCTAAAACCCTCTGGAAATCTCAGATATGAAATCTGGATTTCCAGAGACTGATGAACTGACCTTTAAAAGAAAATTTGAAAAAATGAGTTTTACTCACGAAAAAAATAAACTAAAAATATGTATGGAAATATCTGGATGTTGGATACAAAAAGTATTTTGTAGTCAACACCAAATTCCAAGTTTATCTGTGTCCAAAAAATTAGACCATGGACTGGGGTCTTAGAAAATTGCTACTGGACAGCAACTTCTCAAGAAAGAAAAACATGATTTTAAAGGGGGTTTGGCATCCATGCTTGTCCCCATTTCCCTAGGTTTTGATTAGTGATCACTTGACATTTTAGTGGTGAATCAACTATATCAAACCATCCTTGGGGTACATTAGGACTAAGCACTTCATTTGCTTGGGAAGGGGAATTTTATCCTTTGAAAATGAGATTTGATGTATGAAAATGATTTTTAGGGTTTTGAAAATGTGTTTTCCTTGCAAGAAAGTAATAACACTTTGAAAATAATGTTGATCCTTGTAGAAGATCATCCATGGAGATGAACTTCCATGGTGATCTTCTTGGATCTAAGACAAGAAGGTGAATGAACTACATTTTGTAGCTTGAAAATGCATGCATGGATGAGAGATTTTTAGGGTAAGGAGAGGGGTTATACCTATCTTCCTTGTGTTTTGTGTATGAATGGATTCAAGGCTTGAATGTGTTTAGGGCTTGAAAGTGTTTAGGGTTGATGATTTGAGTTGGTTAAAGAGAAAACAAGTAGATAACAATGAAGTCCTCTATGTTTTCTCTCTAATCCTCCTCCCAAGGGGTGATTTGAGCTTGGATTGGTGTATGTATGAGAGTATGTATGAGAGTGATTTGAAAGTATTTTGAGTGAGTGGGATTTGGGAAAGATTGGAGAGAAAATGGTGGCAATTCAAGTGAATTCCCACTGTTTTCTCTCTATTTTTCGCCAGAGTGCAGTTGCTGTGAGTGATTTGTGTTGTGTAAACTGAGAGAGGAGGGTTCAATTTATAGGCCCTCTGAAATGACAAACATATCCGCGCGGAGGGTATCGTAAACGTGCCTGGTGCATTAAATGCTGCTCCAGGCTTTGAACAGGAAGAATATTATTCAAAAAATTCCAGCAGTTTGTTTTTCAACTTGCCTAATTCGGATTTTTCCAACTTCTTTTGCTTTTTGAGATTCTTTTCTTGGTTTAACTTTAAATGGCAATGCCCACTTTACCCTTGCTTTGTTAGAAAGGTTAGGAATTGTTAGAAATGTTAGTAATGTTAAAACTTTCGTTAATTTTCTAACGAAAATACTAACAACTCAAATTGGAGCACTTACACCTCAATGCCTTGAAGAAGGGGAGAGACCTCTCTGCTAACTTAGATATGAAACGACCAAGAGCTGCTACTCTCCCGTTAAGTCGCTGCATTTCTTTGATACTGGTGGGGGCTTTCATGTCGACTAAAGCCTTTATTTTTTCTGGATTAGCCTCTATACCTCGTTGAGATACCATAAACCCAAGGAACTTTCCAAAGAAAGCCTACACCAAATACACACTTGCTAGGGTTGAGCTTCATGTCGTTTGCTCTTAAATTGGCGAACGTTTCCTTTAGGTCGACCACGTGACGTCCAGTCTTTGTTTTGATGACCATATCGTCGACGTAGGCCTCCATGTTTCGACCAATTTGAGAAGCAAAGACTTTGTTCACCATCCTCTGATAAGTCGCCCCTGCATTCTTCAATCCAAACGGCATCATGTTGTAGCAGTAGATGCCTCCAGCCACCTGAAATGCCGTCTTGACTATGTCGTCCTTATGCATCTTAATCTGGTGGTAGCCTGAGTAAGCGTCGAGGAAACTGAGGGTGGAGTGACCAGCAATGGAGTCAACTAGCTTGTCGATCCTAGGAAGGGGATAGCTGTCTTTTGGGCAAGCAAGATTGAGAGTGATGAAGTCGACACACATCCGCCATTTGCCATTTGATTTCTTCACCATGACCACGTTGGCCAACCACGTTGTATGAGTGGCCTCTTTGATTATCCCTTCACTCAAAAGTTTTTGTACCTCGGTTTTTATAGCCTCCTCCTTGTCACGAGCAAAACTTCTCAATTTTTGGGGTCTAGGCTTTATGGTCGGGTTGACTTCAAGTCTGTGAACGGCGACCTCTTCCTTGATTCCCCTCATGTCTTCTACCCTCCATGCGAAGACATCATTACTCTCCTTGAGTAGCTCAATGATTTCTGCTCGCTCCTCAACTGATAGCTGCTTTCCAATCTGAATTTTTTGGTCGGGGTAGGAAAGGTTGGTGATTACTGATTCTAGCTCATCCACAGCTTCTAGCTCTGGTCCATCTCTGAATTGTAGAGTCTCAATTATTATCTCTCTGACCCTTTGCCTTTCCTCAGCTCCCAAATGTGGAGCTTCTTCTGCTATCATATCATCCAGCCTTATCGCAACCTAGCCGCGGTGGTGGTGGTGGCCCCCGAGTTATTGTCGAGCTGGAGGCATAGGTTGCCTACGAGGACTTGGTCGACCATAACTACATCTGGATCGACCTCTGTGGTGTTAGAGTGACGTGTCGACTCGAGCATGGCCTCGTCATTTGAGCGATAGGTCGACTCTTCCACGTTGGTGATTGTTGACAGTCGAGTAGTTTTGGTGACTGATTGAGACAACTTTAAATAACCATCTGCCGTCTCGATCTCTAGCTCTCTCTTCTTTGTTTCCCGAAGAACACGGGTCCGAGGTAGGCCCGAGCGTGTTTTGTACGCCCTACTCCAAAGAAGGTGTGGGGAACTTGACTCGCCGGTGAGGGATCGACGCCACCATTCCAAGAGCGACCTCGACCGGGGAATACCAAGTATGGCGGCATAGTCACTGTTTACATCAATTACAATAAATTGTACCTTTGAGACGACCCTGAGGGGGTGCTGGCCTAGGTCGACGTCGAGCTCTATCTTGCCTTTTGCATCAACTCGATGGTTGGTGAAGCCCTCCAACCTGCCATCATATCTTTCCAACTGCTCGTCATTAAGCCCCATCTCTTTGAAAGTTTTGTAGAACAAAATGTCCTTGCAGGCCCCCGTGTCGACTAAGAGTCTGCTCGTCGTACATCCGTCTATGAGACCTGGGATGACGAGAACTTTCTCCCTAGCCGCCATATTAGTTGCCAATTCATGGGGGTAGAAGCTGATCGCCTCATCCCTGACATCTCTTCTTGGAGGCACATGTGGGGCCTTACTAAGTTGAAAGATCTTGTGCTTGATGGCTGTGTTACTTGCCTGCTCTGTAATGACCCCCAGGTGCAATCTAGGTTGCCTAGGTCCCTGTTGTCCACCTGTTGGCTGCTCGCCTCCACCGGCCTGAGGTCTCTTCACATAAGCGTCGAGCCTCCCCTGATCAACCATTCTTTGTATGATACGCTTCAAACCCAAGCAATCCTCTGTGAGATGTCCTGTTTCCTTGTGGTAATCACAGTACTTGCTGTTGTCTCTCCTAAACTTGTTGCCTGAGTTCATTGGGGCAGGAGGAGCCAGCTCGACAGCATTCATAATTTTTGTTCGACTCACCGTAAGGGGAGTGAAAGCCTCGGGCACCTTCTCTGTTGCCCTAGTCCTGTTCTTTCCATTTTTATTATTTCCTCCATTCTTGTTGGAGTCCTTCTTATCATCGACGACCTCCGTCTTGGGACTTTTACCATTATTCTTTTCTTTCCTTTCCTCAGCTAGTGCGACATTGTACACCTTTTCGAACAACTCCTGGCGAGTTGTGACTGTACGAACTGTGAGTTCATAATCCATGTCCGCCGAGGAAATACCGTTTCGGAAGCAATTGATGACTTCCCTATCAGTGAGGTCCTCCTCTATCTTATCAACCATCTCTTTAAATTTGGTGAAGTAGCTCATCGAGCTTTCATTTTTTGCCTGCACCAAGTTATTGAGATCGGTGACCGTCATCTTCCGAGCTCCTGCAGTCGAGAAGCGATCCAAGAACTTAGTCCTCAAACACATCCATGTGGAGATGCTACTAGCTGGCAGGCCATTAAACCATGTTAACGCTGCTCCTGTGAGGGTGCTTATGAGGGCCTTGCACATGTTGTCGTCCTCATTAGCTACAAAACACATTGTGGCCTCCAGATGCTGTATGTGGCTCTTTGCATTGGTGGACCCAGAGTACTTTTCTAGGAGAGGCAATCTAAATCCAGCAGGAGGTCGACTATCTCTCATCTCCTTGGAAAGAGGTCGAAGAGCAAAGTCAATTCGTTCGACCTTTCCAGTATCCTTTTTCTTCTCCTCCTCCCATTGTTCGAACTTTCTTTTCCACTGGAGCCACTCCCTAGCATCAGGTCTGTCTTCTCCAACAGGGGGAACAACGTTTGACTTCTGACCTTCGCTCCTGGGAGGAGTTACTTGCCTACTCCTCCTGTCTCTGTGGGAATGAGCTCTCTCTGATCTAACTGGAGACCTCTGCCTGTCATTCCTTTGGGGCGACCTGCGCCTCTCATTCCCAGATGGCGACCTGCGCCTGTTCTCTCCCATAGGCGACCTGCGCCCGTTCCTGTCTCTGTGAGATCCTGATCGCTGTGTCCGTGCTGGGGAAACGCGTCTGTTTCTGTTGGCGGTTAACTGCGTCCTCAAATCAGATTGAGCCTCCTGCTCCCTATTCCTGGTGAGGCTAGCTCTTAAATCATTGCTCGGCACATGGACGATGGTGGGAGCTCGTTGAACTACCCTGTTTTCGCCATTCTGTCCCACACCTTCATTTGGCCTAGCACTCCTGGCCTGTTGCCCATTAGAGACCTGAGTGGGAGCCACTCTATCAGAGCGTACGTCGGCCTGCTCTGCCTCCTCCATAGCTATTAAATCGGCCAGAATCTGGGCTCGCTCAAGCATCATTTCTTTTTTGCTCATGGGATTGGTGGAGGGACCTGCCCTATTTCCAACATTCACCTGAGCAGTTGAGCGCTTAGAAGGGGGTGGAGCTCCTTGCCCATCCATGTGTCGCTTTCCTCTTCTCGTATCGGGCAATCCCCTGCCATCAACAACACTGGTAGAACGCGTGGCTCTACCATGAGGACGATTTGGTGGGGGAGGAGGCAAGTTCAGGTTTTCAGCGTTTGCATTTGTGTTGTTGTTGTTTACTTCTTCGTGCCCAAGTGAAGCCTCAGATACGTGTCCGTCTGAAGTCACCATTGTTGTAGGTTGATGGAGTTTTCGAGGTCAAGCTAAAGCACGATTCCCGGCAATGGAACCAAACTGATGCTACAGGAATTGTGCTTATCAATCTTCCTCCACGTGGCAGGACGAATCACCTGACTCCTTGACCTGAAATCAGAACCCACGACTAGCCGGATGTGTCTCCGGCGAAGACGCTCGGGCGTGAGAGTAAGATCACAGTTGAATATTGCTCAAAATGTATTGAATAAATGAATTCCAATAGCAAAATGGCAGTTACCTTTCACCGTTTGGTAGTGATGAAGTATTTATAGACAAGAGTGGTGTATTTTTGGGGAGGCGACATGTGCTCCGAGATTGTAGCGGCAGTTACTTGGTCGTGGGAACGTGCCTATAACGGTCCCTGATTTGTAGGGATGTGGTTATGAGAATTGTTCAACCAAATACGCCGGCAAGTGTCAGGTCGTCACTTGTTGTTTAGGTCGAGGTTGCCATTCGAGGGATGGTCGACCTGACTGTCGGGTAGAGCATGGTTCGTACCCGAATTGTAATACGGATTCTGAGGTCGGACTAAGTTAGGTCGGGACCTGTTAGGTCGGTCCATGGACTTAGTCGACTGATATTTGAGATGGGCCTTGGGCCTTGCTTTGATTGGGCCAGGATCATTGAGAATGTGGGAGTCAAGGCTGTATATGATTGGGCTTTACCCACTTGGCCCAACTCGACACTTTTGGTATGTTCAATAACAAAAAATAAAATAAAATAGAAAGACTATTCTTGAAGAAGATATTTTAATTTTTGGTTAATTTGATTGTGACAATATTTTATATCTATTTTCATGAAACACTAAAAATAGTGATTGGTACTTCCTCCGTCCCACTTCAAATGAGTCACTTTTCTTTTTGGGACGTCCTACTTCAAATGGATCATTCCATAAATGAAAAGAAGTGAACAGTGTTTCAGACATTTATACCGTCATAATCTATAGTATAAAATACAACTGTCCACCTTAGCCATGTGAACAGTACAATGAATAGTGCCAAAAATTTTTTTCCCATTTTGCCCTCACTAAGTTGTCCCTTTCCCATTTTGCCCTTTTTTTAAAAAAAAAAAAAATTAAAAAAAATACAAAAAAAAAAAAAACCATTGTCCTTGAACACGGGCTTTTACTAGTGTTTATATATTTACAAAAAAAAACAATTCATTATACCCTTATAATTTTAACATATTTACAAAAAAATCAATCATTAACTTACTATTCCTCTCACCCATTCTCTCTCCTATTAAATATTTTTAACTTTTACATTCTCTCTCCTCTAATTTTCTACCCACTTTCAATTTTTTACTCATTTTTTTTTTAAATTAAAAAGCGTAAAAAGACGTCATAAAGACGTCATGATCCATTTGAAGTGGGTCGGAGGGAGTACTTTTTTAAAGAAGGTACTTTTACTTTTTGTGAAATCTAAACGAATAAATAAGTATAATTTGGGTGTTGGAAATTAAATTAATAAGCACCACAGATTAAACAACAATTTAATCAACAGTAGGGGATTTTATTGATCAAGTCAAACGTACCAATTAAGCCAATAGCAAAACCGAAAGCCCAGGAACAGGATCAGGAAAACAAACAGAAACAATAAAACAAACGGTTAGAAAACTTATCGTGATTTGATCGAGTCGCCTTAGGAAGACTGTCCTAAGAGAAAAAATTGCCCCCAATTGGTGCAACTCAGGTACAGGCAAATTTCTCCGAGGATAAAACGATTACGAACTACGTACCACAAAGCAGCACACAGGTAGGTAGTCACCGGCGGTCCTATCTCAGTCGCCTTGAATCTCACGAACAAATCTCTACGAACGGGAGTAATCGATCAATGAATAAAAGCAAGAGAATTGTGTTTCTCTTCAATATTCATGTACCAAAAATGGCTGAGGCATTAGAGTATTTATATGTGTGGTAAAAATTAGGTTTTAGGTTTAATTAGGCCTAAAAACCTGCTCCAAATCGGCCCAGGAAAAGTCAAATCCCGTCACAAGCGCGGCCGCCCTAGCGAGGAGCGCGACCGCGCTAATCTCCAGGAAATCAAGATGAGCTCTCGGCCCTTAAGCGCGGCCGCCCTCGGCCTAAGCGCGGTCGCGCTACTTGGCAGAAACTCCAGACGCGATTTTTCCCTTGGCCAAAATCAGTTCAAGCCCAATGACACTCCAAGGTCATATGCTATGAACTTTAACACCACATATACAAATATTCCAACAATCCCCCACAAGTTCATAGAAATATGACGTGTACAGATTGTCCATTGCCATGCTTTCAATAATGGTACCTTCCGGCTTGAACCACTACCTATGTTATCCAACGCAAACCTCCACAGGACCAGATGAACGGGTGTCTTGAATCTGATGCCTTTGGATGTAGAGGCCTTTGCTGGTAACAAACATAACAAAAGCTATGATAGGCCCTCTATCGAACACTTGACGCTTATAAGCCATACGTCTCGATCCTCTATCATGAATGCTTTCAAGGAATAACCCAAATTCCTCTAGTTGCGGCCAACAACAACACTCACTTAGTCAAGCATCTCGGAAGATGTACTGCTAACATCTTGTCTAAAAGACTTGATCCCATTCAAAGTTCCAAACTTTTACTATATTAGCAGCAACGAGCACCTCTAGGCTATTCAGGGGATAGACTCAGACATGTAACCTGTCAATCTATTATTTGGTGCTCCGACTCACCCCACAGCTTGTTATTACCACATTGAATCTCCTTTGTGGGATCTCCACTGTGTAGATTGGGTTGCTCTGCGTTTGAGTCGACGGGGTTCGATCCCATCCCCAACCTAGATTTTTGAACTAGAGCAAATTCTAGCCCTTTGGTTAAAGGATCATCTGTGTTATCCTTGGTACCAACATAATCAACAGCTATCACCTTCCGAGACACAAGATCCCTTATAGATTTTAATCTAATTTGGATATGTCTCCTAGTTTTACAGTTGTACTTGACACTTTTCAGTTTCTCAATTGTGGCAGTGTTGTCACAATGTACAGAGATAACAGGCATGGGCTTACTGACCATGGGCAACTCGGACATAAGTCCTCGAAGCCATTCAGCTTCCAATCCAAGAGTGTCAAGAGCAACTAATTCGGCCTCAAATGTAGACCTAGACAACAGAGTTTGTTTGGTCGACCTCCAAGCGACTGCAGCTCCGCCTAAGGTGAAAACATACCCCGTACAGCCATAACTCCCGGAGTTGTAGGCAATCCAGCTTGCATCACTATATCCTTCAAGAACAGAAGGATATCTACCGTAATGCAGCCCAAGGGAAATCGTTCCCTTCAAGTACTTGAGAACTCTATCAAGAGCTTCCCAATGTGCTTTACTTGGACATTGAGTATATCTAGCCAACCTAGTAACCGAGTAGGATATATCCGGTCTAGTACAGTTGGCAAGATACATCAAACTTCCAATAATTTGAGAATATCTCAACTGAGCCATCGGTACTCCACTTTCATTCTTAGTAAGAGCAGATGAAGGGTCATATGGAGTTTTAGCCACTTTGCAATTCTTATAACCAAATTTCTCAATTACACTTTCAGTATAATGAGATTGCGAGATGGTTATGCCACTAGTTGAACGAGTCAACTTAAGGCCAAGAATCACACTTGCTACTCCCATATCTTTCATCTCAAACTTACTTTTCAAGAATGCCTTAGTAGTATCAATTATCCTCATATCCGTTCCAAACAACAGAATATCATCGACATACGTACATAAGACAATACTACTATCACCAATACTCTTGCTATAAACACACTTATCAAACTCATTAGTAACAAAGCCAAACGATGAGACAATTTTATCAAATTTCTCATGCCATTGCTTAGGGGCTTATTTAAGTCCATACAAGGACTTAACAAGTTTACAAACCTTTCTCTCATTGCCAGGGGCCTCAAAACCTTCAGGTTGATCCATATAAATTTCTTCCTCAAGATCGCCATGCAAGAAAGCGGTCTTAACATCCATCTGATGGATAGGAAGATCATATACAGAGGCCAATGCGATAAGCATTCGGATTGTAGTCATTCTAGCAACTGGCGAATAGGTATCGAAATAGTCTATTCCTTCCATTTGCTTGAATCCCTTAGCCACTAACCTAGCCTTAAACTTGTCAACAGTTCCATCCGGTTTCAGTTTCCTTTTAAAGACCCACTTACATCCTATCGTGCTACAACCAGGAGGGAGATCGACCAATTCCCATGTCCTATTAGAGACAATAGAATCCATCTCACTCTTAACAGCATCCTTCCACTGCTTGGCATCAGAAGTAGCCATAGCAGCTTTGAAGGTTAGAGGATCACCCTCGACATTGTAAGTGATAAAATCATTTCCAAAGTCCTTAGTGGTCCTTGCCCTTTTACTCCTTCTTGGTTCAATCTCATTGTCAGAATGAGTTGCACTGGAATCAACCCCCACATTGGTCAGCTCCTCTACTTGAGCAGGAATAGAATTAGTGGTCGGGTTAGATACCTTAGGAAGTCCGTCCTTCATAGGAAACACATCCTCAAAAAATGTTGCATCACGTAACTCAACTATAGAGTTCACATCTATGCCAGAAATTTCAGATTTTATAATAAGAAATCTCAATGCATAACTTGTTTCAGAATAACCTATAAAGATAGCATCAACAGTTTTAGGTCCAAGCTTTTTTCTTTTATGTGCGGGTACAAGTACCTTTGCAAGGCACCCCCACACTTTTAAGTGTTTCAAGCTAGCATGTCGACCTCTCCAAAGTTCAAACGTACTTTCCTTTCTATGTTTAGGAGGGACTCTATTCAGAATATGGCAAGCCGTATTCAAAGCCTCTCCCCACATATATTTGGGCAGTTCAGAACTTATGAGCAAACTGTTAATCATATCAGTAAGGGTTCTATTCTTACGTTCTGCAACACCATTTGATTGAGGGGTGTAGGGAGGAGTTTCTTCATGAACTATTCCGTTTTCTTGGCAATAATACATAAAGGGGTTAGACTCATATTCACCTCCTCTATCAGACCTTAACCGTTTAAGTTTCTTGCCAGTTTGTGTTTCTGCTTCGTTCTTAAATATAATGAATTTATCTAATGCTTCATCCTTAGAACTAAGCAAATAGACATAACAGTATTTACTAGCATCATCAATAAAGGTGAGAAAGTATTTCTTTTTGTCTTTGGTCAACACACCATTAAATTCACAAATATCAGTATGAACTAAATCTAGAATTTCAGAATTTCTCACAACCGTTTTAAACGGACCTTTTGTAGATGTAGCTTCAACACATACATGACATTTAGAATTCTTATCAATAGCATGTTTAGGAATAATATCTAAGTTCATCATTCTTTTCACAGAATCATAGTTAATATGTCCTAAACGACCATGCCAAACATTTGAAGATTCAATGGAATAAGAAACAGGATAATCAATAGAACTAAAATAATTGTGCAAATACACATCAGTTTCAACTCTAATTTTAAATAAACCATCCGAGGAATAACCTTTCCCCACAAAACTACCAGAATCCAAAATAATAACCTTAGTACACTTAAATGAAATCTCAAATCCTTCCCTAACTAGACTAGAACCACTAATAATGTTGCGACGAATATCAGGAACGTGATACACTCGTTGCAAGGAAAGAATGCGCCCATTAGGAAACTTCAGTCCACGCGTCCAATTCCAAGCACCTTTGCAGCACTAGAGTTCCCCATCGTCACCGATCTACCACGCTCGAGCCGGTAAGACACAAATAGCAATTTATCGGCACAAACGTGCACATTTGCTCCAGTGTCAACTAGCCACTCGTTGGGTTCATAGACGGTAAAGATTTCAGATAAGAAGTTACATACTTTTGTAACATTGCAGTCGTAGCGTCAACTCCAGTGCGTCGAGTCGGGATCATCATAATCCTTCGGACCCAACACCATGTTGACAGCGGGATGGTCATCAGTAGAGGCTTGTGGTCCTTTTCCTTTCTTGGACGGGCATCCCTAGAAAGTGTCCACCTTCTCCACAATTCCAGCTAGCCTTGTTTTTGCTCTTGGCTTCCTAAAGTTATTTTTCTTAACTTTAAGCTTATCATGGTTTTCTTTATCCTTAGAAGTTTTCACACCTTTTCCTTTAAACTTGCTTTTACCGGTTATCATATTAGCGGCGGCCTCCACAGTACACTCGGTTGGTTACCATTATGTACCTCCCGAATCGCAATTGCATTCATCAATTCATTGAGTGTCAAGTTTCCAACGATGCTTGAGGGTCATACCGAATTCCCCCAAGATCGAGGGAACTTCTCAATGATAGCCATGACAACGAACTTATCGGGAAGTCCCATGTCGCATCCTTGAGTGATTGCAAAATGATTTGGAGTTCGTGCACTTGATCAGTAACCGACTTTCCCTCACTCATGTGATGATTCAGAACTTTCCCACTTGGTACTTTTCCACACCGGAGTCATCGGTCCGTACTCGTGGAAAGCGTTTCCCACAAAGGACGCAGAAGTGAGAGGAGCAGAGCAATAAACATCAAAGAGTGCATTCGACAAAGCCGATGTAATGCATCCTCGAACAACATCGTCCCGCTGCTCCTTCCACGTTTAACAGCGGCCACATTAACCGGATCATCACCATTCGTAGCGGGACATTTGGATGTCGGCATACTGTACATACCCTTAATTGACGGCGAGATCTTCATGCGTTCGCACCAACGCTTGAAGTTCTTACCACCAAACTTCTCCGGAAGATCGGAGGTGTCAACTAGGGACTTAAAGGGAGAGCTAGAGGAACCACCAGACATGATCAAATAAAACTATTTTCTCTTAGACTGTTGGAAATTAAATTAATAAGCACCACAGATTAAACAACAATTTAATCAACAGTAGGGGATTTTATTGATCAAGTCAAACGTACCAATTAAGCCAATAGCAAAACCGAAAGCCCAGGAACAGGATCAGGAAAACAAACAGAAACAATAAAACAAACGGTTAGAAAACTTATCGTGATTTGATCGAAGTCGCTCTTAGGAAGATCTGGCCCTAAGAGAAAATATTGCCCCCAATTGGTGCAACTCAGGTACAGGCAAATTTCTCCGAGGATAAAACGATTACGGACTACGTACCACAAAGCAGCACACAGGTAGGTAGTCACCGGCGGTCCTATCTCAGTCGCCTTGAATCTCACGAACAAATCTCTACGAACGGGAGTAATCGATCAATGAATAAAAGCAAGAGAATTGTGTTTCTCTTAAATATTCATGTACCAAAAACGGCTGAGGCATTAGAGTATTTATATGTGTGGTAAAAATTAGGTTTTAGGTTTAATTAGGCCTAAAAACCTGCTCCAAATCGGCCCAGGAAAAGTCAAATCCCGTCACAAGCGCGGCCGCCCTAGCGAGGAGCGCGACCGCGCTAAGCTCCAGGAAATCAAGATGAGCTCTCGGCCCTTAAGCGCGGCCGCCCTAGGCCTAAGCGCGGTCGCGCTACTTGGCAGAAACTCCAGACGCGATTTTTCCCTTGGCCAAAATCAGTTCAAGCCCAATGACACTCCAAGGTCATATGCTATGAACTTTAACACCACATATACAAATATTCCAACAGATAGAATTTTGATCAAATACGATTGTGACCTCTATATAATTTCAATTAAATATTTTCTCTTTCGTTTTATATATATTTGAGTTAAAAGTTGAGATGGTCTAAAAATATCATCAATATTGATATGTGATGATGATATTTTTGATAATTACAGTATGATGTTTGTACTAACAATATAGTTTTCAAAAAAAAAAAAAATTCATAATGTATAAAAACATAGGAGTATATGTTTCCAGTTTGTTTTTGTTTTTATTTTTATTTTTGTCCTTAAAGTAATTGTAATGGCCGTATACGCACCGATATAACACTATTTGTTAAAATAACATGAAGATGATTATATTATTATTTCCTTTATCTTGAAATGATTTTTGTATTTTTTATTATATATTTATATAAAATTAAAAAAATAATTATAAATTAATTAATTCAATCATTATTATTGAACGGAATAAAAGTGACGGGCTAGGCCCAACGAGCAAGCCCAGTTATTCGAGTATTATTGCCACCACAATCTTAGTGGGTCGGCCCAAGTATTACGAGGCCCAAGGCCCATCATCAGTGATCAGTCAACCTAGCTCATTGTCCGACCTAAACAGTCTCGACCTAGCTTTGTCCGACAGGCAATCCACCTCTTATATGAGTTCTATCCAACGGGTTCATTCAGTCAGGTCGACCTAGATTTCAGGCAGGCGACCTCGACCTACAAGACGTACATCGACCTAAAGAGTCTTACTACTACTACAATTCTTTCCATAACAGACTCCCTACAAATCAGGAGTTATATATGGACATGATCTCTTATAAAATCTGATCCACGATTCTAGGGATTTCGTACAATCCTACTACAATTATACCTCATATCAAGGCCTATAAATACTTCACATCTTCAACGGTTTAGAGGTAATTGCTATTTTGATATTCTGAATACATTGTTCATTATATTTTATTAGCTCTCCATACATCATACTTACTCTCACGCCCGAAGGTATTCGCCGGAGTCCATTTCGGCTAGTCGTGGGTTCTGTGTTTCAGGTCAAAAGCCAGGTGATTAATCTTGCAGCTGGATGGAGATTGATTTAGCACGATTCCTGCAGCATCAGCTTGGTTCCATTGCCGGGAATTGTTGCTTTTTGACCTCAAAACTTTTCTCACACCATTGTAATGGCTTCGACGGTCATGTTTCGGATGCCTCGGATGAGCTTAATGAAGGAAACACAGCGGTAACACGGACGCTGGTGCTGGAAATCGCAATGTTAATTTGCCTCCTCCACCTCCACAGCGCCATGCCCGGAGGGCGACACGTTAAAACAGCGTTGCTGATGGCAGAGGCTTGCCAGATAACAGAAGGGAGAAAAGGCCTATAGTTGAGCCAGAAGCATAACCCCCTCCAAAGCGTCAACAAGCAGGTCGAACTGTTCCAGGCGACAATCCAGGTCCCTCAACCAATCGCCTCAGTAGGAAGGAGATGTTGTTGGAGCAGGCTAGAATATTGCAAGAACTACTCAATATGCCAGGATCTCCGGATCAGGATGAGAGGAGATCAGAAAGACCGGCTCCCTCCCAAACCTCTCACAGGCAGCCTAGCGGGAGTGCTAGGCAGAATGGCAAGCAACAGATGATCATACCACACGTTCGTACCCACATACCTGTTCCAAGTGACGACTTGAGAAGTCATCTCAACCAAAATAGGGAGCAGGAGGCAGAATCTAATTTGAGGCGACAAAGGGAAGCTGAAAGGAATATGCGTAGGACGCCTGCCAGATCGGAGAGATCTCATTCCCGCCGAGAGAGAAATGGGCGCAGGTCGTCTGTCGGAGCAGAAAGGTCACAATCTCATCGAGATAGAAATGGGCGAAGGTCGCTAGTAAGGTCAGCTAGGTCGCCTGTCAGATCAGCTAGGTCGCCAGTGAGATCGGGCCAGGCACACTCCCTTGAGGATGGACAGACGGTAGAGGTGACTCCCCTAGAAGTGAAAGGCATAGGTGTAAGTACCCCTAACTGGATCACACCCTTTCAAACACACGGAAGCACCGCGACTCATCAACGCAGTCTCGACGACCCCCGGCACTCAAAAACCCTCTCAAAACCCCGGCCCAAACCAAGGAGGAGCCTTTCTGGGATAAAAGGGATAAAAGGACCTTTGGGAATTTTCAGAAATTGGAAAAGCAATAATGGTCCGTACGGACCTCTTTGCTTTAATAATTCTTGAATCTTCTTAAAGTCCACAATATTCCCTCAAATCCCGGGAAAATGATTACCTCCTCGCAGAGTTGGTCCGTACGGACCTCTTCGCATGTCAACTTGGTCCGTACGGACCTTATTGCACGTGGAACATCATAATTGCAAATATTCCTCCATCATCACAGCATTCCCTCAAATCGAGGAAAACCAAAAGTTTGGATTACCAGGAGGTCCGTACGGACCTCTTGCACCAAATCCGCACTATAAATAGAGGGCTCCCCCTCCTCATTTTCACACACCTCCCACTTCTCTCTTCCTCCCTGTGCCTTCCGGCTTCCCCTCTAAGTCCTTCCGAGGCATTCCCGGCCCCTTTCTGATCCTTCCGAGGCCTTCCGAGCCCCTCGTGGTGCTCCGAAGCCTCCCCGAGCGCTCCCGCGACGCTCCCGCGCCTGCCCGAGGCACTCTCGAGGTACTCGAGGCCCCTCGTGGTACTCCGAGGCCTCGTCGGTCTTTCCACCTGTCCCGCTCTTTCCGAGTCAAACCGGCGATCCCAAACCACGCCGAAACTCTGCCCGAATGACTCCTGCCACCCCAACGCACGCCGAACCTCTGCCCGAGTGATCCCTGCGATCCCCACGCACGCCGAACCTCTGCCCAAACGCCGCCTACAACATCAACTCACGTCGAAACTCTGTCCGCAGACAACCGGCATCTCCCGAAGCAATCTCGATCCGTACCGGAACGCTACTCCGACCTCAAACACTATTCCCCAGCGGAAGACAGACACGAACCAACATTGGTAAGGCTTCCTTCCATTACTATTTCAATATATTTCCATACATAGCATACAATGTAGACATCCGATACAGCATGCATTTTTAAAAGCACACACACACACACACAACATTTAAAGGATATTAGGGATATCCGAAAGACTCGTTTTACGAGGCGACTCGGGTGAGCTCTAATATTCTAATATTCTCTTCCCGAGGAGTCATCTGACCTCCGAACTCAAAATCTCATCACACAAAAACAGTTTAAAATTATCTTTAAACTGATGCCCTTTTTCAATGTTTTGGGCTTAATAAAAACGGCGTGGCGACTCTACAAATGCGAAAACAAACGGCGGGACCAAACCGCCGCCAACGCGAAAGATGCCAGATGCCGGGGCGCGAGCCTCTCGGATCCGGGTAATTTCAGTTGGCGACTCCGCTGGGGAATTTTTGTTTTATAATCTTTTTAAACAAAACAAAAGATTTTTAAAACAATGATGAGGGTCAAACTTTCATTTTTACCCCTTCCTTTAACTGTTGTGTGTGTGTGCACGTGCTTCGTTTTTATTTTACAAAAAAAAATAAAAATACAAAAAAAAAATGCATCAATATACATCTGTGCATACATTTAAAATTCTTCAAAAACTTCTGTTTTACTCGTAAAAGAATTTTAGAGACCGCACACTACGCGCACCGTCTTGCCTCGGTTACACCGCACTCTACTCACACCGTCGCCTCGGTTACACCGCACTCTACTCACACCGCCGGCTACACCGCACGCTACGCGCACCGCCGCTTGACGGATACACCGCACACTACAACCCTCAACCCGGAGTGGTCTCGGTTGCAGTCCGTTTGGTCTTCCTAGGCCTCTTGGACGCGCACGGATCATTCCAAACATCCCATCCTAGCCAAGCGTCAACCCCGCACGTTTGAGTCTTGAGTCACACTCGTCCGCACTCGGTTGGTTTTACCCAGCCCGTGTCATACAGCACTGATACATATACCATGCCGCCATTTTTCGAGTCAAGGCTCTAACTCAAGATCCCTTGCGCAAGCAAAGCGATGAAAGGTCATGCTAAAATCTTGACCCGATCTTGATTTCCGAAGCTACACCTGCACGATGTTCCGTCCCTGATATACATCCATGCTCACATGACACCATGTCATCACGCCTGATATGTCGCCTATGACAATATGACCCAGCCAACGCCTAACGTCACAGATCCCTTGCGCAAGCAAGGTAAAGAGAGGTCATGCCGAACTCTTGACCTCGATCTTGACTTAGGGCCGGCTTCGGTTCACTATTCACATGGCTAACGCATCAAAACGAACATGACGTGCTCGGTCCTTAGGTTCGATTTTTCTTTTAGGCCGTGGAAACCGCTTGCACTATAGGACCCTCGCCTGGGCCGTCCACCCCGGGATGTCGAAATACAGTGTGCAAAACGAGGGGCTTATAGCCGCACGTATGGTCTCCATCGACCCAGATCTAGCATAGTTGTGAAAAGAAGAGCAATCTTTTCCAACCTACCTAGGATTCTGAGAAAACATGTTTTAAGTAAATTAAAACAACAAAAAAGGAAGAAAATGAAAGAAACGGAAACCACATGCCACGTGAGCTTTCCCCCTTTTATCCCGTTAGGCCATTCTTGTGTCTAAACCTTACCCATCACCCTCCAAATAACAGAGAGTGGTCGAGAGTACCCGGAACCCGTCTCCCAAAGTCAAAACAAAGAAGGTCCTACCTCCTTCCCGGCTCGTCACGGACAATCCGTCAACTCCCATGGCCAAATCCGGTGGATAACAACGATGAGAACGGGACCTTACCCCCAAGAAATTTCCCAACATTGGAAGAAGTTTGGCAGTCCTCACGGCTATTGAGAAACGCCAAGGTGAGCAACAAGCTCGATCGAAGGTGCCATGCACCACTTCTAACATTAGCCACCCAACTACCTGGGCTTCCTAAGTCATAATCGCTCCTACAGCCTCTAACATCTCTCATTGTCTCCCGTAAGTCAACCCGTTACCCTCGTACGAGCCATGCGCTATGACGTAAGACCACAAGACCTTCCGTAGGAAAGCCCGCCCCATTCAGCCTCCCGAGGTCCCTGTACCACCGCCGAACAACGAACACATCTGGTGGGACGTCTCATGCGATTGCAGTGCTTGTCCGGAAATGGAATTCCAGGATGCAATGAACGAGGGCCGTCTCGACGAAAGAAGAAGCTATCTTCTCAACAAAAACCGAAAAAGAGGTACGAATCCGGTGATCCCACAGTCGGAACCCTTGGAGAACCCTCAGAAAGTTTGACTACTATGTCATCTACTCCAGAAGCCTAGCTCGCACAAGGCCATGGCAATGTCTCGCTCCATGATCACCGGGACGAAGCCGCACCGCCACCGAAGGCCCGAAGGTCCAGATAATCCAACCCCGTCTTGGGAAGATCTCAAAGCCACTATTGATGCTTCAAGAAAGCCATGACAAAGTGAACGAATTGAAATGCGCAGCCGGCCTTACGCCAATCGTGCTCCTCCCACTACGTAAACGGGAGAGACAAGCAAAACCATAAGTCCAGAGGTGAATGTTCGACACGTTCCGGCCAAATCCCAGTGAATCCTCCACGGACAGACAAAAGGCCACCATACCCGAGCCACGAATTGAAAAGGGGCCCTACGCCAAAGAAGCCGAAATCTTGGACCCAAAGGCCGAAGATCCCGTCTTGACACACTCAAGCGCACTCAGCTAACATCTCACTCTCGGTCCTTACTCACTTCATCTTACCCGCACAAGCTCAAGTTGGAAGAAAGCCTCGGCCTGCACCATGGTTCCCATCACAAATGACACCCGATGAAGCAGCTCGTATGATTGGCAATGTTAATTACAAAGAACATCATCACTTTCACGTAGCTCGACCTTCCAAAATTTGGGGCCGACTCACAACGAGCCTCTCTACATAACAGCTCAACCGGACGAGCGCCGTCTCCCACGGGTCTTGGTAGATGGGGATCATCCATGAACGTCCTTTCCGCCAAAATGATGGATTTGCTAGGGATCAAAGCAACCGATCTAAAGCCCTCGACTCGTGCAATCAAGGCATACGACTCAACGTCCCGCCCAGCCTGGGAATAGCCACCTTGAATTTGTGGTTCGGAAAACAAATGGTCCCGACGGATTTCCAAGTCATCGACATCCCGATCACATTCACTGCCATTTTGGGACGCCCTTGGCTACACCCGCATCAATGGGGTGGCATCCACTCTCCATCGCCGCGTAAAGTTCGTCCAAGGAACAGATCTTACCATCATCTACGGTGATAGCGTAGTCAACGAAAGGACCGAAACAAACGGCGTCCCGGTCTTAGAGATCAAACCCGACGATGATGGCATGATGCTAACAGGTTCACCATCGAAAGCCCAAAGGCCCAAGTATGCCACATAGACCTCGCCTTTGATTTGGGACAAGATCCCTCCCCCGATGAAAATGATGAAGCACATGAACTACATCCCGGGGCTCGGCTTTGGGAAAACGCCATCGTGGCACCCAACAAATCATCAATATCAAAGAATGTAATACCCCCGCACGCGCCCGGGATACTCTCCTACTCCCGAACACATTGCGTGAGGACAAGCGAGCCGCACGAAAACGCTCCGCGTATAACAAAAGAGGCGTACACGCAATCTCCGATCTTCGTCCTTACAGCCTTCGACATGACCAAGTACTTCACAAAGAAGGCCGGCAACTTGGAAGAAGATCCGTAAAAGGGAACAGAGCCGATCGCCGCCAAACAAAGCCGGCCTACAACCATGGACAAGCTCCAGCAGTAACCTCGGCAAGATTCGTAGGCCTCAAGCCAAATCCCGTCCGAAGAGCATTTCTCGACACACCGCCTCTACTGGGATCCACAACCACCACTATTCACAACGAATTTTGGTTCGGGAAAACCCCTCATTGGCGTAAGAACTCGAAAACTCTCTCGTCAACACTCCCGCCCTCAACAAGCGGGACGAGTCCGCATTCGAGCTAGTAATGCCCAAGACAAAAGCAAAAGACTCCGCAGACGATGCTGGGACGAGCCACCGCTTCCACTCGCTCTTCAAAGAAGAAATCGAGATGCCGATCTAATCGATTTTGTTTCGATAACTCGTGATAGCAATGATCGGGAACGGTGACATAAAGCCCTTCAAGCCCCATCTCCTATCAAGCTCATTGCCACTCAATAACCGGGCCACCTTCTCCTGACTCCACCGCCAAAGAAAAAGGACATGATCGAACAACTTGGTCTCGACCCCTCGAGTCCTAGAGTCTAGTGTCAAAACTCATCCCGAGTCCATTATCTTTGAATTTGAGTCTATCGAGTCATCCGATGGCCTCACGCCGTAAGATTACGAACTCATTGCCAATAATGTATTCCCGTATGCTCTTAATGAATGCTTCGATCTTTCCGAGTATCTCTCTCATTGCATCTTTAACAACCGATAAATTAACTAACACACAAACAGCTAATAACGATTCACTTGATAAAGAAGCGCACACATTAAACGAACAATACATTAAGCACATCTTTAAGCATGTTGTCAAACGAGAGAAAACCGGGCCCAAGCCGCCGAGGAGGTTTTAACCAAAGTGAATTTGGGAACCGCCAAGAGCCAAAAGAGACGCAAATCGGAAGTTTCTTCACCGCACGAGCAAGACGCATTGATCGCACCGCTCAAAGAGTTCGTGGACGTGTTCGCTTGGTCTTACCGAGACATGCCCGGATTAGATCCTAACATTGTAGAGCACCGAATCCCTTTGAATCCCGAGGCTAAGCCCATCAAGCAAAAGCTACGCCGAATCAAGCCGTAATGGTCTTTACAAGTCAAAGAGGAGATCGAAAAATGCTCCGCGTCGGCTTCATCGTGGTGATCGAGTACCCCACATGGCTCTCCAATATCGTCACTGGGCCACCAAGGCCAATGGAAAAGTACGCCGTTGCGTGGACTTCCGAGATCTCAACAAAGCAAGTCCCAAGGACGATTTTCCACTACCCAACATCGACATGTTGGTAGACACTACACCAATTTCGAAGTCAAGTCCTTCGTGGACGGTTTCGGCCTACAATCAAATCAAGATGGCCGAAGAAGACCAAGAAAAGACAAATTTTCACAACCCCTGGGAACCTATCGCTACACGCAATGCCGTTCGGACTAAAGAACGCCTGGGCTACTCTACCAACGGCAAAGAACCGCCCTCTTCCACGATATGATCCACAAAGAGATCGAAGTGTACGTTGATGACATGATCGTTCACTCAAAGGGATCGATGGACAACACCTCACTGTACTGAGAAAATTCTTCAATCGCCTCCGAAAACACTCAATGAGGCTTAACCCCGCCAAATGCACATTTGGGGTTACCGAGGCAAGGTTTTGGGATACATGGTCACCGAGAGAGGCATCGAGGTTGATCCTCAAAAGATCAAGGCTATCATCGAAATGAGACCACCGCAAACTCGTGGCATGTGCAGGTGAAAAGCTTCATGGGCCGCCTGCAATATATCGCCGCTTCACAACCAATTGACCTCTATGTGCGAGCCAATCTTCAAACCGATGAAGAAGAACGCCGACATCGAATGGAACTCGAATGCCAAGATGCCTTTGAAAATAAAGCATACCTTGTGAGTCCTCCGATTCTCTCGTCCTCCCCACGAGGAAAAGCCACTGTTGCTATACCTAATCCGTGACCGACACCGCAGCTTGGAGCCATGCTCGTCAAGAAAAGAAGGAGTCACGAGTCGAAAACGCCATCTACTTCGTCGCCGAAAGTTTCAAGGCAAATAACTCAATTACTCGCCCTCGAGAAAACCCGCGCAGCCTGTATGGGTTGTCGGGAAACTACGCACTACATGCACCGCACACGGTACACTTGGTTTCCAAAATGGACCCAGCCAAGTACCTCTTCGACAAACCATCTCTCGTCAATGAGGCTCGCCAAATGGTCTTTCTTCCTAGCGGAATTTGACATCAAGTACGTAAACCAAAAGTCAATCAAGTGGACGGGCCATGGCCGAACAACCGGCCGATTTCCCAACCGACGAGGCTCGAGGCCCCGAACCACAATTTCCAGACGAGGGAATCTTTCGCAATCGAAGGCGAAAACCGATGGCAACCGTTCTTCGACTGAGCGGCCAACAAAAAGGGAAACGGCATCGGTATGCTCTTGGTAGATCCCAAGGACGAGCACACCCCAATTGCTATAAAGCTCAATTTCGAGGTAACCAACAATGCCGCCGAATATGAAGCTCACGCCGGACTACAAGCCGCACTCGAGAGGAATGTCCAGAACTCGAGGTTTATGGGGACTCACCTTGATCATCAACCAAGTCTCCAACAAGTGGAAAACCATAGACCTGTGCTTGCAAAAATACCATGCCCGCATGGAGGACCTCATCACACAACCCGAAGAAGTCACCTTCCACTACTTGCCAAGAGACCGAAACAGTTTGCAGATGCCTTAGCCACCTTGGCTTCCCTTGTGGAAATCCTCAAGGAAAAGCAATCAAACCCTTCAAAGCCTGGACGAAAGGAAATTCCCGCCTACCGTCGTGAGATCGAACCGTAACCTAAGCCCGTCAATGAGCCATGGTATAACCGTATCTTCCAATACCTCAAGAACGGGGAAACCACCTTCATGAACAAGGAAGACCCACACACAAGGGGTCAAAACCAAGAGCATCATGGCCCTAAAACGCCTCGCCTCTCACTTCGTCATCCTCGGGGACATGCTATACAAGAAACGCTACCACGGGCCACTCCTACGCCGCATCGCCCAAGAAGAAGCAAACAAGTTCATGAACGAAGTCCACAATGGGCTTGCGGTCCCCACATGAACGCCGCAGCCCCGATGCAAATCATTCTCAGATGGGCTACTACCGGATCTCCATGGAGGCATTGCATCCACTTTGTCCGAAGCCGCGACAAGTGCCAACTGCTTCTCCAACCTCAATCATCTACCTCCTCACGATCTCTACCGCATGACTACACCTCGCCATTTGCCACTGGGAATTGACGTCATCGGGAAAATCGCTCCGCCAGCAAAGAATCTGGCCACGAGTTCATCTTAGTAGCCATCGACTACTTCACCAAATGGGTCGAAGCCAAGTCCTACAAGGTACTCACCTCCAAGAAGGTCGCGCATTTCCTCAAGGAAAACATCATCTCGCCGATACGGCATCCCAAATGAGGTCATATCGACAATGGTTCACACTTCAAGGGGAATTCGATGCATCGCCGGCTGAATTCAAGATCACACGCCACAAATCTTCTCCCTACCGGCCACAAACAAACGGCGCCGTGGAAGCAAAGAAACAAAACCCTCGAACGGATCATCCGAAAATGACCACCCGAGGACGAGATTGGCCCGAGAAGCCGCACCTTGCACTTTGGGGCTACCGCACATCGGGCCGTAATGCCCACGGAGAAACCCCATTTGCCCCGACATACGGATGGAAGGCCCTTCCCATCGAGCCGGAAATTCCCTCACTCCGAGTGCCGCTGAAAATGACATCAACGAAGTTGAATGGCTCCGGCCGACATGACGAATTGGCTCGCTAGACGAGCGACGACTAAAGGCCATGGAACACGTCCGAGCCTATCAAAGCAGATGGCTAGAGCTTTCGACAAGAAAGTCAAATCCCGAGACATCGTGGAAGGCGACCTTGTACTCAAAGAAAGCCTCCCACTCGAACCAACCCATCGGGAAAATGGGAACCCACATGGATCGGCCCTTTCGTGGTTCAAAAGATCTTCTCCGTGAGGCGCCATGAAGCCGACAACCTAGACGGCAATCCCTTCATGAATCCAAATAACTAAGCAAACTTCGCAGATACTTCGCCCGAAGAAGAACAACTGCATCTCTTGGCACTCCATGTAGTGTCGAACTACGTGCACTGAGCCCTCTAGTCCTGGGGAACGTAGGCAACCTTAATTGGTCCGGTCTAAAAATACACAAAAAGTCAAAAGTTTGAATGTCAATCAAGACCTCCATCAAGCTACGCACTTTTCAAGAAACACGCCCCAATAGCCACCTTGACCAAGTCAAACGACGGCGGCAACATCAAAGGACATCCGAGGGTCACTCAAAGATCAAACGACCGACTCATGTCTTCTTCCAAGCCAGGAGCTTGTCTTTGCCTTCACGCGCTTCAAAACAAAAAAAAAGAAGAGCTCGAGCAAGGGCTCACAAAAAAAATAAAAATAAAAAAAAGAGAGCTCGAGCAAGGGCTCACAAAACAAAAAAAAAAAAACAAAAAAGAAGCTCAAGCGTAAGCCGCAAAAGAGGTCAAGAGCCCGACGCCAACAAGAGGCAAGGAAGCTGCGAAAAGACCGTCAAAACGACTTGTCAAGTGGATCATTCAACCTCTCACCCAAGCACAAAGCCTAAGCAAAAGGGATTGCCGTCATGGCCTGCATCGCTTCAAGTCCGCAAATGCAATGTAAAAGTCCAAGGACGGACGCCGACAAAGTGCACAAAAGAAGCAAAGGCAAACAAGAGATCTTGCGTCTCGACAAAGCTTTAAAAGTAAATCACAAATCACTAACGGTTACAACATTTCTTGATGAGTTCAAGCACGGTCTACTCTCAAGTTCACAACATGCTAAAAGACAAATTTAATACATTTAACTAATAATGTGTTTGCAATGCAATGAATGGATACCTAGGAGGTCATTCCGCGCCATCCGCGCTTGTCCCTCGCCATTCTTTCCTTTCTTCCTCGTCCCCGGCGAGTCTTCTTTCGCTCCACGTGAACCAACTCGCGTCTCTCGGGCCCGAGATCCGGGGTCCTCCCCGTAGAGTCAAACAATCCAAGAGCTCTCGTGGCTTCATTCGCCCGTGCTTCGGCTCGGATCTCCTCCCCGCGAGTCCGCAAAAGAGGACCTCTCCCCGTCGCCGGTCAACTCTAGTCTCGTAGTCAAACAAAGTGTCTCCCGTCACATCCAAAGGGTCGACTGTGCTTCGCACTCCTAAGGCAATAGCTACTACGGCAACCGGTCCTGATCGCTACACGCCTCGCTTCTCCAAGACCACTTGGGATCGCCCAACACGCCGCTCATACCAAAGCCAGGTACCGAGTCGTCAATACGACGCTCCCCGACGTCTAAGGAGTACCACAGAGGGAAAGCGGAATACTTCCATACCCTCGTAAAATACAAGAAGGCACCTCGAAGCCGCCATACAAAGAGGAACTACCTCCGCAGCAGCAAGGTCATCCTGCCCCAACAAAGGCTCCCGCTTCATCCCAAACCGCCGGAAACAAGCGACGGAATATAGAAGGAGGACCAAGACAAACCCGGAACTCGACAACGTAGACCCTTCCCGCAAGATCCTCCTAGTCTCAATCCTCCAAGAGGAACCCACCAAATGATCTCGATGCGTACCAAGCCGTGCCATCCATCTCTCCCAAAGTGACCGATCCATATCCAACACAAGAGGTCGCCGAGCAAATGACCACGGACAACGACGCTGAGCTCCTGGCATGGCCTCGAAGTCTCTCTCGCAGCCACAAGGTGAGCAAAGCGGGGCTTCCCCTCTCATGAAACGATCCCTGGCCGCTGACGGCCGATACCATGAAGAGTCTCCCCAAAGACCAACGGGACAATATCCTCTCCACTCTCGCAAAGGCCCTACCACATCTAGCAAAGCGCCATCACAAATGCCAAGGGAGCTGACCATGAAGAGCGTTGCTATCGTGCACAAGGCGAATGCATCCCAAGAGACGTCACTCTCATCATCAACCATGAACCGCTCCTAAGCCTCGTAAATGTCGATATGACCCGAATCAAGGATCATGCCCCGCACTTCTTCCAACGAAGTACGAAGAAAGCTCGCAAGCTTCACGCTCACCGCAAAGACCACCAATCAAAGGAAGCGAGATGGCCTCCACCTCCTGGGCCCCCCATCAAAGCCCGAAAATCCTCAAAAGTGGGCACCATTTCATTATAGGAGAAACAAGACACATGCCTCCTAACATCCTGTAACTTCGCGGCAGCCCGCAACAAATCCCAATCAGAACCAACTCCTTAAAAGACCAAATCGAGCAAAGACGAAACCTTACCTCGAAAGCTCCGTCTCTCGATGCCTCATACGGCGCCGCATCCACGTTTTCAACCGGCTCAAGGAAGTGTGCTTGCCTCTCCCGCGAAAGCCTCGGCAAAATTCTAGGGACGTACGAAGAATCCATGGCAAAAATGGAGGTTCCTAGAGAAAATGGGGAAGAAAGCTCGAAAATGGCCGCAAATGGGGAAATGGGAAGAACCAGACACCGGAAAGCATTTATCTCCTTCCCAAAGCAAGGTTGGTCCGTACGACCTCTTTTGCATGCTAGGTATGTCCGTACGGACCTCCTTGCAAAAAGAACCCATTTCCCCAAAGAAACAAGATAACAACCACCGTCCTCGCAGACCTTGCTCCAAATCGCCCAAACACCGGCCAAAGCCATTCCCGCAAACATACACTACCCACAAACGCACTCTCACTCACGTGGCATGTACAAAAATAAAAAATAATAATAGCAACAATTTCTAGGACAAATCCCGGGAATCACAAAATGACATTACATCTTAAAATAAAATGCTGTTTGCCGTGCAAATATGAGTGTTTTATTACAGGAATATCAAATGTCTGTTGCTAAACAAAAAAAAAAGAGAAGATATGGAAAGAGGGAAAGCAAATGGACCCTAATCCGACTCTTCAGCATCATCATCATCCTCGCCGAGGTCCTCCAGAAAAGTCGGGCATCCCAGCGAACTCGCCCGTCACATCCTCGTCATCGTAGTACCGAGCCTCGCCGAGGCCGCCACTCAAAGTAATCAAGGATCAAATCCGGCGAAAGGATCAAAGAAAGAAGGCTCGACGGACCTCGCCCGCGCATCCCGAGGAGGGAAGAACCGATAAAAGTGGCCGCGCCCGAGCTCCCGAAGACGTCCCGCATCCATACTATGCCGCCCTCGAAGGTCCCTCCCGCCGCGGCTCCGCCGCTCTAGGCGGAGGAACGTCTGCTGTAATGCCTCGAAGGCATAGGCTCGTACGCGGCACGCGTCGCGAAGACCGGCAAGACATCTTCGACGCCATCTTCTTCGCAAACGACCTCATCGCCACATAACGGCGAGTCGCATATCATAGGCTCTCCCCGGACTCCGCACCAACAAGCAAGCCAAGGAAACGCTCAAAGAATACAAGCTTACACTCAACAACAAAAAGAGAAAAATACGTAAAAGATGCCAAGATGGAAAAGAGTCAAGACACTCACCGATCTATCGAGATCCACTTCAGATGCAAGCAGAGCTCGCCAGAACGGCATGCATACACCCTCCTCTCGATCCGTCCCCACTGACATACGTGAAATCCGGCCCCGCATCGGAACCTCTGGGAGCTCGCGGCGCCTCTCTCTCCTCGCGCACTGCGGCGTCCTCGCCTTCCTCCTCACGAAGGCCCCGTACTCCTCTCCATACAAGATGAACTCCTGCGCCCACACCGCCAAGGTACTCTCTCAAAGTCAAGCACATCCATGTCCCGGAATCAAGCATCCCAAAAGGAGGGTCCCTCTGAGCCACGGGAAGCACACCGGCCATGCCGCGTAAGACCCGCTCCCCGCATACATAACATCGCAGTCAAGCCCCGCAAAGATCTTCCGTCGCGCCGCCACTCCTGGGAGCCCTCGAACTCATCACCCTCATACCGAGCCCACGGAACAAAACAAACCCTCCGGCTACCCTCTCCGTACGCTCCCGCACATCCCCGTAGGCGATGGTGAGCTTCCCCCGCCGGTCCTCCTCTTCCTCGCCGTACGAGCCCAAATTTCAAAGATAGCAGGTACGCAAATGAATACTCTGTGGATCTCTATCCCACTGAAACACCGAAAAACCTCATAGAACCACACCCGTGACAAAAACAGAGAAGGCTCAAGGCAAAAGAAAACGGAGAAACGACAAGTTGCTAAATCAAAAACGGCAATAAACTCATACCTCCAAAGCAAAGTCAAAACAAAGCCAATGAATCAAGCCACACCCGCTAAACCGGTCCAAAGAGAAGTAGAGCTCGGCCAAGCCCGCCTCGCCCCAAGCAATATCACTGCACTTATCCAGATCAATCAAGCTCTCCAACGTAGCAAAGGGAGCCGCAGCCGCATGGTTCGAGAACAAGGTCTCTGAGAGTGCATACCACAAAAAGGAGCGCGCTACCAAGCCCGCCGTCACCCGGCCGGCACTCGAACATAGGCCCCAATGCCGGCCGTGATCCTTCGCCTCCACATCGCTATACAAAGATCCCTGTGCCCCTCGCGAGGACGAGGCTCAAAGCCCAGCACTCTGGCCAACACAACATCGGAGATCATATCTCTCCACCGCACCGGCCCTCCTTCAAGGAAAGCCCTAGATCGCAAAGCAAAGCCTGGCCGGGCGTCACCGTCACCTCTCCCCACTCGTATGGAAGGTGTGGGTGGTATCCCACCAATACTCGGAAAGGCCAAGGAAGACGCTCTTGTTCTTCCTCGTGTCAAACTCCGGCCGTGTTCTCTACGAACACACCTGTGCCGTGGCGTAGACCAGCCTCCCGGGACTCGGCCTACCATCCACGGAAATATCGTGCATCCGCCGCCACAAGCTCAACAATGCCTCGAGCGATCCCCGAAGTCTTCATCCTCTTGGCCTTCCCGGCCATAAGCCCCGCATCCCGCAGTAAACACAAAGAAAGGTACGTCAATCACAGTACTTAATATAAAACAAAAGGCACAAAAGTCCGTCCCAACACGGAAAGCCATGAAAATAACCCGTCACAAAACACGGCACACATTGCACATATTTTTCACATATATCCCGTCACAAAACACGGCACATGTCGCACATAATTTTCACATACATTATACATATAATTTTTCCCATGCAGTCCGTCACAAAACACGGCACACACTGTACACATTTTCTCAAAAAAGGGATTAAGCCCTACACGACACATTTTCAAAAAAGTCCGTCCCAACACGGAAAGCCATGAAAATAACCCGTCACAAAAACACGGCACATATTGCACATATTTTCCCCACAAAGTCCG
This sequence comes from Adenophora triphylla var. japonica, assembly GCA_022495995.1. NCBI lineage: Eukaryota > Viridiplantae > Streptophyta > Magnoliopsida > Asterales > Campanulaceae > Adenophora > Adenophora triphylla. The sequence goes on from JAFEMH010000365.1 coordinate 738,145, forward strand.
TCACCCAAAAACATGGCACACACGGCACGACACATATGCATAACACATTTTTCGAAAAATCCGTCCCTACACGGCACACACTTTCAGACAAAACCCGTCACAAAACACGGCACATGTCACATTTTTTTTCACAAAAATTGTCACTACACGACAAACTTTTCTCATAATGTACATACATAAATAGCATACGGTACAAAACACCAAAGCATGCATTTCATTAGAGAGGCACTTTATTTTCACAAATAAAAGCTAATCTACACATTTCTGCACAAAATACACATACCCACAATTTTTACATGTCCATTTTCAACAATTCATCAAGAATTTCACAAAAGACATAAAAAAAAATAATAATAATAATAACAAAAATTTCAAAAATGCGAAAAACTAAAATCTAGTTCTAGCATTCAAAAATTCGAGCAGGAATCAAAACGAACGGATTTCTTACCTCCCGACGTTCATAGAGCGACGATTGTGCACCTCCGATTCTGGATACAAGACATCCGGGTTCTTCGAAGATGGAACAAACGAGATCCAATTTCTTTGGAGCTCCATCCGTTGCTCGACCACCTCTTGATCAAGGCTGACGACGATTCCTTCGAGATCCTTCCGCCATGGCAAGCAATTCAAGCAAAAAATGGAGGATTTTGGTTAACAATGGAGGATTTTCTCTCTCTCTCTCTCGGTTCACGCACCGGAAGAAGAAGAAATGGGGAAAGGCTCCAGCATTTAACCCGGTCAAAACCTGGGAACCGTAAAACCAACTTGGTCCGTACGGACCTCTTTGCAAACTGTGTTGGTCCGTACGGACCTCTTTGCAAGGGGTGGCCAAATTACTTTCCCCCGCCCTTATAATCTTTGCCCCGGCCGTCCTAAGGCCTTTTCAAAGAATCCAAGCGTAATGGTCCCTAACCCTTCAATTCAACCACCGGCCGTCGCCGTAAGACCGGTCCTCGCCCACTTCAACGGCAATTCAACCACCGGCCGTCAACGTAAGACCGGCCTCGCCACTTCAACGGCAATTCAATCCCGGCCGCCAACGTAAGACCGGTCTCGCCACTTCAACGGCAATTCAATCCCCGGCCGCCAACGTAAGACCGGCCGCCACTAACGGCAATTCAAGAAGGAGCCAACACTCTTCCAAGACGAATATCAAGGCACAAGACGCTTCCAAACGCCCGACGGTAATTCAAGAAGAGGTCCAACACCTCCCAAAGACGTAATATCAAGGCACAAGACGCTCCAAAACGCTCAACGACAACTCAACCACCGCTCCTCAAAAGAGGTCCGAAGTCATCTTCCCAATGTAAAAGGGCCCCTACAAGGTCACGCATCCCCAAAGCAATTCAAGCACCGGTAACGTAAGCCCGAACCTAGCCCACTTCAACGGCAACGCAAGCACCGGCCATCAAAGTAAGCTCCGAGCTCCTCCCCCAACAAGTCAAAGGGAAGTCATACAAGATCGCATATCCTCAAAGACCGACCATCATCCTTGCCCACTCAACGGCAAAACAAGCACAAGAAGGAGCCAACACCTCCGAGCACAAGTCCCAAGGCACGAAGCGCTCCAAATGCCAAATGGTGAAGCAATCACCGGCCGTCATCCTTGCCCACTTCAACGGCAACGCAAGCACCGGCAAGCCATCGTAAGTCCAACCTTCTACTCAACATGCAAAAACACAAAGGCATCTACGCCTCGCAATCAAAGCATAAGGCGCCTATGCTTCCACAATCGCGGCTAGAAGACGATTCAAAGTCCTCGCGCATAACATCAATCAAGGGCTAGAAGACGATTCAAAGTCCTCGCGCATAACATCAATCCGCGGCTAGAAGACGATTCAAAGTCCTCGCGCATAACATCAACCGCCGCTGTAAGACGATTCAAAGTCCTGAACAGTTGGCACCAACCGCGAAGACGATTCAAAGTCCTCACGCATGGCACCAAAACCGCCGCCGTAAGACGATTCAAAGTCCCTACGCGTGGCGCAACCACATTCGAAGACGATTCAAGTCCTCACGTTATCCCCACTAAGGCTTTAAACCACTCGGTCCGAAAGACCGTATAATCTCCCAAATCACTATCTCCTACCGAAGGCCTTAAACCACCCGATTAGGAAAATCGTAAAATTTCCATCCCCAGACGCCACCACGTCCTCACACCTGACCTCGCGGTCACCACATTTCAGACACCACCACGTTCTACCACCGACCTCGCGGTCACACAACACTTCAGTGGCACCACCACGCCCGCACTCACAATTTCACGACCTCCGAACTACGACTGTGCTTGATTCCCGCTGGGATACGTAGGAATCCTATCACAGGTCCAAACTCGACCATGCGGTCACCCAGACACCACCACGCCCTTACCACCGACCTCGGAGGTCACACGACACTTCAGTGGCACCACCACGCCCGCATTCACAAAACACTCACCCCACACCCGAACTACGACTGTGCTTCGATTCCCGCTGTGGATACGTAGGAATCCTATCACAGTGGTCCACCCTACCGACCTAAACGGCCACACAATAGGACACCACCACGCCCTCACACCGACCTCCCTTGGCCACATTATCTCCCAAAGACGCGATCCAGATTAGGACCCTTATCTTATCTGGGCGACCCCACTTCTTTCATAAGTGACGCCGTCGAGGGCTTCGTAAGTACCCCAATCTGGGATCACACCCTTTCAAACACACGGAAGCACCGCAGACTCATCAACGCAGCCTCGACGACCCTCTCACTCAAAACCCTCTCAAAACCCCCAGCCAAACCAAGGAGGAGCCTTTCTGGGATAAAAGGGACAAAAGGACCTTTGGGAATTTTCGAAATTGAAAAGCAATAATGGTCCGTACGGACCTCTTGCTTTAATAATTACCGAATCTTCTTAAAGTCCACAATATTCCCTCAAATCCTGGGAAAATGATTACCTCCTGCAGAGTTGGTCCGTACGGACCTCTTGCATGTCAACTTGGTCCGTACGGACCTTATTGCACAGGGAACATCATAATTGCAAATATTCCTCCATCATCACAGATTCCTCAAATCGAGGAAAACCAAAAGTTTGGATTACTGTGAGGTCCGTACGACCTCTTTGCACCTAAATCTGGCACTATAAATAGAGGTCTCCCCTCCTCATTTTCACACACCTCCCACTTCTCTCTTCCTCCCTAGGCCTTCCGGCTTCCCCTCTAAGTCCTTCCGAGGCATTCCCGCCCCTTTCGGATCCTTCCGAGGCCTTCCGAGCCCCTCGCGGTGCTCCGAAGCCTCCCGAGCGCTCCCGCGATGCTCCCGCGCTGCCCCGAGGCACTCTCGAGGTACTCCGAGGCCCCTCGTGGTACTCCGAGGCCTCGCTCGGTCTTTCCACGGTGTCCCGCTCTTTCCGAGTCAAACCGGCGATCCCAAACCACGCCGAAACTCGCCCGAATGACTCCCGCCACCCCAACGCACGCCGAACCTCTCGCCCGAGTGATCCCGACGATCCCCACGCACGCCGAACCTCGCCCAAACGCCGCCTGCAACATCAACTCACGCCGAAACTCGTCCGCACAACCGCATCTCCCGAAGCAATCCCGATCCGTACCTAACGCTTACTCCGACCTCAAACACTATTCCCCGGAAGACAGACACGAACCAACATTGGTAAGGCTTCCTTCCATTACTATTTCAATACATTTCCATACATAGCATACAATGTAGACATCCGATACAGCATGCATTTTTAAAAGCACACACACACACACACAACATTTAAAGGATATTAGGGGTATCCGAAAGACTCGTTTTACGAGGCGACTCGGGTGAGCTCTAATATTCTAATATTCTCTTCCCGAGGAGTCATCTGACCTCCGAACTCAAAATCTCATCACACAAAAACAGTTTAAAATTATCTTTAAACTGATGCCCTTTTTCAATGTTTTGGGCTTAATAAAAACAGCGTGGCGACTCTACAAATGCGAAAACAAACGGCGGGACCAAACCGCCGCCAACGCGAAAGATGCCAGATGCCGGGGCGCGAGCCTCTCGGATTCGGGTAATTTCAATAGGGCCTACTCTCACAGGGAGCCTCACCATGAGGAGAGGCAGAGATCGAATCATGTCTTCCATCAAAGGGACGACAACCCGGATACTAGGGAATTGTTAAATTTGAGAAGGAGACTGGAGTAAATGGAGAATTACAGGAATGAGGATGACGGAAAGGGCGAACGAAACTACAATACTCTTCGTCCCTTGTCGAAAGAATTGCTCGACCTATGACCTCCTGTAGGTTTCAAGCTACCTTCTCTCGACAAGTATTCAGGTGCGACCAACGCCCTGAACCATATGCAACACTTTGAGGCCACCATGTGTTTGGTTTCCGCCGAGGATGATGTGCTGTGCAAGGCACTAACCAGCACCTTCACAGGTGCAACACTGACTTGGTTTCGTGGTTTGACGTCGGGCTGTATTACCTCGTGGGAATACATGAGGAAGAAATTTTTAGATCATTTCTCGACAGCTGGGGCCAGAAAGAAGACAGTCACTGACTTGAACAATCTGATGCCGGAAAAAACTGAGAGCTCCATGAGCTACTTTACTAAGTTCAAGGAGATGGTCGACCAAATCGAGGCGGAGCTAACAGACATAGAGGTAATAAACTGCTTTAGGAATGGGGTGTCCTCTCCTAATCTAGACTACGAGCTGCAGGTCAGGAGCGTGAAGACCATGCAGGAGCTATTTGAAAAGGCCTACGATGTGGCCATAGCTGAAGAAAGAAAGGAGAAAAAGAAAGAGAAAGAAAAGGGTTCGAAGCAGCCCAAAGCTGGAGAATCCAACAAAGGCGACCAAGCGAGGAATGGTAGCAACAATAAGAACGGGAAGAATAGAACAAGGGCGACTGAGAGAGTGCCCGAGAATTTCACCCCGTTGACCGTTAGTCGAACTGAGATAATGAATACAGTCGAGCTAAGCCCACCTGCCCCGATGAACCCATTAAATAAGTTCAGAAGGGACAACGACAAGTATTGTGATTACCACAAGGATACAAGTCATACTACAGAGGAGTGCTTTAGTTTAAAACGTATCATTAAGAAGTGGGTCGACAGTGGAAAGCTGGATAGATATGTGAAGGGATCTCGACCTGGCAGAGGTGAGCGAACTACGGATGGTGTAGTTCAACCAAGGCAACCTCGGTTAGATTTTGGAGTTATCACCGAGCAAGCAAGCAACACAGCCTTGAAGCACAAGATTTTTCAGCTCAACAAAGCTCCTCACGTGCCACCTAGAAGATACATCAGAGATGAAGTCATCATCTTTTATCCAGACGAGCTAGCTACTAACATGGCTGCAAGGGAGCAGGTTCTGGTAATTTCGAGTTTGATAAACGGTTGTACAACTAGCAGGATTCTGATTGACATGGGGATCTGCAAGGATATCATCTTCTATAGAACTTTCAAGGAGATGGGATTGACGAAGGAAAGATTGTTGCCTTACGATGGTCGACTGGAGGGCTTCACCAATCATAGGGTAGATGCCAAGGGGCAGATCGAGCTGGAAGTCGAGATTGGCCAACACCCTTTCAGGGTCGTAACTAAGGTAACATTTTTTGTTATAGATGTAGTAAGTGATTATGCTGCTATATTGGGTATTCCTGGCCAGGTTGCACTTGGAATGGTAGCCTCTATCTCCCATTAGCGTTAAGTTCCCTACACTAGCTGGAGTAGGCTGCGTACATAGTACATCTCAAGCTTACCTTGATCACGTCCTTCGAACAAGGAAGAAGAGGGAGCTAGAAGTTGATACTCCTGAAGGATACTTGAAGCTCTCAAAATCTGTTACCACAACTTCACGAATATCTACAATCACATGTGTAGAGGAGGCGACCTATCACTCACATGACCATGCCATGACTGAACCGACACGTCCCTCCCAAAACACTATGGTTTATTCAGATGCAATTATGATCGACCAAGTCATCATAGGCGAGCTATGCCTACAGATCGACCAAAACTCGGGATGATAACGAGTTACAAAGGAGCTGGTCAAGGACTTGGAATTTTGGGAGATACAAAGGGTTGGTCGAGATGATAACGAGTTGGCCGACTTACTCTCAAAGCTGGCCACATCAGACGAGCAGCATGGGGAGCCTATTTCTTACCTCGAGCATCCAGCATACGAGAGGGTGCAGATTCAATGCCTGGAAGACACTACTAGAGAATGGGTTTACACTAAGTGCTGGATCGAAGAATTATGGGCTTATATAGAAACTAGCGAGATACCTACTGATGAGAAAGCAACTCGAGTTATTAAGAAAAAAGCCCCGAGTATGTCATTCATGGAGATGCTTTATTCAGAAGGTCCTTTACAAAATGATTATTGAGGTGTGTTCACCCTCAAGAAGTTACTCAGCTGATGTACGAGATACATAGTGGGGTTTTTGGTGGACACCCGGGGGACCAAAACTTTGGCTGATAAATTGATTACATTAGGTTATTATTGGCCTCACATGAGAGCGAACGCTCACGACTTTGTTTAGGGGTGGGACCAGTACCAAAGATTTTCCGACCTACCTAGACTGCCTATAACCGAGCAAACTCCAGTGGTCGCAACTTGGCCTTTCGATATGTGGGGTGTCAATTTGATTGGTCCGTTCTGCCCGCCTAAGGAAATTGCAAGTATGTGATCGTTCCTATTGATTACTTTACCAAGTGGGTCGAGGCCAAGCCGTTAGCCAAGATTACTGAGGAAAACGCCATCAATTTTATCCATGACTTCGGGCTTCAGTTCTCCACAGCTTTCGAAGAAGAAATGAGCAGAGTAGGAGTCAAACATTGGAAGTTGCCTATCCTCAAGGTAAAGGGCAAGCTGAAGCAGCGAACAAACTGGTCCTCTCTGCACTCAAGACGGGTTTGGTTGGTCGACAAAGCAACTGGTTAGACGAACTTTCCATTGCTCTCTAGGTAGTCCGCACAACCACTCGGGGGCCCACGGGGGAAACCCCATTCGCTCTTGCATATGGATTAGAGGCCATGGCACCGGCCGAGCTACAAGTCCCTACAGCCAAGGTAGTTTTCTTCAATCAGGAGCCAAACAATGTCAGCAGATTGATCGACTTAGATTTACTTGACGAGAAGGGGGATACAGCTCAGCTTCAGATAGGCAATTATAAGCAGAAAACTAAGAATTACCACGACAAGAAAGTAAAGAGAAGATCGTTCTAGGTGGGGGACTATATGCTATGAAAGATCGAGGTAATTGAAAGGAAAGCTCAGCAGAATAGGCTATCTCCTAACTGGGAAGGTCCCTACGTCATTACTCGAGTAGTCAAGGAAGGAACTTATATGATTGGTCATCTAGACGAGGAGGAGTTGAAACATCTGTGGCATGCTAGCCACCTTATCAAATATTACTTTTAAGTTCAGTTTCAGTTTTAGCTTCAGTTTTCAGTTTCAGTTTTAGTTCCAGATTTCTGTTTTGTGTAATTGTTCTACTACTTCAATAAAGTTGCAGTTCTATTCAATCAAGTTGTGTTACGTCTAGTGTTCTAAAAGACCCCTCCTAAGGGTGCCTAGGCCCCGCCTAGGCGCTAGGCCCCTCTCCAACGCCTAGTTCTAAGCCCCGCCTAGGTACCGAATAATCCCGACTAGTCCCCGCCTAGGCGCTAGGTCAGGCTCCGCCGCCTAGCATCCGCCTAGCACTTTTTAGAACCTTGGTTACGTCTATGCATCGATCTAGCAGGCTTGACTCTTAGTCAGCCTCGTTCCTTTAACAAGCTACGATTTTAATCTCTATTCAATCTAGTTCGACATATATATCAACAAGGGTCATGGCAAAATGATTCAAGTATAAAGTCAACTACGATTAAAGATAAAGCAAGTTCCCCAATCCAGGCTAGAACTTGAGCAAGCAAAGAATTACGAGTTTAATGCCTCCCAAACCTGGACAAGGCATCGATACATAAATAAAAACAAAAAATTATTTTGGAGCTTGTTTCATTACATGGCCAAATAAATATTCAAGAAAATCAAACTGTTGGATCGTCCTCAGTTTGGTCTTCGATATTAGCTTGATCACTAGACTCGTTTTCTTGTTGTTGAGGATGGTTGAGCTTTCCAGATTCAGAAAAAGCATACTTTGGGGTGTCAACATCAAATGCCAGCTCATCAGCGTCCTCAAGCTCCTTAAGTATGGTATTAAAATTTACTTGCTCAACGGGTGGGGCGACCCAGGGCTCAGCTTCCATCTCAGCATCTTCTGCAGGAAGAGCAGCTAGATCATTTTCGTTATAAGGGACAAGAGGGTGACCTTGATGAGCAGCCACATCATACTGCTCCTCTGACGCCCACTTTGCCAATTGCTCTATTGGCAGGTTGATTGAGGGGTCCACTAAAATGCGGCGAGCCATATGTCATCGACCTACATCAAAAAAGGATCGAGCCTGCTCCAGGACAAAGTTGTGGCACTCATCTCCCTCCTTATAAGCCTCCACTGCAGCCTTGACTGCTGCCTCCAGATTGGTCTTGGCTTCTTCCTCCCACTTTTGACGAGCTGCCTTCTGATCATCAGTATGCTTAATCAACATGGCAGTGCTCTCTTCCAACATCTTGGTCGCCACCTCCAGCTCCTGGTCCACCTTCACCTTACCCAGCTTGACTACACCGAGCTCTTTCTTGGCATCACCTAGCTTGCCCCAGGCCTAATCCTTGGCCTTTTCAGCATTGTCTTTGACCGGCTTCAGGACCTCGTAGGCAGCATCTAGGTCGGCATGCTTTTCCTCCAGATCGACATGTTTTTGCTCCAGCTTCCCAGCTCGATAGAATTTCGATCAAACATGGTCATTGCAAGCTTTTCCTTCTCCCTAGCTGCTTTCCAATAGCTCGTAGCTAGCTCAACCATAACAAGAGCCTACTGCAAGAAAACCAAAGGATCAGATCGACTAAAACTTGGTTAAAGTGAATATGCGAGCAAGAAGGAAGAGCGATAATTATAAAACTTGAAGTGTTACCTCGGAGTGGACCAGCCCCGACCTAGCTTTGAACATCTTGGCAGTCAAGCCCTTGTCAGTATACTTGCTTACCAGGTCCTGATCTGCAGCCCGTCTTACCACCACTTTCCCATACTCCAGTTCCGAATACGACCTACTAGAGCTGTCAACCCCAGTAAGAAGCGGGACAGCACTCAGCTTGTCCACGCGAGATAGGACGAGCTCAGCATAGGAGACCTGGATAGTGGGGGGGGGGCAGAGAAATGCTAGCAAAAACATCCATTTGTTCAGATCTGGGGTTGGGCTTGTATCTCTTCATCTTATTGAGGGGAAGGTTGTCTTCATCCTCCTCCTCGTCCTCCAGATCAATAACAGGTGTCTGGGCCTTGGCTTGGGGAGCATCATGCATCGGCTCAAAAGTTTGCTCAGCCTCTTCAACCCCTGCAGTATTGTCTCTTAGGGCATCACCTTCAATTTTCTCCACCTCCATCTGCTCAACATCCTCTTCGACGGGGATCAGCTTATCTGTCTCTTCATCAACCAGCTTCAACAACTTCTGGCAATCCTCAGCTTCCTTCTGACGGTTGGCTCGGGAGTTGGCAGCACCACAGCTCTTCTTACTCTTCTTCACGTTCACCCCTCGCCCCATATTAGCTTCTTGCTCTGGGGTAAGAAATTCACAAGATAAAAAGCAAAGTGTTAGCTCGATATGGTTGAGACAGCAATTGACGAGTAAGATATGTACGAGCTAAAGTGAGAAACAGGCGAGCAAATAATTGACGGAGATCAATGAAAGAGCAAGTAAACACTTACCCCCAAAGTGATCCAAATTCAGTCTGCAGTAATCAAGGGTCCTCTTGCACTCATGGCATTGGTTCTCAAATCTGAATATATCTCCCTCATGGGTGACCCAATCAGGGTATCTCTAGCTCCTAACTAGGGGGACCAAGGGATCTACATCACCCTTACCAAGCATCATTCCAACTTGAATATAGTTATTTTTGGTGGTCCCCAAAACCTCCCAGCTGATTGGCCCCCTCTCAGCTACCTCTACCAGCTTATTATACAAATCCTTACTCCAATCTGGCACCCAGTAATCCTCCTCCTTCATTACATTGGACTCACCACTTGGTAGAGGAAATTCCCAACCTCTCCTACTCTCAACTACCATAACATGAGTATTCTAGCCACTAACTTTGGTGGGGAGGTTGATGAAAATTTTTGGGGCATGAGGTCTAGATGGAGTGCTAATCCCCAAGTCTACCTTATCTAGGGTGATTTTGAAGAACATCCTAAAAACATGAAGGCATGGCTCGAAACCTAGAAACCTACACACCATCGCAAAGCACACCAAAACCCTACAAGTGTTAGCTCACAGTTGAAGGGGTAGGGCGTCCATACACTTAAAAAATTCATTAACAAAGGGATCTAAGGGAAGTCTTAAGCCAGCTTCAAATTGGCCATAGAAAAAGGCTACCCTAGTAGGATCAGTGGTGTAGGTCGATCCAAATTGGGACATGAATTCCTTCTTCGGATAGTGGGCCACCCTAAACTCATCCTTGTCTACTTCACAGAAGCCATACATCATGTTTACACAAGACTCATAGTCTCTTTTCCCTCGAATTGGCTTGGGAGGCACAAAACCTCTCTCATTCCTCCCTCTAGCAACAGAGGAGTCGAACGCATCCACAATTCGTGGGCTGAAAGAAGTAGAAGCTGTAGCTCCCCCTTGAGCTGCCATATCTGAAGAAGAAGAAACAGGGGAATCAGTCATATGTTCAGACTCTGGCGACCTACCTAGGATCGACCTAGATTCCATTGGAAACCCCTTTCTGTTTCTAAGGAAGGAAGGCTTATTGGGATCCTTAACATAAAACGGAGCTAGATGGTCGAGCAACTCGTGAAAAAGGTGAAAAGACACAACAGTTGGGTCATCTACTTCTAAATCTCCCAAGCTCTCTCCTACGAGCAAACCTAGTTCGTTAAAGGTCAAGCCCCACCTGGTCAAGATGGACGCACACTCAGTCATGGGCATCTCCTTCCATACCCCTCCTATATGTGTTGTATATTCTGTGATTAATGATGCAATACCCATACCAAGCCTCAGGTTCGCAGCTAAAGGTTCTAGCCATGGCAAAAATTGAAGAAAGCTCAAAAATAAACTAAAAGTCAAAAGAATCAAGGAATACCTTAAATTGATTTGAAGATGAGGGTCGTAGTGAAGAAAATGACGGACTGGATGCACCAGAAATCAGAAACCTTGCTTTGCCTGCTGCTGAGAATATACGCTTGGAAATTGGGGGTTTGTAAAATCCAAAAAGAAAAAGGTTTTTCCCTTTTATACCTTGTGTTAATCCTTTCTTGAAATGAAAAGGGTTGGGGTTCAAACGGTTTAATCAACATTTAATGACTCGGACGATTTTCAAGGCAGTTGTCCAGGCGTCAAAACCAGCAATGATTATGGAAATACGACGCTCCTACCAATCTAGCCGTCCACAATCAATGATCGAGATTGAGCCACGTCATCATGGCCGATCGTCTATTAGTGCGAGCTTCTATCTTCACCCTACATGAATCCTCATCAAAAATTTCTTATAACTTCCTGGTCGAAAAAGTTCACCCAGAAAGTTGGGGGACCACTGAATGAAATAAAAGTGACGGGCTAGGTCCAACGAGCAAGCCCAATTATTCGAGTATTATTGCCACCACAATCTTAGTGGGTCGGCCCAAGTATTACCAGGCCCAAGGCCCATCGACAGTGATCAGTCGACCTTGCTCATTGTCCGACCTAAACGGTCCCGACCTAGCTTTGTCCGACAGGCGATCCACCTCTTATACGGGTTCTATCCAACGGGTTCATTCAGTCTTGTCGACCTAGATCCCAGACAGGCGACCTATATAGTCTTACTATGACTACAATTCTTTCCATAACAGACTCCCTACAAATCAGGAGTTATATATGGACATGATCTCTTATACAAATTTGATCCACGATTCTTGGGATTTCGTACAATCCTACTACAATTATACCTCATATCAAGGCCTATAAATACTTCACATCTTCAACGATTTATAGGTAATTGCTATTTTGATATTCTGAATACATTGTTAATTATATTTTATAAGCTCTTTATAAATCATACTTACTCTCACGCCCGAGGGTATTCACCGGAGACCATTCCAGCTAGTCGTGAATTTTTGTGTTTCAGGTCAATAGCCAGGTGATTAATCTTGCGGTTGGACGGAGATTGATTTAGCACGATTCCTGCAGCATCAATTATGAAAATCTTTTTTTTTTTTTTTTGATTCATCATAATTTATACTATTACTATTAATAAAAAAAATTATTTCGTTAGAATAAAGTTCAATTAAAAATTAAAAAATTGGAAACATTATTGACAGATAAAGGAAGTACTCCCTCCGTCCCACCTCACTTGACACCCTTGAGGTGGGCACGGAAACTAAGAAAAAAGAATAAAATAAAAAAATGTGTGGTAGAAAATGAGGAGAGAGAATGAGTGAGGTAAATAGTAGTGTTGGTTGAATAAATTGAGTGGTGGAAAATGAAGAGAGAGAATGAGTGGTGGGGTAGAGTGAATATAAAATTATAAAAAGTAGGCTATTTTGGGAAATGTCAAGTGAGCTGGGACGGCCCAAAATGAAAATAAGTATCAAGTGAGGTGGGACGGAGGGAGTATAACTTTTAGTAAAAATGTAATGTGACCAAAATATTTAAAATACTGTACAATATTATGAGTAATATTTTATATTTTAATAAATAACTAGTGAGTAACCCGTCGAAATTCGACGGGCATATAGTTAGGCTTATTATTACTTGTTGCCATAATCTGTAATTTCATTTAAATAAACGAAAACAATATGTTAGGTTGAGAAAAGTACCTTTTTGGTACTTAGATTATTTTATTTGGAATCTTTTAGTCCTTGAAATATTTTCTAAGCCTTTCAGAATAACTCCATTTAGCCTATATGTGTTGGGATGACCAAACATATTTTGATCACATATATCTATTTCTATTATAAAAAAAAATGTGTGTACACTTGTTCACCGATTTTTTAAGAGATGGAGAAAATATAAAAATTTCTGAATGCACAATCAAGATATATCAAGGAAGCACGACTCAGGACCTTATGAAGCATTTCAGATAATACTCAAGTTGTGATTATTATAAATATGAATTATGCATACCCATAGTTCATAAATGTGTCAAAATCATACCAACATTTCAAGTTTCAATCACTTGACAACTGTAGACACCCCATTCTGAACCAATAAATCATGATTACACTACTCTTAGTCTCTCTTTTATGTTTTGATGAAAGCGTATCAGTTTCGTCATGTTTCGTTAAGTTTCTAACTAACCTCGTTAGTTTTGGACCTAACTGACTAACGGAATAAACTGAAGAGGACAAAATAGTCATCAGACTAGATATCTCGCACGAGATATCATATCTCGCGCAAGATATCCCCTCGACAGGATGTGCAGAATCACAATTCTTCTCCGTCCCAAACTCTTTTCTTGATAACCCTCATCTAATCCGGTTCTCCAATCAAATTTGAGTTCTGGAAGCTTCCTAGGAGTGTTTTACCTCTCCACCTCTACCTCTTAAACCCCTATAAATACTTGGTGACTTCCACTGTTTCAGAGGTCCAGATTTTCACACAACACACATAATTTGTTGGTTTCTCTCCACGAAAGATTCCTTCAAATCACTCATAAAACCTCCCTAAAATCACATAAAGTTTGTTTATCAACCCTGTTGATCAACAAACATCCAAACCCGAATCAAGGATTGAGGCGAAGCTCTGTCCGCATCAAGATTTGACTCTCATATTGAGTCGAAACTCTGCCCAAATCACTTCTCGATCGAGAAAACATCTTAGAACCACGTTCTAAATCAAATCCTCCCTAAACTAGGTAAACTCCTATACTTTTACTCTTTTCTTCTTAATCTCTCTCTATTGGCTTTTAGAGTGGTGTAATCCCATCAAAAGGATTAGCCTAGAGTCCCTTCAATCGATGAAGGCGATCTCGAAGCGTACAATCCGACATTCCTAATCAAGAAATTGATTAGGGTTTTCTTGTTCTTTATTTAATTAGTAATTAAAAAGATTGATAATACTCAATTAGCAAGACCGATCTCCGGATTGGGTGGAATGGATGCTCCTCGACCTACCCATTCGATAACTTAACCCCCGAACCCTCAAATCTCTTTAAAATCAAAAAGGTTTTTCTTATTGTTTTCCTAAATAAATAATAAGTGGCAACTCTGTTATTTCAAAAATTCACGCATCGCTACAGTTTGGCGACTCCGCTGGGGATAATTAATTAAGAGGGTTAGACTTGCGTTACAATTGAATATTATCAATCTTTTTATTTTTTGCAAAAATCTGATTTTTCTGGAATTTTTTGGAATTTTTCGACACTGTTTTCAAAAAAATTACTGTACAACAGTTTATCCCGCGCGGGATAACTTATCTCGCGCGAGATAATTATACGGAATGAATGAATGTTGCTCATGGCCAGTGAAGCATTTGAAAAAAAAAGAAAAAAAAAAAAAAACAAAACAAATGCTTCTCAACTTTCTGGCGGCGGCAGTAAGTATAAAGAAAAGGGATTTGGGTCAATGGACTTTCTTCCTCCACGTTTGACTAAACAAACAAAAAAAAAATATACTTTGGTTGACCTCATTTACACAGGTTGGCCATGTTTATCAAAAAAAAAAAAAAATTAAAAATTAAAAATCGAAAACAGTTCCGAAAACTTTCAAAATAAATCCAGAAAATCAAAATAAATTATTGTTATTTTGCTAACTTTATTTTGCAGGGTAGAATAATTTTAATTACTTAAACTATATACCTGCGTGCGATTGGTTTTTTAATTTAAAGTCCGGTCCATGGAGGATTCGGGAGTTGTAATTTAAATTAATTTAATTCCCTCTCTCTCTCTCTTTAAGTGGAACTACGACTGCCTGAGTCTTCCTAAATTGGGAGAAACGTAGGCAACCACTTGGTGCGGCCATTGCTTGTTTTCTTTTGTTTTCAAAAATAAAACTTTCTATTTTATTCTATCACCTAGATTCGACTCTCACACACGCACACTCATATTATAACTGTCATTGCACTACATACCCTCTATAAACCCGGGACCCACACTAAGGACGAATGACGGTAACCACCTAGTCGCCGGTCTCTCCGAAGTTGGATCATCCCACTCCGCGTATTCAATCCACCTAGATTGTCATATCGCGGAGAGCCTAGCCTTCCAGCCCTGCATCGCCACATATCATGTAGATTGACTTTTTAAGACACTCCTTGACCGGTCGGTTTGATCTTGAAGTCCTTGTAATCCCTCGTCAAGATCTTATTTTGTGCAATAAACCCTTCGGAATTGTCCCTTCGGAAACGTCCCTAAGATTGTCCCTTCGGATTTGTCCCTAAAGAGAAAAATTTCTCACCAAAGTTATTGCACAAAATTTGATGTTACTTGAGATTACCTCGACCCCTAGGTCCTTAGGTTTGGATTCTGAACGTTAGAAACCCCCCAAAACGGATTTTCCGTCCGACCAAAATTAGGATTAAAATCAGAAAATTGTGACTTTCCGTGGCGATGTCTCGCGCGATACTACTTGTCTCGTACGAGATAAGTGTTCGGTCTTTTCGTGTTTTGGTCAAAACATTCAAACCTTCAAAGCCTTCATTCACCCTATTCAGCCGACTTGTTGGGACTCGATCATGGTTTAACCCGGTTGCTACACGTCTAGGTCCTTCGCCAAAGCTCGACACGATGTCTGCTTCTCCTTCTACCACCGAGGCCGATTTCAACGATGCTAAGGTCCAACTCATCGAAGCCATGACTAGGTTGGATGAACAAAGTAAGCAAATTGATGAGCAGAATGCCCAAATGGCCGCCCTCATGAAAGAACTCCACGAGTTGAAAGTCAAGAAAGGCAGAAAGCAAAAGCAGAAAGTGGAATCCTCCTCCGATGAAGAGGAATCCTACACCAAAGTGAATAGAAAAACCAAAAAGTCAAGCAAGAAAAAGGAAGAATCCGATTCCTCCTCTTCCTCATCCTCCTCCGATGATGAGGAACATACCTTCAAGGGTGCTAAAACCAAGAAAGAAGGCAGTGGTGAAACTGCTAAACTTGGTGATCATGTTACTAAGAACTACCTCGAGAAGAAACTTGCAACCCTTGACACTTCAAAAGGGTCATTCGTTCCATTTGATCCCGATGCTCTTCAACAATCCATCACCAAGTTTCCTCGCAAGTACAAAACACCCGACATTGCCAAGTTCAATGGTACTACCTGTCCTCGAGCTCATGTTGAGACCTACACTTGGGCCATGCTTCCAATGGGCGTTGATAACACAATCTTGGCCCAATGCTTTCCTCAAACTTTAGAAGGTGCTGCAAGGGATTGGTACATGTCTCTTTCTACGACTACAAGGCTTGATTGGTCATCCGCATGTTTGGTCTTCCAAAGGCAGTTTGAAGACAACTCCACTTACCGCCCTACTAGGAGGGATCTTAAACAAACCAAGCAACATGCAAATGAGTCCTTTGCTGAATTTGCTAGAAGATGGAGACTCAAACTCACTGAAATCGTCGAAAGGCCTACTCTCAAAGAGCAAATCCACATCTTCCTTCAATGCCTTCGTGATGAATTTCAAGAGAAGCTCGCCGGTAACTACTTTCCTAGTTTCAATGAACTCCTCGAGTCCGGAATTAGGGTTGACGACTTCCTAAAAAGCAAAAAGAAGGAAAGTACTTTCCGCTACTACAAACCCGCCACAAGTAAGGATGCTTCAGTCAACGCTATTGCACTCAGCCGCCCCAACACCGAAAAGTATTCTGCTGTCCCTCCTCCCGAAAAGAAAAAGAGGCACTACGACAAAATTGAAGGAATCACTCAAGAAGAACTCTTCGATGTGCTTGTCCAGAATGAAAAAATCAAACCAAGGAAAGGTGGTCCTCCGAAGGATATGGGTCCTAATCATGCTCATCACTTATTCTGCAAGTACCACAACTTCACCGGCCATGACACCAACTCCTGCCACCACTTGAAGGACATCATACAAGACCTCTTTGATAATGGAGATCTAGAACGTCCCAACGTCATCACCAATCCTCTCCCTCGCAATCCATGAAGAAGATGAAGCTCCAAGAAGAAATCTACACTTACCACTTTGGGGCTACCACTATCCTCTCCCTTTCTCCTTTGATAGAAGTAGATTAGGTTTTAAATTTCCAAGTATGAACCCGAAGAGTCGTTCTGTCTTTCTAGTACTCCTCACCTCCTCTAGTTTCAAGGCTCTTCTAAACTATCGAGTCTGTTCTTTAATTTCTCAATAAATGAAAGTAATTTCTTTTCCTAAACACTTTCCCTAAAGTTGTTCTACGTCATGAATATCATTCAACTCATGCAAAGTAATGGACCTTCCATTCCCTAAATCATCGCGAAAATAGAGACTTCTAAGCGAGTTTAAGAAGAAATTTGTCCTTAGGAAGCTTAAGGGCTAAACATTACCCCTACTGAAAGTCAAAAGTTCAACAAACGAAGAAAGCCAAAGGTGCTGCTGTCAACATTCATCCCAAGAAGAGTGGGGCTACTCAACTCAAGGCTTTGAGAGTACAAAAAAAAAAAAAAATAATAATAAAAAGCTCGCTAGGACGAAACTCCTCAATTCGTCCTAGGCAAAAATAGAGCATCGAAAAAAAAAAAAACTCTTAAGCCTTCATCGCCCCACAACAAGGATGGAATTTCAACAAAGGCAAGAAGGACTCTCCCACAAAGAAGAGGAGTCAAGTGATACCAACAAAAGAAAAGAGGATTTCTCAAAATCCTCCTACATCAAGTGAAGAAGACTTTCAGTATCAAGAAAAATGTTTACCCTTAAGTCATACTAATGATTGGCTTTCTCCTCAATCTTGTTTAGAAATTTCTAGATGAAGCAAGGTCCATTAAAAGTAGAATAACTTTTCTAGACCTTTGAGCCATGTAGCGTTCTTTGTTGAGTCTAAGGGCTTCCTGTTAGCCACTCTCATACACACTCTTGATATTCAAGCATCAAAACTGGGGCTTCCTCACCTTTCCTCCCCAGTCAATCTCTACTTCAATTCTTCAAAATAATCAAATCTGCATTAGGGGCTTTCCTCCTTGCTTCTCACTCTCATCATTATAAAATTCACCTCTCCAAAGAGTCAATGCTTGGATCACCTTCCAAAGAATAGAGTCCGTCTCTCCTCAACTAAACTTGAGATCTCATTTCTCTCTCCTCAATAAGATTTTCTCTCTTTGAGTTCTCTTCGAGTTACATACTATTCAAAAAAAAATAAAAAAAAATGACGCAAAAGAGATGCCCGCTAGATTGAAAACCCGAAAGGGCGGTCTAGGCAAAAACCAGGGTGCGCACTAAGAAAAAAAATCAAAGGACAAAGGGAGAGTATTCTTCACCCTTCTTCATCGAGCGTCATTCGATCTTCTTCAAATCAAATCAACAAGGAGAGTCTTCTTCAATCACCTTCAAATCAAAGAGAGCAGCTTCACAAGCCTGTTCACAAAGTCATCTACCACTTGCAAACAACTTGGCGCTTGAGACACCAAAGGGCCTTGGACATAAAGCCATTACGACAGTCGACAGATTTGTAGTCGTTTGCCTCCTAGAGACACGACTCAAGGAGAAGTAAGAATGAAGATTCTCAACAGACCTAGATGTGTTCAAACAAGGATACTCATCGAACAAAATTCTACAACAATACAGCCTCGCTGACTAGCAACAGATTCTGCATAAACCTGATTTGGTCCCAACTTGTCAAGCACAAGTTCACTCATACAGTTCACCCATCTCAAACATAAAACCATACACATGTCCCTACATTTCCATATACAATATACTCATACATAAACTCACCACCAAAATGACCGACCGGCCATTACACGAACAGACGTGAGCACCACCACGTAAGTCCAGTTAAACAACTAAAATTTTAAAAAAAAAAGTCTATTTGGAATCTTTATGTGCTGACAGGTACAGAAAGGTAAGAATCATTCGGGTCCATCCGAGACCATCGTGCATATATCCTTGCATTACAGGAGCCGACAAAATCTTCATCTCAACCGACAACTTCAAGTCTGTGACCTCGGCAACATCAACAAAGTCTGCGTCCGCAGCAAACCTCAAGTCCGTGACCTCGGCAACAACTTCAAAGTCTGTGATGGCAGCAAACTTCAAGTCCGTGACCTCAACCTCAAAGTCTGATGGCGGCAAGAAACTTCAAGTCCGTGACCTCGGCGACAACTTCAAAGTCTGTGATGGCAGCAAACTTCAAGTCCGCGACCTCGGCAACAACGGCAACGTCAGTAACCTCAGGCGACGCACTTCAACAACATCATCAACAAATGGGTATCTTCAGAATTGGGTCAAGTCCTTGATTCCTCAGTATGATTTTACCTTTTCAAAAAAATATCTCTTCAATTTTCAAAAATGCTTTTCAAAATACCTAAAATAGCCTTTTTAGTGTTTTGGAGTCGAACTACGTTTGGTCTGATTCTCTCTTAGAGATACGTAGGCAGCCGTGCGGCACGACCATCCCAATGTTCAGAATGATGTCTTTTCTATCGACGACACTTCTTCTTTCATAAGACACTGTCGCCGAGGGGCTCAGAGACACCCCATTCTGAACCAATAAATCATGATTACACTACTCTTAGTCTCTCTTTTATGTTTTGATGAAAGCGTATCGCTTCGTCATGTTTCGTTAAGTTTCTAACTAACCTCGTTAGTTTTGGACCTAACCGACTAACGGAATAAATCAAGAGGACAAAATAGTCATCGACTAGATATCTCGCACGAGATATCATATCTCGCGCGAGATATCCCCTCGACAGGATGTGCAGAATCACAATTCTTCTCCGTCCCAAACTCTTTTCTTGATAACCCTCATCTAATCCGGTTCTCCAATCAAATTTGAGTTTTGGAAGCTTCCTAGGAGTGTTTTACCTCTCCACCTCTACCTCTTAAACCCCTATAAATACTTGGTGACTTCCACTGTTTCAGAGGTCCAGATTTCCACACAACACACACAATTTGTTGGTTTCTCTCCACGAAAGATTCCTTCAAATCACTCATAAAACCTCCCTAAAATCACATAAAGTTTGTTTATCAACCCTGTTGATCAACAAACATCCAAACCCGAATCAAGGATTGAGGCGAAGCTCTGTCCGCATCAAGATTTGACTCTCATATTGAGTCGAAACTCTGCCCAAATCACTTCTCGATCGAGAAAACATCTTAGAACCACGTTCTAAATCAAATCCTCCCTAAACTAGGTAAACTCTCCTATACTTTTACTCTTTTCTTCTTAATCTCTCTCTATTGGCTTTTAGAGTGGTGTAATCCCATCAAAAGGATTAGCCTAGAGTCCCTTCAATCGATGAAGGCGATCTCGAAGCGTACAATCCGACATTCCTAATCAAAAAATTGATTAGGGTTTTCTTGTTCTTTATTTAATTAGTAATTAAAAAGATTGATAATACTCAATTAGCAAGACCGATCTCCGGATTTGGTGGAATGGATGCTCCTCGACCTACCCATTCGATAACTTAACCCCCGAACCCTCAAATCTCTTTAAAATCAAAAAGGTTTTTCTTATTGTTTTCCTAAATAAATAATAAGTGGCGACTCTGTTATTTCAAAAATTCACGCATCGCTACAACAACCATTTACCAAAACAAAATATTAGTTCCTCCCTTCAATATAGTTATCAAAGCTTTAGCCATCAAGCAAAATGTTATAATTTTTCTTGTGGATCATTTTACGATTAGGAAAGATTATGAAAATAAATAAGTCATGGCATCCATATGCAACACTGGAATAAAAATAAATAAACTTGATAGTTTTAATTAGATTATTAATCATAAATTCCAAAGTACCCAATGAAATAACAAAATACCAAATAAAATATTTATTAACCATCCCCCTCACTCTACCCACGATAATGTCACCTTGGAAAAAATGATTTATAAATAAAAATTTTAAAAACAAAGCATTTGATTAAAATATTAATCGATTCAGTTTTGAAAAGTTACATTTCCTTATTTACTAATTGCTTTCCTGTTTTCTGAAAATTCAAAATTTGATTTCAAAATTCAAATGTTGATTGAGCTTAAATCGGGACAATTTACTGTATAAATATTTAACTTATAAACATTAATCTTTTATTAAATGAAAAATCAATTTATTAAATGAAAAATCTTTGAAACTAAGATTAATGGGAGAAGTACATAATGCCATGTCATAATAGTGACATGACTTAATGTGAGGGCTCTAAATGTTTGTCTTTTAATATATTATATTGATGGATCATTATAGTACTACTTCTTTCATCTCAAAAAGAATTATAAATAAATTATTTAAAAAAATAATATTTATTTTTGGACCGTTACTCTTTGATTATATTTTTAAATTCCCATTTATAAGACTCTTGCATGTATAAAGATCATTACATTAATATTTCTTTCGTCCCAAAATAAAAATAATTGATCAATTTTTATTTTGCTTAAAATAAAAAAAAGTATTCATTTATTAGACTATATTATTGTAATTATCTCTAATTTATATACCAAAGATTTCAATTTATAAAATAAATTTGTATGTATATGGATCATAATTATAGTACTACTTCTTCTGTCTCAAAATGAATTATAAATAAAAAAATTAAAAACAAAAAATGTGCATTTGAATAAAATATTAATCGATCAAGTTTTGAAGAGTTACATTTCTTTATTTACTAATTGCTTTCCCATTTTTTGAAAATTCAAAATTTGATTTCAAAATTAAAATGTTGATTGAGTTTAAATCGGGATAATTTACTGTATAAATATTTACCTTATAAACAGTAACCTTTTATTAAATGAAAAATCAATTTATTAAATGAAAAATCATTGAAACTAAGACTAATGGGAGAATTACATAATGACATGTCATAATAGTGACATGGATTAATGCGAGGGCTCTAAATATTTGTCTTTTAATATGTTATATAGATGGATCATTATAGTACTACTTCTTTCATCTCAAAAAGAATTATAAATAAATTATTTTAAAAAAATAATATTTATTTTTGGACCGTTACTCTTTGATTATATTTTTAAATTCCCATTTATAAGACTCTTGCATGTATATAGATCATTACATTAATATTTCTTTCGTCCCAAAATAAAAATAATTGATCAATTTTTATTTTGCTTAAAATAAAAAAAATATTCATTTATTAGACTATATTATTGTAACTATTTCTAATTTATATGCCAAAGATTTCAATTTATAAAATAAATTTGTATGTATATGGATCATAATTATAGTACTACTTCTTCTGTCTCAAAATGAATTATAAATAAAAATTTTAAAAATAAAAATATGCATTTGAATAAAATATTAATCAATCAAGTTTTGAAGAGTTACATTTTCTTATTTACTAATTGCCTTCCCGTTTTCTGAAAATTCAAAATTTGATTTCAAATTCAAATGCTGATTGAGCTTAAATCGGTATAATTTACTGTATAAATATTTACATTATAAATATTAACCTTTTATTAAATGAAAAATCAATTTATTAAATGAAAAATCTTTGAAACTAAGACCAATTGGAGAATTACATAATGCCATGTCATAATAGTGACATGAATTAATGTGCAGGCTCTAAATGTTTGTCTTTTAATATATTATATAGATTATATAGATGGATCATTATAGTACTACTTCTTTCATCTCAAAAAGAATTATAAATAAATTATTTAAAAAAATATTTATTTTTGGACCGTTATTCTTTGATTATATTTTTAAATTCCCATTTATAAGACTCTTGCATGTATATAGATCATTACATTAATATTTCTTTCGTCCCAAAATAAAAATGATTGATCAATTTTTATTTTGCTTAAAATAAAAAAAAGTATTCATTTATTAGATTATATTATTGTAACTATTTCTAATTTATATACCAAAGATTTCAATTTATAAAATAAATTTGTATGTATATGGATCATAATTATAGTACTACTTCTTCTATCTCAAAATGAATTATAAATAAAATTTAAAAAAAAATGTGCATTTGAATAAAATATTAATCGATCCAGTTTTGAAGAGTTACATTTTCTTATTTACTAATTGCTTTCCCGTTTTCGAAAAATTCAAAATTTGATTTCAAAATTCAAATGTTAATTGAGCTTAAATCGGGATAATTAATGTATAAATATTTACCTTATAAATATTAACCTTTTATTAAATGAAAAATTAATTTATTAAATAAAAAATCTTTGAAATTAAGACCAATAAAAATTACATAATATCTAAAGTAATATAACAAGAGCACAGCCTTGGAGCCAAAAATCTAGGGATATTTTTGTCATTTCACGCGGTGGCAATTGTGCAATAAACAGGGCGGCTGAGACACTTGGCAGGATTCCATTCGGCGCGTGAGTCACACGCGCCAACAAAGGCGCATGTGACGCGTAATTTTTTTTTTTTAAAGCGCCACGTGGCACAATCTGATTGGCTGGTTTGTTTTCAGATTTTTATTTTCCCTCCCCTTTTTTTGACCTCAATTATTTTATAAAAAAAAAAAATTTTAAAAATTTTTACATCAAAATTCATAATTTTTTTCCTCTTTAATTAGAGACTAATTTCATTTAATTTGGACACAAAAAAAAACCTTTCTTAAATATAAATTTCTTAATTATCCTTTCTTTATTTTACTTTTTAATTTTTCAATATATTTTTTTTGAAAATTAATTAAGTTTGAAGTATATTTTTTTATTATAAATGATGATAATAATAATCATCATTTCATTTAATTTAGACATAAAAAAAAACCCTTTCTTAAATATAAATTTCTTAATTATCCTTTCTTTATTTTACTTTTTAATTTTTCAATATATATATTTTTTTAAAAATTAATTAAGTTTGAAGTATATTTTTTTTATTATAAATGATGATAATAATAATCATAATTTTACTTTTTAAATATAAATTATTGTTTGTAATGTTAGTTTCTTCGTTTCAAAATTTGACATTAATTTTTTAAACATATTAAGTAATATTGTAAAAAATAATCCTTTGGACGAATATATTAATTTATTTTTTTACCCGAATTAGTATTATTTTGTAAAAATTAATGTTTATAATGTTCGTGTCTTCGTGTCTGGAAAAAAATATTAATTTTTGAGACAAATAAATTCATTGAGGCAAAGGAAGGATTTTTTTTTTTTTATATAGAAAGTAGTATTAATTATGAGATGAAAGTAATATTCATTTTTCAATTGAAGGAATATTTTTTTCTTAAAAAGTTGAATTTTTTTATATGTCAAAAAAAAATGAACATTGCTTTTTTCGTCTCAATGAACATTTTAACAAATAATACTACTTTATTCGTCTAAAAAATTAATGTAATATTTTGAGACGAAGACACTTACATTACAAACATTAATTGCAGAGGCGAATGAAGTAGTATTATTTTTTTAAATATTCATTGGGATGAAGGAAATAATGATCATTTTTTTTTGGAAAAAAAATGTAGTATTATTTTTGGGTTAATCATTGGGATGAAGGAAATAATGCTCAATTTTTTTGGAAAAAAAATGTAGTATTATTTTTGGGTTAATCATTTCGAATAGAAAGTAATATTCATTTTTGAAATATTGTAATATTAGCAGGGGCGGAGCCAGGGGGGCAGGAGGGGGCACTTGCCCCCCCGGCCGGCGAAACGCAGTGCAATTTATTTTATTTTATTTTTTTGCCCCCCACCTGAATAGCGAAAACTAGGGATTTAGCCGGAGAAGAGGCCGGAGAAGAGAAAGAGTTCCACGTTTTTTTTTTAATTAATCAAAACGACGTAGTTTTGATTAATAAAAAAAAAAAAATTCCTTCAATTCCGTTTCCAGTTATTTAAAAAAAAAACAGAGAGGACGTCATTTCCTCTCTCTCTCGACGAAAACCTAGCCAATTTCTCCGCCCCTGGCCGCGCCGCTCCTCCTCCTCGACGCCGCCGCCGCTCCTCCTCCTTGACGCCGCCGCTCCTCCTCCTCCTCCTTGCTGCTGCCGTCTCTCTTTCTCTCGGTAATTTCCTCTCTCTCTCTCTCTCTCTACAAATTTGAATGGAGACTGCTTCTTAATTTCTTCACAAATTTGAATGGAGACTGCTTCTTATGGAGTTTAGAAATTTAAATGTGTTGATTAATTTTTAATTACTTTTGTAAACAACTTAAGTGAGTATTTTATAATATATTCATTGGGATGAAGATGGTATATTTTTTTTTTGCCGAAGTAGTATTATTTTGTAAAAATTAATCTTTATAATTTTAGTGTCTTCGTGTGTCAAAAAATAATTTTTATTTTTTGAGACAAGTAAATTCCTTGAGGCAAAGGAAGCAATTTTCTTTCAATATAAAAAGTAGTATTAATTATGGGACGAACGTAATATTCATTTTTGAATTGAAGTAATTTTTTTTCCTTACAAAATAGATTTTTTTTTTATGTCCAAGAAAAATTAACATTGCTTCCTTTGGCTCAATCAACAATTTAAAAAATAATACTACGTTATTCGCCTAAAAAATTAATGTCATATTTTGAGACAAATGCACTAACATTACAAACATTAATTGCAGAGGTGAATGAAGTAGTATTAGTTTTTAAAATATTAATTGGGATGAAGGGAATAATGATCATTTTTTTGGATAAAAAATGTTGTATTATATTTGGGTTATTCATTTTGAATCGAAAGTAATATTAATTTTTGAAATGTTTTAATGTTAGTGCCTTTGTTTCAAAATATGACATTAATTTTTTAAACAAATTAAGTAATATTTTATAAAATATTCATTGGGACGAAAATAGTAATTTTTTTTTCTTTACCTGAAGTAGTATTATTTTGTAAAAATTAATTTTTATAATGTTATTTTCTTCGTCTCAGAAAATAAATATTAATTTTGTAGACAAGTAAATTCCTTTACGCAAAGGAATCTATTTTTTTTTTTGGATATAGAAAATAATATTAATTATGAGATGAAAGAAATATTCAATTTTTAATAGAAGGACAATTTTTTTCCTTAATAGTACTGTAGAAATAATGAAAACATATGATTATGAATTTTCATTGAGTTTCTTTTTTTATAAAATATTCATTTTTTGAATAAATTTTAAATATTGATAATATTTGTATATTATTATATACTTATTTGTTTATAGTTTATTGTATTTTCTTATTTTTCTATGTCATATTATTAATCTCTACATTTATAAGAAAATAAAGGGATGTCAAATGTGATTATTATTGAATAGAACGGGAATTTACGTATAAAACGCGCTTCGTACAAACTAACTATGCCTTAAATATATATTTATTTAAGTGACCTTCAGTCTGATATTTGTACTAATAATATAGTTTTCAAAAAAGTGTTTTACAATGTACACTAACATTTCTATTTCCTGTTATATTTGTATGAATTTTCGTCAATATGTGTTAATAGCCGTCCGTGCATCGCACGAAAGTACTGCTAGTCGTATCATAATAATAACATAACTTAATATGAAAACTCTAAATATTTATCTTTTAATATACTCCTATATTTTCGACCATTGCATTAACCGTGGGACAGTTTAAAAAAGTGGCCTCTCGGACTTGATAGGGGGATGGCGTGGGGCAGGTCTTCCTGATAAAAAGGAAGAAAACAAACGACGCCGTTGGTCACAGTCTCCCAAATTTCAAAAAAGAAAATATTTTTACTGAATTTATTTTCTTGAAACTATTCCACCTTTACTAAATGCGACTCTGTAACTAAGCAGTGTGTGTGTGTTCATAGGTGTGACAAACAAAGTGAGGGACTTTCTAGAGAGAGAAACAGCTGAGGTCAGTGACGCCACATTTCATTCAATCTTTTCCCTATTTCGCTCTAATTTTGACGGGAAAATTTTCAATTTAAAGTTGTTTAAACTGTTTTAAATCGTGGGTTTGTGCAGGAATAGTAATTTGAGGTTCTTAGAAGAACCCATCAAATCTCAGGTACGTTTCTAGATCTGAGCCCCATTGCTTCATTCCCCTCTTCCCTTAATGTTTTCTCATAGTCTTTATTTCAATCTGTGATCTTTTATGGATTATAAAAATACCCACTTCTTTAATTTTCTTCAAATTTTGACGGAAAGATTTTTGAAAATTTTCAGATAGCGCAGATCTCGGTCTATTTAGTGTTTCAATGCTTAGTTACAGAGTTTCTGATTTGAATTTTACTTTTGCTTCACAGTCATTTTTCGAGTAATTTATTGTATATATAGTGTGTGTTTTATTTCTCTGAATTGTTTTGGTGAAATTTACCCCTTCACAGTTTTAGCCTGAATTGGTATCAATCGTGTTTATGGGTGGGTTTTAAATTCTATTCAAACCACTTTTATCCACCAATGTGGCATTCAGGCATTGTCATTGTGATCATATGATCCAATCAAGAATTTTGAGTTTAATATCTGAAGTTTTTTTTTTTTTTTCGAAATCTGGTGTTAAGTTTACTATTATATGCACAAGTAGTGGCACAACATAAGGCCTTAGTTCCGTACTTCTAAATTTTGTATTCCTATCTATGTTAAGACTTCATTTGGAATCATACAGGGACTATTCAACAGTTCTTCTAAGGGTATCTATCAAGATGGGGAAATCTCCAGGAAAGTGGATCAAAACCGTGCTATTCGGGAAGAAATCATCAAAATCCAATCTTTCAAAAGTATGAACTGGGGTTTATGCCTCTTAACGACCTTCTGTATTTTTTAAATGTTTATGAGTGAATGACTAGATCTTTGGAGTCCTTTGAAATATCTTTCGGGAGTATCTATGGTTCATCAAATCTTGACTTCCTTCATCCATGATTGTAGTGGTTTGAATTGGTTACATTTAATGGCTAAAAGTTACTATGCTACTCTCCCTTGATGCAAACAATGCTTCCTTTTCCCACATAAGTGTAATAGCGTTTTCTCAATGCTATTTTTTTTTTGTAACAAGTAGCCTCACCTGGGAAACTTTCACTGAGTCACTGAATCTAAATTGTTGTCACTAATTGGATGAGACAGTCCGTCGTGCACAGATCTTATGTGTCACCTCTATGTGTATTATATACCCCCTATGTCTCTAAATAATTGTCCAAATTTCCAAAATTTTTGTCTCAAAATGAATGTCCAAAATTTTGGGACATTCATACAAAAGACTCACAATGCAATATGGTGAGATCATTAAGGTTTTTTATGTACTTACTAGTAAAAGCCCGTGTCCAAGGACACATTTTTTTTATTTATTATTTTTTTAACTAAGCCCGTGTCCGAGGAAACTTTTTTTTTTAAATTAAGTCCGCGTCCGAGGACACGTTTTTTTTTAATTAATTTTTTTTTTTTGAAGGGCAAAATGGGAAAGGGACAACTTAGTGAGGGCAAAATGGGAAATTCAGCACTTGGTACTGTTCATTGTACTGTAGCACCCCGTTCCCATTTATACTATAGATGTTACAAAAAATGCTTAAGTTCATCCTTTTAACAAATGTCCCTCAAAGTGGAATCGGACATTCATTTAGGGATGGAGGGAGTATGTGATAAAGTTGAGTTAGTAGTTCAGTCCATTAAATATGATGTCTTCAAATGGTTGTATTAAGCTGGATATTGGCTTGCTGAAAGACATGATACATGATGTAACTCTTCTTCTACTCCATGAATTGATTTGAATTTTGAACCATACGTAATGAACTATCCATGCATGATATGCTTCTTCATTTTTTATCCTTAAAAGATTACATTTCAAGTTTCTGTTTTCTTTTTCTCCTCTTAAAAACATACACCAATTATTTAATTTCAGTGTACTATTTCCTCTTCTACTTATTAATGATACTATTCTTATTTTAATATCTATAGTTCTTTACTTGTTACTCGTTATCTAACTTTATCGTCAAGAATCAGAAGTTCTTTATTCATGTGCTTAGACGACCAATCTCATGTCATCTAAATACTGATAAATGTTATACTGATTTCCGATTATATGTTTTGGAATATCAAGCACTTCATTTCTGTTATTTTGTTGTTATTCGTCTACCACTTTGTATGAATTGAATAGAACTAATATGTTCCGGGGCTCTCGACTATCTTCCCAAAAATATTGGGACTACTGAATAGCTTGACAACTTGTGATCAGGTGCGGACAAAAGTACACTTAAAAGGGGTGGAAGTGAACATTCCCACCCCTATTCAAATAGTGTGTGGTTTAGTAGTTAAGATGTTAAGATTTTAACTTGAAGGTTGCAGGTTCGAGTCCCATATCAAGCATTATTTTTTAACTCAAATCTTTATAGTGTATTTGTGCACCCCCTTACAAAATGCTCTGGGTCCGCCACTCTGATGCATTATTTCTCCATCTTGTAGCATGCTACTACTACTGAGAGGAAAGCATCCATCCCTGCCAAGGCACAATCCAGAGACTTGGCTTTAGATTCTTTGGTGATATCAGATCCACTCCCGCAGGCAATTGAAGCAAGTGGAGAATCATTTTCAGAAAAGGGCTCATCTGTCAACTTACAATCTGATGCGGGTGCAGACGGAAGAAGTAACATTGGATTTAGTACGGGAAATGAAAGCGAGTTCACAAGGCAAGAAGAGGCTGCTACAAAGGCGCAGGCTGCTTTCAGGGGCTATTTGGTAATGCCCTTTTTCTTGAGCGTACTGCTCAATAAATCAACCAATTTTCGATATTACAAGTATCCCTAATTTTATAAGCCTCCTAAGACTTGGAAATCAAGTCAACTACTTCTAAAAATAACCCTAATCAGTATAATAACCTAATATAACTTTAAAGCATTAAAATATGGCCTAAATCTACTTCAAAACATAAAATTATTACCTATCTAAATACAAATCCGAAAATTACAATAAAATAACAAATAATTAAATAAAACTCATATTTATCATTGATCTCCATCACTCTCTGACCCAAATAAATATCGCGTTTCTCTTTTTGGCCTATCTCAAAATAAATATTGCAATTTTACAATGGTACAACCAAGGCATAAATAAGTAAAGCACCATCCTTAAAATGTTTGACAAGTCAAACGTGGCACTTGTTTTGGGATGGAGATGGCAAATTTAAAGATACATTAGCATGTTGTTCCTTTTTTTCATATTACAAGTTGTAGGATTTTTTTGTTTGTTTACTTCCTTTTACAATCAAGTTTCTTTCTCTAAGATCATGCAATCAAGTTAAAGTGTTGAGGTACTTTGGGAATCGAAAGAAAAATGCTACATTTAACACTTCATCAGCACTTATTGTTACTTGGAAAACTAAATGATCTCTCTCTCATCATCTTACTCTGCAAAAACTAGCCTTAATAGTTATACGGAGTATATAAATTCAGTAGGGCTGAGCTACTATCTTAGATTCTCCTTTGTCTTTGACCCACAAGAATACATCACGTCTTTGGAAGCAATTGTCTCCATCAGCAATATCAGATCCGAGAGCGCAAGATTTGTTCTCTGCCGTGGAGGTGATGGAGTAATGCTTGAGAATTGTTTGACTAGATTTTAAATTTTGGCTATGGCAAAGCAGAAAGTCAGGAAGCTGAGGTGATTTTGCTGGGAACTGAATCATAATATATTCAGTCAATATATGTAAAGCTGAGGGGTATGGCGACAATGAAGGTTGAAGGTTAGGGTTTGATGGTGAGGTTTAGAATTCATGTTGCAATTATGATGTATTTGATGAAATTTCTTTGGGTGTGCGCACTGTGAGGAGAAGGATGGCTGCAATTGTATTGGATCCTTGTTGATGTAGCAGTGACAATTGTAATTGGTGGATGGATGTGACTATGAGTGAGGACTTGGAGAGAGACACAAGAATATGAGGGTTTTGGTGCTACTTGCGTGATAGTGACCTTTGTAGACACATTGCTGAATTTGGACAATTTTTATGTAGATTGCTAACACATAAATATTCTTTTATCTAATTCTCCAAGTAACCCTGACTTTGCTTCCTACTTAACATCCTTTCTGCACTAACATCAAGCTAATAGAGTATTAATCCCCCGTCCGTAAGTATTGTCACAGTTGACTTGTCAACCTTATGGCATGTGTTTTACGTGTATGTACTATGGTAAAATTGCACTAAGACTATTTCCTTATTTGAAAGGTGACACTTATTTTGGGATGAACCAAAAAAGAAACGGACCAAAAAAGAAAATGTGATACTTAATATGGAACGGACCAAAAAGGAAATCCTGACACTTATTATGGGTAGGAGGGAGTATTATGTAAAAAATGTATTTGTAATAAAACATGTGGGATGGACTTGGTGTTCATCAGAGGATCCCTATTTATTTGCTGTGTGCTTAGTGCACTTATCTGCTTTTTGACAATAATAGAATGAAAAAGCTGTAGTCTTTTTTGATTTAGTGTCAAGCACAGATACCTGGCTTCCTTTCACCTGCATGATGAATCATTTCCGTATTTTGGTTGAGTTGCTTGTATATTTTATGTCAATGTTTGTAGTAATGTTAGTGATTTATTTGTGAAGGCTCGTCGTGCATTCCGGGCCCTCAAGGGCATCATAAGACTTCAAGCTCTAGTCCGTGGGCATTTGGTTAGGAGACAGGCTGTTGCTACTTTGCGGTGCATGCGTGCAATTGTTGAGTTCCAGGCTGTGGTTCGTGGAAGAATAGTCAGAGTTTCTGGTGCTTGGAGTCAGGCGCTTGAAACATATACTTCTGCAAAACTTCTGGTAGGGCTTGTCACATGTTGCTCCTTTATTAATCATCTCTTTTTTTCATCGTTTATATTTTTATCATGCTCCTAATGCACTTGAATGCCATAGAAAATACTTGATTGTTTGACCAGATTTTTTAACCCATTCATTGTTCTTTTTGTTTTATTGGGATTTAGTGAATGTACTACTAGGAACCTAATTTCAATTTAAATAAAAAATAATAATAAAACTAAAGTCGATCCAACCATATTGACTTTTGCTCATTTACGAAATGAATTTCAAAGACGTACCTCCTCAAAGTTGTTAGTCAAATGCATTTTCTTGTATTTCACGTACTTGTTTGGCGCTAAATAAATCAAATTGAATATTTTGTTTCACGCGCCTCTTTAATTAAGTCTTAATAGCCACTGTATTTTATTGCTCTAAATAAATAATGATCTTGTTTTCTAATTGAGACAACTGATCTTGCTTCTAACTTATTTCCAAAAGCTGCTTCCTCGAACTTGGATTCTTCTCGGGCCCTTACCAGAGCAGTACTTACCCTATTTGAGTTACTTGTTTTTGTTAATATAAATAGACCCTTATCTTACTTTCAAATATGCGGAAAGTGGATCACGTTTTAATGTTTATGAAAGTGAACCATTTCGATGTTCTCTTTGGTTTCTTACAGGATGTTAAACAAAGAGACTTGCTTGAAGTTTCTGTTGGATCAGAGAAACTGTCCACAAATGCATTTGCCACCAAGGTATTTTATATCTTAAACTTAAGCTTATCTTCAAATCTGTATACTGAGACAAGCCTTACAGTTATAGGCAAAACTCTTTTGAGAGTTTGGTGGTACCTGTTAGTAGAGTAGCCTATATATTTTCATTTTTGCAAAAAAGAGCTAACGAATTTAGTTTTTCTTTTTTAGCTCCTTGCGTCATCGTCTACTACTACGCCTTTATGCCTACACTACGATCCCATTGATCCAAATTCATCTTGGAATTGGCTTGAACGCTGGTCGACTTCCAGATTCTGGGAGCCACTTGTACGACCAAAAAAGATTCTTGATGCAAAGCCCAAACGAAAGACAACTAAACTGCATAGTGATGAGACTGAATCAGGGAAATCAAAAAGAACTGTCAGAAGAGCAAGCAGTGATAATAATGGGGCGCATTCTTTCGAAACAGAAAAACCAAAGCGTAGTGTGAGGAAAGTTTTGAGCCACCAAGCAGAACCAGTGCAAGAGCAACCTCATAATGAACTTGAAAAGGTAAAACGTAATCTTAGAAAAATCTCTCAGTCCACCACCACTGTTTCTGAAAAGTCAGAAGCTGTAATCGAGAAGCCACCACAACTTGTATTGGAGAAAGTTGCGAGCATTCCCACTCCTGATTCTATTATGCCAGTTGGTGGGACGGATGAGACTTCTGTGGAAGTAATCGAGCCAAGTGTTGTGGAGCCAGAAGCACCTCTTCAACCATTAGAGGATAAACCACTTGAAGTTCTCCAAGATAATCATCCTGCTGTTGACATAGAAATCACCGGAAACGGTGAAAACAATCCCACAGTAAATGAGGAGCAGAACTGCAAGGAAGACCAAATTAACAAGGAAAATTCAAGAACAAGGAGAAGAAAATCTTTGCCGGCAAAACAGGATTATCATACTGAGAGTGTCTCGCAGAACACACCAACATTACCAAGTTATATGCAAGCAACTCAATCTGCTAAGGCCAAGCTTAGAGCACAAGGATCATCCCCAAGGCCGGTTGAAGATACAGTTGAAAATGGTTTCACCAGGCGGCATTCTCTCCCTTCCTCCACCAATGGCAAATTAAGCTTGTCATCTCCTCGAGTTCAGAAGACGGTACAAGCAAATGGCAAAGGAGGAAGCAAAAGTAGCAAACCGTTAGTATCCCCTAAAGATGGTAAGCACTATCTATCTTGCTATAAAAAATTGCATTCTTTCTTGCTTGTTCTATCAATTTCTCTAGACTCATGATATTGTCATCAAATTGGTCATATCTGGTTTGCGTTTTTAAGTTTATCATTAATTAGTTGACACTCCCTCCATCCCCAAAAGAGAGTCCCAGTTGACAAGTCAAACAATTTATAGATGATGCTTTAGTTGCTTGTACCTTCTTGAAATTGCACTATAACAGAAATTAGACAATCTTTTTGGGATAAACCAAAATGGCAATTGGGAATATCTTTTAGGACGGAGGGCATATATAAAATGGATGCATATGTTGTACAAAACAGCTTGGGTAGCTTGCACCTTGAACATCTAAAAATTGCCAGGTGTATAAATAACTTTTTTTAGTCACAGTGTTGTTTTGCATAGGCTAATATATTCTGACTGTTGAGAGTAGTCATGTTTGGTGAAGTGATTCTTGCAGAGAAAGTTGTACAAACCGGGTGGAAGAGATGAGTGCGGATATTGGCTCTAAAACGCATGAAGAGAAGAAGAGGTGAGATTGATTGTTAGCGGCTATCTATCTGCATGGTTCTTGTTTGTGTTCTAATACATTGAATAGACTCTGAGAAATTTCGACTGTTGTGTGTTGTAACTGGTGTTGGCCTTATCATTTTTATTTTTAATCTTAGCTTCTTTTGTGGGTGGGTGTTACTAGGAAATGTCAGAATGTATAGTCATAGACCTCTAGTTTGTTTAAGATTTTATTCAACATCGGTTTTTGTCAATCGGAGTTGTCTGGACCACCATTCATTCTGTTATGAGCTGATTGAAGAAATCTCCCTCCCCACTATTCCTGTTGGGACTTTTATCAAACAGTTGATGTGCCATATTTTAAAAAGTAACGAAACAAACACAAATTCTAATGGTCACCCACATTAATTCTTATTGCCAACTCTTGTTCATAATTAACATGAATAAAAGGAGATTCAATTAGCCTGACACATTTGTACTACATGAGATCAGACACAGAAAGCAAAGAGGGACGTCCCTGCAGAATTGGAAGGATCAAGCGCTCCAAAACCAGATTTATAACCGTTTCCATGATAAACACATCCATTGCTTACCGACATGCCTCCAAATGCAGTTGCTCCTGTCAAATATGACCACAATATTTCTCCGGTTGCAGCGTTCATTGCATATATAGGTCCTGTTTTATTAGTGGAACCCGCAAAGACAAGTCCATTTGCCACGGTCACAGGCCCACTAGCATGGCCTTTGCTCGGGTCTGCGGTTGACCACAATATCTTTCCAGTAAGGGCATCCATTGCCACCCATCCTCCTGCATTTGTAGTTTCATTCCCTGGAAGGAGGGTGAAGTTTTTCCCAGCATTATTAGCTATGTTTGTGTAGACCCTTTTTTGGTCAGTGGCTGCTCCCCATATGCCGCCTCCAAGAAATGATCCAGGACCAGCAGTCTACAACATGTTCAATGGTCAAATATAACACTCTCGCAATTGACTTTTTAAACTTTATTTAGAAAAAAGACACTTGAATCTGAATGTGGAGGAAAGATGATTACTTACAGTAGACCATATAATAGTGCCATTATCACGATCCAAAGCCCAAGCAATTCCATTTTTCTGAACAGCAGCGACAATGTCGCGTTTGTTCCCTCCTATATCATGAAGAGTTAGCATCATTGGAGCCTCTCCAAAATCAGCATCGGGGTTTGGGCCAGGGGGGCAACCAGGGGTGTTAAGGTCATTACACGCAATATACCAAACATCATATCCACCTAGCTGTTTATACCATTTAACATTCCCAGTGTCCAAATCAAAAGCCAGAATTGACTCGGAGTGAATGTCGGGCTGGAGGCATGTATCTGGATGAGTAGGTGTGGTTTGATTATTCTCGAGTTCCTGGCATTGCTCCACGCTTTCAGGAACTGAATATAGGTTTCCAGTTGCAATATATACTAGCTTTCTTGGTACGTCAATGGAAGGACTGCTACCCCAGATTGCAGCTCCAGAATATCCTCCAAGACTTCCATTGTTATCAGGCAATATGTACTTCTTCCAGATGATAGCACCAGTTTGTGCATTTAGTTTCGAGAAACTGCCACGGAATGTGCAACACTCACCAATGCTTGCAGTTTCTTCTACGGATGATGTTCCCACGTAGAAAGCGCTGTATATATACAACCGATGTTAAGCAATGAAGAAAGAAAGATGACTTCTTTAAGAAGTACCATGGCTTTAAATACCTATTTGGTCACTGACCTATGGAACTTTTTTTCATTTTGGTCACGAAAAGATATTTTTTCGTTTTCATACTGATGGTCATTTTTCCTAGTCGATGTAGTCTTTCCTCAGTTGTCCATCCATTTCTCCGTTAAATGATGCATATATGAGTCACCATTTTTATTGTTTGGCATTGTACAGGAACAAAACTTCTTCATGTGGAAGCTTAATGGCCGGGGTTAAAGTACTTAAACTATTCATCCTCTGATTTTTCATTTTCGGCTTTAAGGCACTTGACCAGAAGAGGGGGAGATTATAATGTTTTAAACTTTTTTTTTTCTGGCTGCTATACCATTGAAGCTTTAAGATGCTGCATCCTTTCTGCTTTTAGGGTCGCTAGAGATTGGCAACGATGAGTGAAGCTTCCGACGTTTTTGATAGTGGCCAAATAATGTCACCTTGTTTGGTAACTGTCAACTGAACAAAATTATAATCTTCGGCCAAAACCGATCGAACAATGAGCAATGTTTCGGCTACTGATGATTGAATATGATAATATTGTTTGATCCGCTTTGACCGAACAACCAAAAACCCCTTGATTTTCCTTATAGTTCTTTCGTCCCAGCAACATATATGGTCAAAGATGAGGAAAAGGGAGATAGGATATGTTGAGAGGATATGACCTTGATTGGAGGGGCCATTTATTATCTAGATTTGCGAAGGATAAAGATCATCCTGATCTCTCTCCCACTTAGAATTATATTCTTCCCTTATTTATATTGTACATATCTTGGTATATTTAGATAATTATTCATTGTAATCATATACCTAGAATATGACTCTTGTACATGTATACTCCCTCCGTCCCGCCCGAAAGGGCAATTTTGCCTCCTAGCACGGAAATTAAGAAATGAATAAGGAAAGTGATGTAAGAAAGAGAAAAAGGTTAAATGTTGTGAGTATGAAAAATTAAATAGGAGAGAGAATGAGTGGGAGGAATAGTTAGGAGAGAGAATGTTGTGAGTGTAAAAGTAAAGTAGGAGAGAGAATGAGTGGGGTAGGAAGGGTATAAAAATAATAAAAACTTTCCTTTTTGGGGTTGTGCCCTTTTAAATGGGACGCCCAAAAAGGAAATTTGTGCCATTTCGGAAGGGACGGAGGGAGTATATATTTTCTATTATCATCAATAATAAGAAGACTTCCTTTACATATTTTCTCTGTTCATCATGGTATCAGAGCATCACGATCAAAAACCCTAAAAACCCATAGCTGCGCAGCAACCTACCCTAAAACCCCATAGCTGCCGCCGCTACCTGCCATGGCCACCACAGATCTCACCCTCATTCCCAACTCTGTCGAGCCTACCCGACCCCTCATTGCCGTCTCCCTCACCCATGTCCTCAAACTCACCAACACAAATTACATAGCCTGGAAGCTTCAAATCGAAGCCACCCTCATAGGTCTGGACCTTCACAATTTAATCAATAACAACCACCCAATACCCCCTGAAACCATTCCCCCAACCACTGCCACCGTTGCCGCACCCACAGACCCTGCCGACAACCCACCAGCTCCGCCCCCTCCGCCACCACAGAATGTGCCCAACCCCGCATACACAACCTGGTTTCGCCAGGACAAATTACTCCTTGGTGCTTTAGCCGGCTCCCTATCACCATCCCTAGTTCCCCTCATATCTCTCTGTCCCACAACCCTAGCCACATGGAACACCCTAGCCAAAACCTTTGCCAATCCCTCCAAAGGTCACATTAAACAAATC
Organism: Adenophora triphylla var. japonica; assembly: GCA_022495995.1. Lineage (NCBI taxonomy): Eukaryota > Viridiplantae > Streptophyta > Magnoliopsida > Asterales > Campanulaceae > Adenophora > Adenophora triphylla. Next base: position 775,821 of record JAFEMH010000365.1, read on the forward strand.
AAAGACCACCTTCGCAATATCACAAAGGGTACCCGATCCATAACTGAATATATGCAAGATATCCAAACTTGTGCAGCTCAATTAACCTCCCTAGGCCGCCCCATTGACCCAGATGACCTCATTGACAAAATCCTCGACCAAATCAATGACCCCGACTATGAAAGTGTCATCTCTGCTGTCCAGAACCGGGAAAACCCAATCACGTTTGATGAGCTCAATGACAAGCTTATCAATCGTGAGTTAAACCTAAAAAACAAACCTAAAACCACAGCCACCTTCCCTGCGGTTGTCAACTATACCACCAAAAGCCAACCTCGCTCTTCCAACAACCAACCAAATTCATCTCCCAACTTCAACCCTCGCACCAACTCCTCATCTCAACCCTACAAAGGCCGCTGCCAATGGTGCCGCCGTGATGGTCATTTTCTTTCCCAGTGTCACACCTTCCGCCAAGTCTACCCCAATGCCCAATTCCCAAATCCCCCTCACAACAGACCTAACAACAACCACCCAACCTCAACCCATCAGCCCAATGCCCACACCGCCACTACCACCCACCACCCACCACCCAAAACCCTGGCTTTTCGATAGTGGAGCCACTCACCATGTAACCAACGATCTCAATAACCTGGCTCTTCACTCACCGTATGATGGGACTGACGAACTCCTAATTGGTGATGGATCCGGCCTCCCTATCACTCACACTGGTTCCACCTCTCTTCTTACTCCCACTTCTAAATTTTCTCTTAATCATGTCCTTTGTGCTCCCTCTGTGTCTCGTAACATTCTGTCTGTTTCTAAATTTTGCCTTGATAATAATTGTTCTGTCATATTCTCTTATCGTCCACTTTTCTTGTGAAGGATATTCGCACGGGAGCCACTCTTCTGGAAGGCAGTTCTAGTTCGGGCAACTATGAATGGACGCCTCCCTCTCCCGCTGCTCATTCTGTCTCCACTTTCGCTGCTTCAACGTGGCATCATCGCTTAGGCCATCCGTCTCAGTCTATTTTGCGTCAATGTAATTCCTGTGACTGCAATAAAAGCCACAAATTACCTTTCTCTGAGAATTCTATTCATTCTAGTGGTCCTCTTGATGTCTTATACAGTGATGTGTGGTCGTCTCTTGTCACCTCTTATGATGGTTTTAAATATTACATCATCTTTGTTGATCATTTTTCAAAGTATATTTGGCTTTACCCGTTAAAACACAAAAATGATGCCACCTCCGTCTTTTCTGAATTCAAATCTCGTGTCGAAAAATATTTCAACCGCTCCATCATCACCATCTTTAGTGATAATGGTGGAGAATATATTGGGCTTTCACCCTCTTCTCATTTCCCATGGCATCACTCATCTTACTTCTCCTCCCCACACACCAGAACACAATGGGTACTCGGAACGTCGCCATCGCCACATTGTAGAAACTGGCCTATCCCTTCTCACCCATTCTCATATGTCCCTTACCTACTGGCCCCTTGCCTTTGTCACAGCCATCTATCTTATTAACCGCATGCCCACCCCCACCCTAAGCCTAAAATCACCTCACCTTATCCTACTCGGACATCCCCCTAACTATCAAAAACTGCTCAGCTTTGGCTGTCTCTGCTACCCATGGCTTCGTCCCTACACAAAACACAAACTCGAACCTCATTCCACTCCCTGTGTATTCGTTGGTTACTCTCCCACCCAAAGCGCCTACTATTGCCTAGTTAATTATCGAGTTTTATTTTGAGTGAGTTTTACACTCATCCATTTAATATTTTATAAACTTATTCTTTGCTTAATCCTTGAGTTTTGTGTGTTTAATGGTTGTTTTTAGTGTTTATTTAGTTTTCAGGGTCTAAGTGAAGATTAAGCAAATTAGAAGCATTTTGTGCCCACTTTGGAAGTTCGAAGGATCAAATCGTAATTTTCGGAAGTTCAGGGACCTTATTGCAATTTTGGAAAATTGAGAGGAAAAAAATTGGTTAAATAAAGTCCGGGGCAGAGTGGAAATAGGAAGTTCAAGGTCGGAAATTTTACAGAAATTTTTATAATGTCCAAAATGCGAAAAAAGGTGACGGTGTAATTATGGGACGAACCGAATCCAAGGAGGGTACTAAACAAAAACAAGGCCAAGGCAATTGAAATTGCAAGGGCTGTGGCCGAGCAGCATGGGCCATTGGAGATGGACTGGCCGAGACATTGCAAGGCATGGCCGAGGAAGTCAGTTTGGGCCAAGGAGTTTGGGCCACGCATGAACATGTGCAGCTGAAGGAATGCCAAAGGTTTTGGGCCTAGGTTGGGTTGATTCATGTGGTGACTGTTCACATTTTGCAAACCTATTTTGCAAACCTAGGAGTATTTAAAGGTTTCACTCAAGTTTGGCAAAACGTGGGTATTTAAGTAGGACGTGGGTATTTAAGTAGGAAATTAATACTATTTAGATTTTTTATTGTTTTTTTCAGTTTATATATGAACTTTAGGAATCATCTTTCATGGAGAATTTTTCTTAGAGTTTCTTGAGTGTTCTTTATTTTCCATGGAAAGCTAAATCTAAATTCTTGGGATTGGAGGTAACATTTTATGTTCTAAGTTTTAATTTTCATTATTATCATTGTAAGTCTTGGGATTATCAAGCAGTTCTTAATGCAATTTTAGAATATGTATGTTGCATGCCATTGTGTTCTTGAATGATCTTGAATTATAATTGTGAACCGCCAAATTCGCAATTGTAATTAGTCTTTGCTTGATAATTATAATTTGTTGAATCCCCGCCAAAAGATTCATAAGAATTGTGGTTCTTGATGTTCTTCTTTTCTAAATGGGTTTTCAATTAATCTATGAACGGGCCAAGGGAATAGATTAGTTGGAAGCACTTGATTGCAAATCACCCGCCTAAGTGTCCCAATCATAATTTTTGTAAGAACGAACCCCAAGTATACTTTGATTGATGATTATTGAAATTTGAGCATAATTGTGAACCCAATCCCGGGAATTCCATTTTATTATTATTATTAAAATCTTTTCTATGCAAATTTAGTATTTCTTCAAAAGTGTTAGATTTTAAAACAACAAAACCTTCGTTTTTATTAAATCTTTTTCATAGCAATAATTTTTTCTACTTTGAAATACGTGTCTCGGTGGTTCGACCCTACTTACCCTATCTACAAATCAATTGTAGGTAGTTTGAGTTGGAAATTTTGTTTTGACGTTTCGAAACTCGTCAAAATTTGGCGCCGTTGCCGGGGACGCGTTTATTTTAAAGTTGATTTAATTATTTGCTATTGTGAATATTATTTTGTATATATTTTTGTTTTAACTTGGTGACCGGCAACTAAACATTCAAATGGACTCAAGGATGTATAACTATGACATCTATGGGTCGTTTGGAGATTGTGGATTATACTCTCATGGTTCTTATGAGTGCCCTTCGGGGACATATTCTTTTGAGTATTATCCACAAGAAGGGAGTCCGTTCCATTCACAAAGTCAAGGAGAGAGTAATCCGGGTTGGAGAAATCATCCCAATTTTTCATGGAGAGGTAATCAATGGCAAGGTCATTTTCAGCAGCAATACCAACCCCCGATGCCACAACCGCAGCAACAAGGGCCTGTGAGGCCAAGTGTTGAGGAAACTTTGCGAAAGTTTATGGTGGTCTTGCAACAAAATCAGGTGGCCAATGACCAAAGAATGGGGAACCAAGAAGCTTCAATGAAAAAACTTGAGAAAGAATTGGACAAATTGTTAGAGGCAGTGAGGAATCGAAATTCGACCCTAATCCATGCACAACCTAAAGAACAACTATTGGGGGACTCATTGGGGAACTTTGTCTATGAAGACTCCGATGAAGAACTTGAGAACGAATTACAACAAGAGCCACTTTTGGAAAATGAAGTGGAGGATTTTGTCTATGAAACCTCCTATGAAAATTCTAGTGAAGTGCAATTGTATGATAGTTCGGGTTGTATGGAGGCGGAAGAAATTATAGAGAAATCATGGCATGAGCAAGTTGATGAAATTGAGCTTGCTCTTTATGGTGAGATGCGGGGCAATGAGTTTCAAGAAGATATGGCCACTCTCACCAAGATTGACAAGCCATGTTTGAAAGAACACCCACCTCTACTCATGAAAAACACCGATGACGAATCCTTCATCATTTTGGTGTTCCCGCCCATCTTTGAAGACGGAGAAAGTGGAAAGGACTCCCGAGAAAAGAAGCCCAAGAAAATTAAAAGTCAAAAATTCCCTTGGGTCCTAAATGATCATATATCTAAGGGAATATTTATGGGGCTAAAACTGAAAGTGAAGACCCGCGAGACGGTGAAGTGGGCAAAAGGAAGGAAAGTGAAGGTTAAGATAACCTTGGCATCGGTCTAGCTAAATGACCTTAAACAAAAGCGCTACTTGGGAGGCAACCCAAGGTGAGTAGTTTAATTTGTAGTTCCTTTAAATGTTTTCAATTAAAAAAAAAAAAAAAAAAAAAAAAAAAAAAAAAAGAGAAAAAAAGTTGAGTCGATTTATTTTAATTTATTTTGTTTTAGTGGATATTATGCTTTGGGTTTGTTTTCGTGGTGATGTGCAGATCAGGAATCAGAAAAAATTTCACTGTTAAGGTGGGCGACCGCCCAATGTTCTATGGGCGACCGCTCAAGTTAATTTGAAATCATTGTCAAACTGCTGGACTGATGGGCGACCGCCCAAGGGTTGTGAGCGACCGCCCATAGTTAAATTCTGGCGTTGATTTGCGCCCACCATTATCATCCCAAACCCACACAATTACCATTACCAGCCGCAACCCCCTTCTTCCAGCTCCAAATCGCCATCTCCTTCCCAAAACTAGCCGACAACCTCCATCACCATTACCTGCGAAAACCCAAATCCAAGCAATCGCCATCTTCTTTTCCCGTTTCTCCGACCAAAACCCAATCCAATCCAGCGAAATCCCATCCCCAATCACAGCTCCGGCCGACGCCCTAACCGTAATCCATCAATTCCGGGCAAACTTCCATCAATTCCGGCCAGAAATCCTTCTTCTCCGTCGCTTCCTATTTCAATTCCGGCTGATTCCAAATCCAGCCACGCCCTAACTCGTCAAATCTTCATCCATTGCCAACAGAAGTCGTGAAATCACGTGGGTGTGGTCTTTTCGGTTGATTGGCAGTGTTTTCCATCAATTCTGGCAAAAGCTTCATCAATTCCGGCCAAGACTCCATTAATTTGGCCGACTGATCTTATTGTTCTGGTGAAAATTCTCAAATTCCGGCTACCTAATCTGCACTTTGAATCTCTGGAAGAAAGGTACAAGTATGTGAGATATTTTGAAACTTAATTTTGTGAATTCAAGCTTGGTATTGTTATGTGATTCATGAATTAATTCATTGGTATTGCTGTGATTCTAAAAGCATGAATCTTTGTGTGATAAACTGGGAATCAGTAAGTGAGTATGTACTAGTATAATTGCTGATTGTTGGAATGGCCTGTGGTTATGTTGGATGTGTTTAATTGTGGATATTACACACATTAGGGACAATGTGCGTTTTAAGTTTGGGGGTGGGAAATGTATATATTTGGTGTTGGTGTTTCTTAGTGTAGTTTTAATTTAGTTTTTATGAAAAAATGAAAAAAGAAAAAATTTTGAAAAAAATTGAGAAAAAAAGTATAGTTAGCTATGTCCTTTCTTGTATATATAGTCGTTATTCATTCTTGGTGTTCCAGATAATTGCATGTGATCTTTTGTGACCGCTAATAAGGATAATTGGATGTAATAATGTGTATATGCAAGTTTTGGTATATTTTGGATTAATTGTGGTACATTACTTAAGAGTTATAATTGTGCCCTAAATCTCTTAGTTGTAGTTTTGTGTATTCTTGGAAACAATCTCTTTGTTGATAACTTTTGATCCTTTTTTATAAAGTTCATAGTACACCATCATCTTTTGAGTTAGTGAATTTGTTTATCAAATAGCAACATTAGGCGAATTGTAAGATGAATACTCATTGGTTGCAAATGGAACCCCCCCTTGTTATCTTGAGAAAGGAAAAAAAAAAAAAAAAAAATAAAAAAAAAAAAGAAAAAAATAAGGGAATGAGAGCAATGGCAATTCAATTGATAATCGGTGATACCTCCAGATGCGTAGATTAATTGGTTAGGGATTATTCTAGCTTAACCAGATTTCTGGGTATGCAGTAGCGTTATGGAGGAAGAGCTTTACCGCCGTGATGGTCCGTACCAAGCTCGATACCGAAGTGGCTAACTCTCAAAGCCTTTAAATAAATCTCTACTTAGTATTAGGGGCATGGAGTTCGCTGCTACAGTGTTCCCTACTTGAACGGTAGTAGATTTTAAAATGTGCTTAAATGATTAAGTTTGGGGGGGTTGTAAGTGATTCATGGGATATTCATGCTTTGTTTTTAAAAAAAGTGTTGTTGTTTGATAGATAAAGTCAATAAAATAAAAGATGGTTGGTGTACTTAGCTTTATAAACATGGATCTTGGTTGTGAGTAAAGAGAGAAATGATAATGCATAAAGAGATTTATGATGTAATTATAATGGTTAAGTAAGATACTACCAATTAATGGGAAATATATTGATACTTGCATTGTGGAAAGTTTTATCCTGCGATTGATGGTAATTTGTGATTTGTGCAATTGTGGAACATGCAAGAATGTGGGGACATAGTTAATTATCGAGTAGAGTAATTTGTTTTTAGTTTTGTGTTAGTTTAGTTTTATATTGTTTATAGTTTATTTTAGTGTTTGCTCGAGGACTAGCAAATGTATAAGTTTGGGGGTATTTGATGAGTGAGTTTTACACTCATCCATTTAATATTTTATAAACTTATTCTTTGCTTAATCCTTGAGTTTTGTGTGTTTAATGGTTGTTTTTAGTGTTTATTTAGTTTTCAGGGTCTAAGTGAAGATTAAGCAAATTAGAAGCATTTTGTGCCCACTTTGGAAGTTCGAAGGATCAAATCATAATTTTCGGAAGTTCAGGGACCTTATTGCAATTTTGGAAAATTGAGAGAAAAATTGGTTAAATAAAGTCCGGGGCAGAGTGGAAATAGGAAGTTCAAGGTCGGAAATTTTACAGAAATTTTTATAATGTCCAAAATGCGAAAAAAGGTGACGGTGTAATTATGGGACGAACCGAATCCAAGGAGGGTACTAAACAAAAACAAGGCCAAGGCAATTGAAATTGCAAGGGCCGCGGCCGAGCAAAGATGGGCCATTGGAGATGGACTGGCCGAGACATTGCAAGGCATGGCCGAGGAAGTCGCTTTGGGCCAAGGAGTTTGGGCCACGCATGAACATGTGCAACGAAGGAATGCCAAAGGTTTTCTGGGGCCTAGGTTGGGTTGATTCATGTGGTGACTGTTCACATTTTGCAAACCTATTTTGCAAACCTAGGAGTATTTAAAGGTTTCACTCAAGTTTGGCAAAACGTGGGTATTTAAGTAGAACGTGGGTATTTAAGTAGAACGTGGGTATTTAAGTAGGAAATTAATACTATTTAGATTTTTTATTGTTTTTTTTCAGTTTATATATGAACTTTAGGAATCATCTTTCATGGAGAATTTTTCTTAGAGTTTCTTGAGTGTTCTTTATTTTCCATGGAAAGCTAAATCTAAATTCTTGGGATTGGAGGTAACATTTTATGTTCTAAGTTTTAATTTTCATTATTATCATTGTAAGTCTTGGGATTATCAAGCAGTTCTAATGCAATTTTAGAATATGTATGTTGCATGCCATTGTGTTCTTGAATGATCTTGAATTATAATTGTGAACCGCCAAATTCGCAATTGTAATTAGTCTTTGCTTGATAATTATAATTTGTTGAATCCCCGCCAAAAGATTCATAAGAATTGTGGTTCTTGATGTTCTTCTTTTCTAAATGGGTTTTCAATTAATCTATGAACGGGCCAAGTGGAATAGATTAGTTGGAAGCACTTGATTGCAAATCACCCGCCTAAGTGTCCCAATCATAATTTTTGTAAGAACGAACCCCAAGTATACTTTGATTGATGATTATTGAAATTTGAGCATAATTGTGAACCCAATCCCGGGAATTCCATTTTATTATTATTATTAAAATCTTTTCTATGCAAATTTAGTATTTCTTCAAAAGTGTTAGATTTTAAAACAACAAAACCTTCGTTTTTATTAAATCTTTTTCATAGCAATAATTTTTTCTACTTTGAAATACGTGTCTCGGTGGTTCGACCCTACTTACCCTATCTACAAATCAATTGTAGGTAGTTTGAGTTGGAAATTTTATTTTGACGTTTCGAAACTCGTCATATTCGTTGGTTACTCTCCCACCCAAAGCGCCTACTATTGCCTAGATCCCAAAACTCACAAAATCTATGTTTCTCGACATGTAAAATTTGTTGAGTCTGTTTTCCCCTTTTCAACCACCAACCCATCTACACATCCTCCCTCTACACTCACAGAATGGTGCTCATCCTCACTTCCCATTCTTCTTGCACATCCGGCCTCAAGCCCCACCACTGCCCCACCCACCTCCCCTGTCAACCAACCGCAAGAACCTGCCACCCCCATCTCGGCCACAGCAGCAAACACACCCATCTCACCATCTGATCCCCTGGCCTCACCACCTACACCCTCATCCGAACCTCCACCCACACACCGACCCATCACCAGGCTTCAGAATAAAATTACCAAACCCATCAACAAGCTTAACCTCTATGTCTCCCTTCCCCAATCCACTACTGAACCCACCACTGTTGCCCAAGCACTTAAACTTCCTGTCTGGCATGCAGCTATGCAAAATGAGTTTGATGCCCTCACCCGTAATCACACATGGGACCTTGTTCCACCAGACCCATCTCATAACCTGGTCGGTTGCAAATGGATCTTTCGCACCAAATACTAACCTGATGGCTCCATCGATCGCCACAAAGCTCGCCTGGTTGCAAAAGGGTTTCATCAACGCCCAAACCTAGACTATTCTGAAACATTCAGTCCTGTTATTAAGCCCGCCACCATTTGCACTGTCCTATCTTTTGCTATCACAAACAACTGGCCGCTTCGCCAGGTCGACATCAACAATGCATTCCTTCAAGGCTTTCTTACTGACGATGTCTTTATGGCTCAACCACCTGGGTTTGTCAGCTCCACTCATCCCACTCACGTCTGTAAGCTTCGACAAGCCATCTATGGCTTGAAAAAAGCTCCTCGTGCGTGGTACACTGAACTCCGAACCTACCTTCTGTCTGTTGGTTTTCACAACTGTGTTTTAGACTCTTCTCTGTTTACTCTGCGACACTCTCAAGATTGCATTTTTCTGCTGGTGTATGTCGATGATATTGTTATCATAGGTTCTAACTCATCCCTTGTTGATAACTTCATCTCCACCTTTGCTTCACGGTTCTCTCTCAAAGACCTTGGCTCTTTGTTATACTTCCTTGGTATTGAAGTCATCCCTCACTCTCACGGTCTTTTTTTGAGTCAACACAAGTACATCATTGAGCTCCAACATGCTCGATGCCAACCCAGTTCCCACTCCCATGGTTCCGCACCCCGCCCCCATCGCTTCGCTCCGAACACCCTTCAAGATCCCTCTAATACCGAGCCATTGCTGATCTCTCCAATACTTATCTCTCACTCATTTTGATCTTTCCTTTGCGGTCAATAGACTCTCGCAATATCTTTATGCACCTACCGATCTCCATCCGAAAGCTTTAAAATGAGTTCTTCGCTACTGGGTCAGGCACCAGCTCACTTCGCCTTCTGCTTCACCGTAACTCTCCTGCATCTCTCCATGCCTTCACTGATACAGATTGGGCATGCGACTCTGATAACTACATCTCCACCACCGGCTATGTTGTGTATCTTGGTCGCAATCCCATCTCCTGGAGCTCTCGCAAAAAACGCACACTCGCTAGATCATCCACTGAGGCTGAATATCGAGTAATGGCTGCCACTACAGCCGAAGTCCTTTGGCTACAAAACTTGCTCAATAACTTGCCTGCCAACATTTCGAGCCCTCCCCGCTATCTACCGTGACAACTGGGGGCAACATATGTTGCCGCAAATCCCAAATTCCACTCCAAGATGAAGCACCTAGCTCTAGACTATCACTTTGTTCGAGAACAAAGTTCAAGCACAAGCTGCTACGCGTCTCTCACATCTCTGGTCGATCACCAAGTGACGCCCTAACTAAAGCTCTCCCTCGCGCTCGTTTTCTTGAGTTAATATCCAAGATTGGACTTTCTACACGGTCGTCCATCTTGCGGGGGTATGATAATGATAAAGATCCCCCTGATCTCTCTCCCACTTAAAATTATATTCTTCCCTTATTTATATTGTACATATCTTGGTATATTTAGATAATTATTCATTGTAATCATATACCTAGAATAGGACTCTTGTACATGTATATATATTTTCTATTATCATCAATAATAAGAAGACTTCCTTCTGATTGAAAAATATGAAGAGTTGATGGCCGAAGACGATGAATAGTTGATCGTAGAAAGATGAAGATTGGCCGGAGAATATGAAGATCGGGTGTGTTTTGTTAATTTAGGTGGGTGTTTATTTATAAATTTTATAGGATAAAATAGGAAAATTGGTGGTGTATCTAGTGTAGTGTTGAATGTTTAATTTTTTTTTTTTTATTTTTTTTATAAATTTAATAGTGTGGAGGTATTTTGTAATATTGTGGGAGTAATAACAATTCTCTAAATATTATTATAAAATAAATATAAAAAACATGCTAAAAAAATATAAAAAATCTGTTATAAAAGAAATATGAAAAAAAGGGTTCGGTTATAAAGGGAAAGGTCTTGGGTGTGCAGGGTGGAGGGACCAGCGACCGTTGGGGTAAAGATGGGGTTTGTGGCAGCGCTGGGGCGGAGACTAAGAAGGTAGTGAGAAGTGTTTTTTGTTGTTGGAGGGGGGGGGGACGGGGGGTGTGTGTGTGTGTTTCTGATGTAGATCAAGGTTAGGGTGGGTTATAAAGGGTTTCATTTTTAAAATTAATGTTTCTTTAAGCCCTTTATATCTATGAGAAATATATTTAGGTTCAACATTTTTCCAATGTCTAGTGCCAACACAACAAAAAATGACATTATCATGCCACATAGACATCATTTAATGGAAAAATAGATGGACAAGTGACCAAATAGGCATTAAACTCTTAAAAAGTACAGCCTCTATTTCAAAATACAAGTTATTTTAGACTTTTTCACGCATATACTCCCTCCGTCCCACCTCACTTGACACCCTTGAGGTGGGCACGGGAATCAAGAAAAAAGAATAAAATAAAAAAAATGTGTGATAGAAAATAAAGAGAGAGAATGAGTTGAATAAATAGTAGTGTTGGTTGAATAAATTGAGTGGTGAAAAATGAAGAGAGAGAATGAGTGGTGGGGTAGAGTGAATATAAAATTATAAAAAGTATGCTATTTCTAAGTGTCGAGCAGACTACCAAACTAAATAAGCCACTGCCGAAAGCAGATTTGAGGGAGTATATATTAAGAAATGCAATTAATATATGTGAAAAAACTGATTCACTCTTATAATTATTCAATTAGCTAGATAATTAAATGTTTATGCAATTATCCCACATTTATTACTAAGGGTATAAACGGTAAAGAAGAACAAAGGTTCCTCGCTAATAGTAAATCGTCAAATATATTGGAGCAAAAATTAACTTTCAAAACGTGATGTATTTTAAAACGGAGAAGTACAAGAAGTATTCTTCTATTCTATTCACAGTCTTTTGGCCTTTCCTTAAGGCTTTCTTATCACTCTTTTCCTAATTTGCCTTATCTTCCTCTCATTATGCCAAACTTAATTAATTAGCAAATTTAATTTTCTTGCAAATTAATGTATTATTTGCAATAATGATTTTAACATTATTGCAATATATCTTTAAATTACTTGCATTTATCACAAAAACATTGGTCAATTATTTTTAATTTTTTTGCAATTATTAGTAAAATATACTCCCTCCGTCCCATACCTACGTGCACACTTTCCATTTTGGGCGTCCCAAATCTACGTGCACATTTCCTAAAATGGAAAGGAATCTTTACTATTCCCTCCACTCATTCTCTCTCCTACATTATTTTAATACTCACAACACCATTATAATTTACTATTCCCTCCACTCATTCTCTCTCCTATTTTATTTCACACTCACAACACTTTCAATATAATACTCTCTCCTTAATTTACGTGAAAAGTCAAACCGAGCACATAGGTCCGGGACGGAGGGAGTATTGCATAATTTCCTTCTCTCTTTTTTTTTCCGCAATTATCTCAATCACTGTTGCTTGCGGAAAATTTTAGGGCCCAAATCAAATAATTTACCTATGCCCCCAAATTATATAGGATCGCCCTGCATGCATATGCAAAACATAGGTATGCATGCAAATACAGAATATACGTATAAATGCATAGAGAACTACATGTGATTTCTATTAGCTGTATATATATACTCCCTCCGACCCACCTCACTTGACACCCAAGAGGTGGGCACAAGAATTAAGAAAAAAGAATAAAATAAAAAAATGTATGGTAGAAAATGAAGAGAGAAAATGAGTGGGGTAAATAGTAGTGTTGGTTGAATAAATTGAGTGGTGGAAAATGAAGAGAGAGAATGAGTGGTGGGGTCTATCTAATATAAAAATATAAAAAGTAGACTATTTTTGGGAGGTGTCAAGTGAGCTAGGACAGCCCAAAATGGAAATAAGTGTCAAGTGAGATGGGAGGAGGGAGTATTTATGTATAATTTAGATTTATCTTTTAGTGGCCGGTACTGTTTAGGTAGGTTATTATTAGTTGAGGGGACGTGTGTTAGACAATTATTTTACATCTATTAAAGAGCTAAACATGGACTTGTATATAGACTTGAGGGGTTACTCTTCTTATAACCAATTGGTTTTATGATTGAGCCTGTTCCAATATAGTCCACTACCGGTCTAGTCTAAGCCCATGCTCAACCTTGGGCAACATGCTAAAATCAGAACATTGATATGGATTCCAGCCAAAAAGAGAGTAAGTAGTATTGAAACAGCTGAATAGCGAGAAGCGGACCTGGCATGATGAGTTCCGGACATGGTAATAACACCGGCAAAATGGCTTTCGATCTGAGTGGACCATACCAGCTCTCCAGTTGTTAATCTCAAGGCAATAACAAATGCAGGTCCATAGATACCAACGATGAGGAGGTCACCCGCTATAGTTGGGCTGGATCGCGAGACAGTCGCATTAACCATAGTAATGAGTCCTGTGGCATTAAGGCCTGTTAGCTGATGAATATTTTTCTGCCATACAAGCGAGCCATCTGATGCTTTGACTGCATAGATGTTGCCATTCCAGCTTGGGAAATAAAGGGTCCCCTTGTATATTGTTGGGGTTGCCGTTATGTCTTTCCCTGCAAAGAATTCCCATTTGAGAGTAAGGTTTGATACAGTTGAAAGACTAATCTTGGTTTCTTTGTCAGCGTATCTTCGGTTGAAGATATCACCACCGTGGTTCAACCAATCTTCAGTAGCCTGCTCTCTTTCTTTACCCCACTGAAATCAATCCAACCAAAGTAAAAATCAAGTCAGAGAATAACAGCACAAGTAAGAGTTTCCGTGTGTGTGTGTGTGTGTGAGTGAGAGAGAGAGAGAGAGAGAGAGAGAGAGAGAGAGAGAGACAGAGTTACGTATGAATCTGCATTCGAAATGATAAGGAGCAGTGAAAGTATGCAAGGAAGAAGGACAAGGTTATGGAAGTACTGAGCAGTCTCCATATTAAAGTTGATGTTGTAATGTTTGTTTTGCTTCTCAAAAGACATTTCTATTTATGGAGTGTTTCGCATCGTGGTAAGAGGTCCCTTTGCTTGTTCTGACAATTTATTTTTTTTCCTTTTTCGAACTGGCGTTGACCATAATTATGCAGGTGAAGCAATTAATCACTAGAGATCCAAAGAAAGCTCCTTGAATTGCTAAGAGAATCCAATACTGTTGACTTTTACATTTTTTTTTAACAGCAGAAACTAACTGATAGAATATAGTATAATTATATATATTTTTGTAACAATATTTTCCGTCCATTATAAATGGAAAGTTGGTTATTGTTGATCTTTTGACCAATAATTTATTGAATATCTAGATATTTTTTGTAATTTTAAAAATTGTTATTGCTTCACCATTAGAAATACTATCAATAACTTTTTTTAGAATTACAAAAAATATCTAAATATTCATAAATTATTTGGCCAAAGCATTAACAAATGACCAACTTTCCGGTTGTCAGAATGACTGAGTAGTAGTTGATTTGTATATCCGTAATTAGAGTAGGAAGATATCCTAATTAGAGAAGGAGTCAGCCTTTAGATCCTAAATTATAGGAATAGGACTTTGTATATATCGGTGTACCAAACTCAATGAAAGTGACGGATTCATATTCTTTTATGGTATCAGAGCTGGCATGTCCTCGTGCAAGCCGTCTCATACCCCGATTGGCACTTAGGCGAAATTGGGAGTTCAGATCCGACTCACCATCGTAGTCTCGCTATGGCACTTCAATATTTAACATTTACACGACCAGATATCAGTTATGCGGTACAACATATATGTCTTCACATACGTGATCCGAGGGTGGAGCATATGGCATCTCTTAAGCGGATTTTGCGGTATCTTCGTGGCACAATTGATTTGGGACTACATTTGTCCAAATCTGTATGCTCCTTTTTGACAGCCTTCACGGACGCTGACCGGGAAGGATGTCCGGTTACCCACCGTTCTACATCTGGATATTGTGTTTTTTTGGGAGACAATTTAATTTCTTGATCTTCTAAACGGCAACCCACGTTGTCCCGCTCCAGTGCCGAGGCCGAATACCATGGTGTTGCAAATGTTGTGGCCGAGTCTTGTTGGATTCAAAACTTACTTCTTGAACTTTATTTTCCTCTTTTTCGAAAGCTACCTTGGTGTATTGTGATAATATAAGTGCAATCTAATTATCCGGCAATCCTGTCCAACACCAACAAACAAAACAAATTGAGTTGGATATCTTGTTTGTTCGTGAGTGAGAAGGTAGAAAAAGGCCAAGTTCGAGTACTACATGTTCCGTCCCGGTATCAAATAGCTGATATTTTGATGAAGGGACTTTCGCACGTACTTTTTCTTGATTTTCGGGGCGGTCTAAGCATTCGGCCTCCTCCCGTTTTGACTGAAGGGGTATGATAGAGTATAGTATGATTATATATATCTTTTGTAACAATATAGTTGATTTATATATCCCGTAATTAGAGTAGGAAGATGTCCTAATTAGAGAAGGAGTCATCTTTTAGATTCTAAATTATAGGAATAGGACTTTGTATATATTGGTGTACCAAAGTCAATGAAAGTAACGGATTTATATTCCTTAGAAACAATATCCCTATTGTTTTCTTTATATTGTAAAATAATTCTATTGTAATCTTTGTTATATATATACTCCTTCTGACCCGTTATACAAACTCTACACTTTTATTTCTATTTTCACGGGAATTAAGAAAAAATATTATTGACGTAGGTGTTGCGAATTTGAAAAACGAGGTAGGGGAGGGAAAATGTGGTATAAAATAGCAATTGAATTGTTGTTAAATGAGTTTCATTAATATAAAAATAATAAAATATTTTCATTTTTAAAAGTGTATACTCCCTCCGTCCCACAATAATATATAAACTTTTCATTTTGGGCGTCTCACAATAATATATATTTTCTAAAATGAAAAGGAATCTTTACTATTCCCCCCACTCATTCTCTCTCCTACATTATTTTAATACTCACATCACCATTATAATTTACTATTCTCTCCACTCATTCTCTCTCCTATTTTATTTTCACACTCACAACACTTTCAATATAATATTTCCTCCTTAATTCCCGTGCAAAACCCAAAAATCTATAAAAATGTGGGACGGAGGGAGTATTTTGTAATGGAACGAAAGAAAGAAGTACTCCCTCCGTTTCACGTAAGTGTGGATTTATTTCCATTTTGGTTCGTCCCACATCAGTGTGGACTGTCAAAAATAGAAATAAATACTCCCTCCGTCTCACGTGAATGCAAACTTATTTCTATTTTGGTCCGTCCCACGTAAATGCAAACTGCTCAAAATGAAAACAAATTTATTATTTTATATTCACCCTACCCCACCCACTCATTCTATCTCTTCATTTTCCACCATATAATTTATTCAACCAACTTACTATTAACTTCACTCATTCTCTCTCTTTATTTTCTACCACACATTTTCATTATCTTAATAATATTTCTTAGTTATTGTGCCCACAAAAATGGTTTACATTCACATGGGACGGAAGGAGTATTCATTATTCCACCCACTCATTTTCTCTCTTACATCACTTTTACACTCACAACATTCTCTCTCCTAACTATTTCTCCCACTCATTCTCTCTCCTATTTAATTTTTCATACTCACAAACATCTCCTCCACCTATTTCTCTCTTCTACTTTTTCTTAATTCTCACACTCAAAAAGTAAGTCTACAGTTACGTGGGAAGGAGGGAATACTCCCTCCGTCCCAATAGTAGCTGATCAAAATTTGGGTTGCACGCAAATTAATAAAATGAGGGGGAAGTAAAAATGTTGTGAGTGTAATTTGAAAATAGGAAAGAAAATGAGTGGAGGGAATAGTAAAAATTTCTTTGCCAAAAAAGAAAAGTGAAAGCTATTAACGAGACACTCAAAATAGCAAAATGAAAAGCTACTATTGAAAACTATTGGAACGGAGGGGGTATATATTATGTCTGTGTTTAGGGGTAAAAAGTAAACAAAACTAAGTAACTATAGCAGATTAGACATCAATGAAGAAAGTTGATTGACCGGTCATAAAGAGAATAGATTAATTAAAATTAAATAAATGAAGTCTTTGATTCCCTAGCTTGTTTTTATCATCACTGCATATCCTTATTGTTAGAATTCAATTAGAATTAGAATTAGGACTCATATTTCAATTAAAATTATATTTATTATTATAATAAAATTTTTTTTGTTAGAATTCAATTAAAATTAGAATTCATATATTTTGAGTATAAATATGAGTCTCTTGCTTATATTAATTTTGAGACGAAAATAATACTCCCTCCGTCCCAATCTAAATGTCCAAACTTTCCTTTTCGGGCGTCCCATTGAAAATGTCCTATTTCCAAAAAAGGAAAGTTTTTTTCACTATTCAACCCACTCATTCTCTCTCCTACTTTACTTTTACACTCACAACATTCTCTCTCCTAACTATTCCTCCCACTCATTCTCTCTCCTATTTAATTTTTCATACTCACAACATTTAAACTTTTTCTCTTTCCTACCTCACTTTTTCTCTTTCCTACCTCACTTTCCTTAATTCCCGCGCCGAACCCATTTTTGGACATTTAGATTGGGACGGAGGTAGTATATAATATAATATGCTCTCCACAACCGCTCCATAACCTTTTCACATATCTTTTGATATATTTTCTATATGGTATCAGACTTTTTCGATCCAAACTCTCCCCACCTCTTTCACTCAATCAATTTTTTTTCCAATCATCTTCTCCAATGGTCACCCACGCTTCAACCCCTAACCTCACCAACCCAAACTCTCATATCATTCTTGACAATCTATCTTGATCAAAACCAAAAACCTCACCCTCCTCACATGGAACCCACCAACCCCCCTTCCTTTTTATTCTCTTCTTACCTATCCAATTACTCTCTCACCTTCAATTGCCTCTTTCTCATATCATCAAATTAACTAACAAAACCATTGTAATCTTCCTTTCTCTTCTTAAATTTCTCTTGGTTATTATGGATCAAGAGTTTTTTTTTCCAACCCTCAACCCCACCACTTCTTGCTCAAACCAATGTCTTTTCTTTCACCGAAAAAAAGCCATTAAATATATTTTTTTTCTTTTCTTTTAAAATCATTTTATTTCTTTATCAATGTTTTTTTCTCTTCCAACGAAGAAAAAATAATTTTTTTTTATCTCAAATTAACTCTCTTTCTCAAACTGTTCTCCTAAATCTATGTCTTTTCTTTCACTGAAGAAAAGCCATTAAATATTTTTTTTTTCCTTTTTTCTTAAAATCATTTTATTTCTTTATCAATGTTTTTTTCTCTTTCAACGAAAAAAAAATATTCTTTATCTCAAATTAACTCTCTTTCTCAAATAGTTCTCCTAAGTCAATGTCTTTCTCCACCGAAGAAAAGTCATTAAATATTTTTTTTTTCTTTTCCTTTTCTCTTAAAATCATTTTATTTCTTTATCAATGTTTTTTTTCTCCTCCAACGAAGAAAAACTATTAGACGATGCTATTGTCTCATCTCTCATTCTTGTTGGGTTTTGGGGTCACAAATGCAGCAGAAGATTTAACAAAGAACATCAAAATCCTAGCCCTAAGATCCGTCTAGCATGAAGAGATTAGAAATATATATATGAAATAGAATTCACATACCTTGAATGCGATTTATTTGTTCAAAACGAATCTTCAAAAGCGAATCTCAAAACGAATCTCAAAAATCGTTGATGAAGATTTTTGATCTTCTCCTTGTTCTTTACCTTGTGATGAATCAACGAACGAAAAGCTTCAAGCTTTTGGTGATTAACTTATCACCCTCTATCGGTAATCCACACTTAAACGGACCAAGAACACTTATTGATTGATTGCTAGAGGATCTCCGAGTATTGAAACGATTTTCAATAATCAATGGCTAAAAGTGTTAGATCTTTGATTCTCAATCTAGATCCCAATTTTAGTGTTTCATAAACCCCAAAATTTCATGTGTTTTCGGCTGATCAAAGGCTTCTATTTATACTAAGCATAAATCCCTAACAATTAGGGAAAGAAACCTTGTCAAAGACCAAAACCTAACCAGCAAAGGAAAAGCGTACGGACCAATATTTGACCGCTGGCACGACTCGTCCCCAGGGGCAAGAGTCGTGCCTTATGGCCAAAATTGTCGCGCTACGAATCGTGCCAGTAATCCAGGTTGCCAAATCAATGGGGCACGAGTCGTGCCTGAGGGCACGAGTCGTGAGCACGACTCGTCCCACAGGGCACGAGTCGTACCCAATTGCACAGCCTCAAATTCTGTCGTCCCTTCACAAGGCACGACTTGGGCCAAGAGGGCACGAGTCGTCCCTTCAAGCACGAGTCGTGCCAAAGGGGACTAGTCATCCCTTGAGCCCATAAATCACCCTTTTAGCCATTTTCAATCCGTTCTTTTGTGTGTGACCCTTTAGGAATTATATTTTATGTTGGTAGTGAGTTGAAACATCAACCTCACAAGACATAAGTGACTTCTAGCAAATCATTATATCCACCTAATTAAATATAACATCAAAACTTGATTCCTTGATAATCAAATGTCACAATCCCTTTGTCCACGATGTTCAATTGAACATGAGTCATGGTCTAGGTCAACTCATCTCGTTTAATGCTTTCTCGATTTCGAATATATTGATAATCCAAATGCATTTGATCTCTATCAAATCACTTGAGTGTGGCCACACATTTCATCAACATCATTCATCGAGAGGCCCAAGCAAACATCTCTCTTCATAAGAGGGACAAATCCCATCTTGACTTATCATTCTTCCCTACAAGAATCCGATCGTGCTAACATAGCCCTTATTGCTATTCAATTAAATATAGTGTTAGACTATATTAAACGCAACATTCATCATGTGGAAAATGATGATAATCTCAGGCACTAAGGATTCCAATGACACAACTATCATGAGATTTAATCATGACAACAGACCATGTCATAAATCTCATAAGTAGGTCAAGTTCAATACTTGTTCTCTAGTAAGTATCCATAAGTGTAATGTGCATCTCCATGCATATAATCATCTCCATGATTATCCATTACCAACTTATACTAGTTGTTCACAATAACTAGGGACGCAGTTCAATATAATAAACATGCAAAACATATAATGAACCAAATAAACATTTCTTATAATAAATGATAAAGATGATACATAACGGTTCAAGTTAAACATAACTATAGCCTAAGGCACTACACCAACAATCTCCCACTTGCACTAGGCCCAATTTCCTAGGTATCATATACCCATGGACCTAACATGACCATCATGCTTCGTCGCTTGTGCGAGGGTCTTTGTAAGTGGATCCCCAATGTTATCATCGGTTGATACTTTGCATATCTTAACGTCTTCTCATTCTTATGAATTCTCGAAAAACGTCTAAGTATGTGTTTGGATCGCTGATGTGACCTTGGTTCCATTGCTTGCACAAATTGCACCATAGTTGTCACAACAAAGTTCCACAGATTAGTGATACTTGGAACATTTCCAAAATACTAAATGAACTTTTGATCCAAACCGCCTTTTAGCCGAATTAGATGTCGCTAAAAATTCGGCTTTAGTTGTAGAATCGGCTACGTTTTCTACTTGGAACTCTTCCAACAAAACCGCACCTCCAATAAGCATAAACACAAATCCTAATTGCGATTTTAAATTAGCTTTGTCAGTTTGGAGGCTAGCATCTGTGTAACCCTTACAACAATATTAACTTCCAACCTTTCAAATACCAAGAACGTATTCTTAGTCCTTCTTAAGTACTTAAGGATCGTCTCAACTGCCATCCAATGGTTCTCAACAGGATCAGATTGGTATTGACTCGTCATGCTTAGAGCATACGTGACATCAAGTCTAGTACAAATCATGGCATACATGATGCATCCAAATGCCGGAGCATATGGAACTTCATTCATCCCCTTTAGCTCACTAGTTGTCATAAGACAATGAGTATTGCTAAGGGTAACACCATGACCCATTGACAAGTTACTTTTCTTAGAATCTTCTAAGAACCTTGTCAATGTGAGTACTTTGACTCAAACCAATTTATCCTTTTAGATCCATCTCTATAGATCTTGATGCCAAGGATGTAAGCGGCTTCACCCATATCTTTCATTGAGAAACCTTTCCTTGACCAAGACTTGACAGTCTTATGTGTCGGAACTTCGTTTTTCAATGAGTAAGATATCATTGTCATAAAACAATAGAAATAATACTACGCTCCCACTGAATTTCATGTATACATAAGGTTCATCTTCGTACTTAATGAAGTGAAACTCTTTGACCGATCATCAAAAAGAAGGTTCCAACTCCTCGAAGCTTGCTTCAACCCAAAATTGAATCTTTGCAACTTGCATACTTTATTAGAATTCCTTGGATCGACAAAACTTCGGGTTGTGTACTATACACATCCTTAAGAATCTTTCCTTTTAGGAAAGTCGTTTGACATCCATTTGTCATATCACATAGTCACAATATGTGGTCATGGCAATTGAAATTCTAATAGACTTTAGCATTGTAACTGGCGAAAAGGTTTCAACATAGTTTATACTATGAATTTGCCTAAATCCATTTGCTACAAACCTTAGCCTTGAAAGTATACACCTTCTATCCATATCGGTCTTGAAGACCTACTTACACCCTTTAGTTTTTACACCTTCAGGTAGCTCAATCAAGTTCTAAACTTGATTATCAAACATGGATTTTAATTCGGACTCCATGGTTCCTAACCATTTATCCAAATTAGGAGTGGACATCGCCTCAAGATAGGAAGTAGAATCGTCATTCTCAATGAGTTCCACTTTATTACTTTTCGATATGAGAAATCAATATTCTCGAGTTCGGATCGTAACCTATCCGATCTACGATGGACTTGTGCATCTTGAACCGGTTCCACAACTCCTTGTGAACTTGGTTCCATCTCTACTCTTGGTTCCATGTTATTTTCGGTTTCTTGAATTTCTTCAAAATTAATTTTACTCCCACTAGATCCTTTATTGAGAAACTATTTCTCAAGAAACGAACCATACAGAGCAACAAACATTTTGTTCTCTTTGCGATTGTAAAATTAATATCCGAAAATAACCTTGTCAGATTTGGCGCTAACTTATCAGAGACAAGTCACTTCACATAAGCTTCGCAATCCTAAATTCTCATGAAAGACAAACCAGGTTTTCTTCCATGCCACATCTGTAGGTGTTAGTGACCTAGGCCTATAGAGATAGACTTAAATGTAATGTCATTATTCATTTATATAAGAGATTATTATTTTGATTATTATATATGTTTGCATGTTTATTGTAATAATCGTGTCCCTAGTACTTAAGAAGCACTAGTATGAAGTTTAATGGATAATCATGTGATGATTATATGCATAGGGATGCTCATTAAATTCATGGGTACTTGTTAGAGAACAAGGTACTGGACTTGACCCGTTATGAGATTTATGTCATGGTCAAATGTCATAATTAAATCTCATATAGTTATATCATCGATATCCTTTGACCTGAGATTATCATCGTCTTCCACTCGATGAATATTATGTTTGATATAGTTTAACGTTATCTTTAACCGGATAACAATAAGGGCTATTATTGGCATGATAGTATTCTTGTTGGGAAGAATGATAAGTCAAGATGGAAATTTGTCCCTCGTAAAGAGAGATGTTTGCTAGGCCACTCGTGAGTAAGATTGATGATGTACATGACCATGTCCGAATGAATTAATGTGATTAATAACATTCGATTGATCAATTTACTTGGTAACGAGAAAGCATTGAACAATATGAGTTGACGTGGACCATGACTCATGTTCAATATAACATCGTGTGACAATGGGATTGTGATATGTTCTATGTAGGAAATTAAACTTGATATTATATTATTTGGATAGGCATGATGGCTTGCTAGAGTCCGCTCATGTCTTATGGGGATCGATGTGATCGAACTCATTACCAACATAATATAGTCCTATGGGGTCACACACATCGAACGAATTATCAAAAATGGAAAATATGGAGCTTTTGTACTGAGGGGACGACTAGTCCCTTGGCCAGAACCAACTATTCCCTTGGCCGGGAACGAGTGTTTCAGAGGTTATGTCCTGAGGGACGACTCGTCCCATATGGGATGACTCGTGCCCAAAGGACGACTCGTGCCCAAGATTTGTACCAACTATTCCCCTTAAGGGGGACGAGTGTATCTGAGGCAGTGTGAAGGGGAACAACTCGTGCCCTATGGGACGAGTCATCCCGTCGGCGCTGGCAGATACGTAACTGCTTCGAAATTAGGGTTTTCCAAATAGGAAAAGGTATTTATAGAGTATAAATACTGCCTCCCTTTAGCCCTAGCAGTAACACACAAAATTTGGGTTTAGAGAAACACAAATTGAGAGTTTTCAATTGAGAATTGAGAATCAAAACACAACCAATTCCATATTTTCATAGATTGAAAGGGGTTTCAATCAAGGGATCTAGCAATCCACCTAGAATTGTTCTAGGGTTCGTTCAACGTGTGGATACACATAGAGGATCTTCGCAATTCAAGATCTTAAGTTCGTGATTCAAGCTTCGTTCATCAAGGATTCACAAGTTTATCAAATCCGGAATTGGAACAAGTTTGTCAAAGACAAAGGGCATCAAGGTTGGAAATTCTATTTCATCCTATTTAATTGATCATCTAGAACGGATCCATGGCTCCGGGTTTTCGTGTTAATTTGCTTTCTTCCGCTGCGCATGGACCCACGAAACCCAACAGTGGTATCAGAGCCCCGTTCATGATGTTTATTTTAGATAATCATGATAATTATATAATGAGATTATGTGAATTACCATGTGTAAGTACCCAAATCCGGATCGTCAAAATCCGTCAGAAAGTTAACCGAAATCCGTTAACCGGCCCGCTCCAGGTTAACCGGAACTCGTTAAACTCTCCGTTGCCGTGCCAACGAGACGTCCCGAGACTGCCCCGTGCATCCCGACGTCAAAGCATACTTAACACGTGTCATCTCACGTAAAAGTATGGCTTTTCCTGAAAAACGCACTTTCCGGCACTTTTCGGGGGCATTTCGGACATTTTCCGGACTGTTATTTTAAAAAACGGACAAAACCGGGACCGGGGAATGAACTCCCATGCAAAGGGTGAGTCACAGGACACGTGTCCAGCATGCCACAACCCTCTCGTCACCTTTCAATCACAAATCCTACTGCAATTTTCACCTATAAATAGAAGTGGCTGTCAAAGCCAAAAGAAGGAACTTTTTTACCTAAAAAATCACTCTCCTCACGGCCCAAACTGATTTCACCCCTTCCCGAGCTCCCGTTTGCCTCGATTCGCGTGAAACTTCCGTATTTCGATCAAATATGCCCCTCATCACTTCGAAACACCCTTTCGAACCAATTTTCGTGTCCCGTACACACCTTCCGAGCCAAAGGAGTCGACCCTAGCCATAGGTATAACTCTCTCTCTAAATCTCTCGTTCCGTCTCGGTTTACGTGCCAGTCGCTACAACCATTTCGAACAACGTTATCAAAATGTAGACGCCTCTGTCTAACGGGGTCCGATACGTTTTAGCCCCTCGATCCTCTTCTCTTTCCGTAAGAGAAGTAATCACGGGTTAAAACGGCGTTCCGACCCCGTTCCGTTTACTTTTACGTCATTTACCAATTCCGGATCGATCGATCCGTTGATCGTCATTTAATTTCTGTCATTTACAATTCCGAGCCGATTGGTCTCGTTGATCGTCATTTACAATTCCGAGTCGTTTGACTCGTCGATCGTCATTTACAATTCCGGATCGTTTGATTCCGTTGATGCCGCACTTTAAATACTGTCATTTATAAAGTCCGACCCGTTTGGATCGTGATAGTATTTACTTTTCTAAGTCCGAGTCGCAACCCGATTCGTTGATCGCATATCATTTAATACGCATTTTTCCCGTAAAAATCGTTAACAATGTAATGCCCGGTTCAAAACCGGAGTTCGTCCTTCGAACTCTCTTTCAAAACGCGTGAAATGACGTTTGGCCTCCAAACGCTCATCTTCAAACTAAAAGCCGCCATTTGACACTTAAAATCATTTAATACGCATTTTTCCCGTAAAAATCGTTAACAATGACACGCCCGGTTCAAAACCGGAGTTCGACCTTCGAACTCCTTTTCAAGCTCAAAATCGACGTTTGCCACGCAAACGCTCATTTCAAACTCAAAACCGACATTTGTCATTCAAACGCTCGTCTTTTCAAACAAAGTCACCTAATCAACGTTTGACATTCAAACCAAGATTAAGCTTGTCATTCAAGCCCCATTTCAAAAAAAACACACACACACACACGTTTTCGAGAAAGGTAGAAAGACTCGTCATGCGAGGCGTTTCGGGCGATCTCGTAATACTCTACCCGAAACGTAACGTGACCTCCGAACCTAACAATCTCTGGTACTAAAAAGCTTTTTACTCGTTTTTGCTACCAATAAAAATGATCCCCTATTTTCAAAGCCTTTTCCTAAGTTTTTGCTACCAATAAAAACGACACCATTTTCTAAAGCCGTTTCTCAACGTTTGGGCTCAAAATACAAAAACCGCGTGGCGACTCCTCATTTTTTTCCTTCCCATGAAGCGAGGTCTCAGACACCAACCCCCCGCGAAAGACAACCGCCTTCGCTCACGCGAATCCGGGTAATTTCAGTTGGCGACTCCGCTGGGGAAAAGATACTTTTTTCAAAACTACAGTTGTTTTCAAAAAAGCCTTCCGTGGGTCAAACTTTCGTTTACCCTTCCTCGTTTTCGTGTGTGTGTGTTCCTTTAAACCTCGAACGGTTTTTGTTTCGAAAGACATTACATTGTCAACTTTTCAAAATCTTACCATGTTTGTGCATCCCCATTCATGTTTGATTTTCATGCTATCTTTTGAACTGTGCATCATAAATTCTTTAAGACACATTCTGAAAAAAATCTCTGTTTTACTCAGAAAAAGAATTTTAGTGACCGCACACTACGTGCACTTGCTGCCTCGGTACACTGCACACTACAACCCCTAACCCGGGATGGCCTTATCAGTTGCACCCCGATTGGTCTGCCAGACACCTTTCGGGGGCGCACGGGGTCGTCCCAAACATCCCATCCTAGCCCGTGTAAGCCATGCACTCTTTGTGTCACACTTTGTCCAAGACCCCGGTTGGTTTTTGGCTTAGCGCGTGTCATAAAGCCTAAGTGTATGTTTTTTACGCCGGGCCCCGCTCCGAGTCAAGCTCGAGAGTTTGAGACCAAAGGTCGTTCCTGACCCGAAGTCTCACGCTCTTCAGCCTTGACTTTGACGCGGAGCTCTGCCGAAAAATATACCCGAAGGTTCAATGTGACGCCGTGTCACCAAACCTCGTCGTATGTACTGTGCCAGCCACAACTTGGCCAATGCCAAAAGCTAAGGTCTCTCGCACAAGCGAGTCAGGAGAGGTCATGCCCAAATTTTGGCACGATCCCCGCCTTAACTTAAGGACGTTGACTTCGACTGTGGCCCGCAAGGCCACATACGTTGAAAGTTTGCGTGATCGCCTAGCCTTAAGTTCCCTTTTTCCCTTGTCGGTGGAACTCGCTTGCCTTATCAGACCTCGCTCGGGATAGGCCGTCCCGAGAAAGATGATCTCCAATGGAAACGAGGGGCTTATAAGCGTAGTGACGAGATCCACCGATTAGAGCTCTAGGATTAGTTGCGAAAGAAGACTCGCTCTTTTCCAACCGATTAGGACTCGAGAAAACGCGCTTTAAGTAAACATTAATCGGTAACTGCACATTGCACCAGCCCGAAACCTTGAGCCAAATACCCTTTTCCGAAGCCTAAACCCTTCCTTTTCGTTCCCCGCAAATGAGCGTAAAGTGGTTCAGATTTCCGGCCGCCGCCTTGCCGTAATCACGTAACGACGGCATGCCGACAGCTTCTTCGATTCCCTCGCCCTCACCCGTAATTTCCAACATGTCTAGTTCACCGAGAAATCGTGACGGGGAAGGACCCCGCCACCGGCAATGTATATGACATTGGAAGAAGCCATCCGGGCTTGTGAGGTTCACAAGAGGCGTAAAGAAGATCGCAGAATTTCGTGGTACACCTTCGAATGAGCGTGGTATAGCAGCCTATCCCCCGTCGGACGGTACTTTTGTCCCGGGTCGAGGATGACGATTCCCGAAACCAGCTTCACCAAGCCTTCAACCAGGTTCCTCCCCGCCAACTTACGGATGCCTTCCAACCAAGGAAACAAATGACCTAGGCTCCACATTGCTACTTCTCGTGGCAACCCCGTCATTTTTGGCCACCAAAGGCTACTCCTATCACTCAATACCACCAGCACCGCCGACCATCTCAGATGCCAATATCCTCAATACCCTCCCGGTTCGTCCCGTTGCCTATACACGAATCTCTAAACACCGGGACAAACCCCGATATAGTTCGTAAAAGGCTCCCATATATCCACATATATCAAGCCTTCCACCTCCAATCACTACCGCTCACGTGGTAGCACCCGGCGCCGAGCCTCACAACACCACTAGACCCAACCTTAGCCTCGGGATGGTCGAGCGTATGAAGGACCCGAAAGCCACCATGAGCAGCTCAAAGCAGAAACGCCAAATCCACGGATCCGGAATGGTCACGCCTCTCCCCGCCAAGTTCGTAATGCCGAGATGGACCGATTCGACGGAACCGAATGTCCTCAAACGCACGTCGATACCTACGTTCTCGCATGAGAGCAAAAGGAGCAACCCTCCAAAGAAATGGCCGACCACTTCCAACATACGCTCAAAAGTTCAGCGTTACGATGGTTTCTAAGGGTCAAGCTCGCGGATCGCCACACTCGGGATCGATTAGTAACATCTTCCCGGAACGGTACCGATCCAACTTAGAGTGGGAAACAAGTCGTGAGGACTTAATCACCACCGAGCGTAAAGCGGATGAAAGTGTTGGGGAATTCTACAAGAGGTGGAGCCGGAAACTCTCCGAGATCATGGAGCCACTCTCCAAAGATGAACAGATGCGGATCTTCAAGTCCCGCTTAAGACCGTCCATCGAACTCTCATCGTCATCATTTCTTCCTGCATCTCCGGCCATGGTCAATGTCCGATCACAGCTCGAGAAGGATCTCAAGGAAAAGTTGGCTACCGCACGCCCATACGTATACCGCTCGCCAGCTGCATTCAATCCCGCACCGGCCCCTAAGAAAGGGAAAGATACGTCCTGTCAACTACATCCATCGTGGACAACAATGGACAACAAAACCCGCCCCACAAAGCAACAATTCTACTCGAAGCTCGCCGTACACTTCGACAAGTTGGACATGCCATTGAGCAAGATGCTGGAAGGGTTAATTAAGGAAGGTCTCCTTAAACCCGTCGCAAATGACAAACCCAAAAATCCCGTAGCCAATGCGGACAAGAGCAAATACCGCGCCTTCCATCGCATCACGGCCATACCACCGACAACCGTGGGGTTACGATACGAAATCCGTAACTTGATAGAAGAAGGCAAGTTGGAGCGCCCCGCGGCCCAATACGGAAACCCTTTTCCGAACAATAACAAGTGGAATTCCATTGAGTGGGTGCACAAGAAGATTGCCACAGAACCGCTTTCTTCGCCTCTTCCAGCCGGGTCCTCATCAAATGTCCACATCGCCTACGATGTTTGTGGCCGCTCCGCCCGCCCGGAGTACGAGTCTCAAGATATGGTCCGAGCAATCCTCCGCGAAACAAGAAGAAGTCCTCTCAACAAAGAATCGAGAGAAAGATACGAAGCCGGGGACACCAGCCAGAGGGTACACTCTGAGAGCCTTCCGAGAGGTTCGACTACTACGTACCGTACTCCACTAGTCCTCTCTTCCTCCAGTGCTATGCAGCCTTTAGAGCAAGCAGGATGGGAAAGCCGAAAAGTCCCGCCGACAACAGAGCTCGACACTGGGACACCGGAATACCTCGCATCTTGGTAATCTTATCGCGCCGTAAGCCTAACCCTCCGCGGGATCAGCCAAGATTCAATCTGTCCAGCTTCCGAGCTCGGACCGGTAAAGGAAGATCAAGGTCCGCTTGGCACTCGCACTCGATCAACGTGCTAACCAAGGGCGGCAACCATCACAAACAGCCTCAACATAATCCCGAGGCTCCAACAAAGGCTTTACCTTGCAAGAGGAAGACAGGAAACGGATGGCTTGATGACTCTCCTTCTCCGGATAGAGACCAGATATACGATTCCCGACTATACGGCAAAAGATGATCACGTTCGTGACGAAGACTTACCGAGAGATGCCTCGGGGCACAACGAAGCTCGTACATCACTATCAAGCTTAACACCATAACACTCCCGAGTATTGGTAGACAACGGGTCAGCCGTTAATGTTCTCCTCTCAAAGATGATGCGAGCCCTCCGTATCAACGAAAGCCATCCGATCCCGTCTACTGACTATCAAGGCCTACGACACTCGCCTTGTCCCATCCCGGGGACGGTAACTCGGAACTCGGTTCGAAACCCAAATGGTGCCAAAGAAAATTCCACGTAATGGACATTCCATCCGAGTTCACAGCTTCTTTAGGATGCCCTGCTACATCACATGAAAGCCATAGCTTCCACTCTCCATCAGCTGTGTTAAGTTCATTAACCTACAGGAGATCTCGAAGTCATCCGAGGGGATAGTTTCCTCATAGGAACGAAGCCGAGACAATAGCCAAGCGTGTCCGTACTCGTGCACCGAGGTTACCTCCTTCGAATCAACCAAGGGACTATCGGGCAAATCTCATCGTAATCCCTCGTAGTCCGGAGATGCTAACTATGTAAACGTACTCGAGCGTGCACTCACCCGGCAATCCGATACATCAAGTTCAACTGTCGTTTCCAACATTTGGAGTGCGTATTGGAAAGAAACGCCGAACATCGCCATGATGCGGGCACATAAACCCCCGCCTCCAATCGGAGATTCGCGCATTCTCCAAACCAACTCTCTGGCCCCGCCAGGCGAAGAGATCTTTGTGATAAAGGTCAACAAGCACCGTCACACTCGTGATGAATGCATGGAAGTCGTATGGGATGTCCTCCACGAGGAACTACCCGCTGCACCCCTCTTCTCCAATGAAGAGCATGATGTTTTCCCTAGCTGCTCCAAAGAACGCAACCGACGCAATACGTCCCTACGTTTGGATTGAACCGTCGATGACGACGAATCAGACTCTCCGGAGTCGAGGACGCGTGCACTCCGCGGCGCACTCTCCGCATTCACATGCTCGCCTTTGAGGACGGCACTCCTTCCGATCAGTCACCTACGACCAAGGCTCCAATACCATGGAAATTGTCAAGCTCAACGTCCAAGCATGTGCGGCTATCCGACAATTGGAAGCAACTGGTTCACACGACAAAGAATCCCTCTGATCAAGTGGCTGACGACGACTTCGTCAACATCATCTATTCCAGATATCCCGATGTTACCAAGGATCCGATCCTTATCGTCAGATTCTGCAATACCAAAGTCACCCTCGACGACCGCCCGCTCATGGTAAACGCAGGCCCCGGCCAAGCGAGCTCGTGAGCTCATCACTACTTTCTAGTACCGGCCCTGGGCTGGCAACCGGCCCGTGCCGTCGCCAAGCTTATACCCTCAAGCGCCGCCAAGGCCAAGGTCAACAGGAAGGAGACCAAGCTCCTCACCCCGCTACGAGTCGATCAACCTCGGGAACGCTTCGGCAGCCCACCCCGAAAACATCTCGTGAAAGTCTTCCCGCAAGGCCGAGCCGCCTTACGACATAGGAAATGACCACCTCAAAGATCAACATGCTCCAGCCTGATTCTCGCTCCCACTGTCACGGCCCCGGATTCGTACATCCCGCGCCGATCGCTAGCTCTGATAGACTTGGCGATCGAGCGAGATCACGAGACTGTCAACATTGCAGAATTCAATACCCCCATGGGGTCAATCAAGCAGATATGGGCAAATTTCTTGGTAAGCCGTGTACTCACCTTCCGGAAGAAACACAGATGTTCGGGAAGCCGTGTACTCACCTTCCGACATACCCGCCACTCAGATAAAACAAAGGAGAAAACTCTCCCCGATGGAGGTTTACCTAGACTACCGCACGCAGTTCAAAGAAGCACTGGCTATTCTCACATGGGAAGAAACGCAGTATTAACTCTCGACGCAGCTCCGCCGCAAGAAAGTTGATCTCGGGCCAAGAGTGGAGGAAAATTAGCAAACCATGAGTATCGCTGCACCCAACTCCGTAATGCCCCGAGTATGCTCAAGAAGAAGGAAAGGAACGCGATATACCTTGAAGAGATCAAGGAGACCGCTCGCTTGAGCCGAGAACTCTCCAACCTCCCCTGAGGGTCGCAACGCACATTTCGCCAGTAACCATCCGTTGTGCACCGACATTCGAACAGCTTCGCCAAACCGTAGGCTACCTCCCGCAGAGGCACCTAAACCGGTATCCTGGGATGTAATCCGTCAAGCCGCCGAAGCTTTGTGGAATACATCCACAAGCCAATGAGTTGAGGGAGGACATATGGCCCTATGCTACGAGGAATCCTCCTCTAACTATGGCTCAACCCGCAGCGGCCTGCTCGTAAGGGACCAAACCCGATGTCGCCGTTCTAACCCGATCGGGTCAAATCCATGCATTACCACCTAAGGCTACCAAAAAGCCTACGGAGCCGTAACCGCAACCTGGGCCACCCGAAGACGCAAGTTCCCCGAAAGAGGACCCGATCCTCACTACCTCAAGCAGACTCAGCGAACATTTCCCTTTGGTCTCGCCACCTCTTCATATCCTCACAAGCTCAAGCTAGAGGAAAGCCTCGGCCCGTACCATGGTCCCCGTGGACGCAACCCCGCATGAAGTCATTCGATGATCGGCAACATCCACTATGGCAACATTATCACCTTCACGTATTTGGGACCTTCCAAAATTTGGGGGCCGATCACAATGAGCCGCTCTACATCACAAACCAGCTAGACGAGCGTCGCCTTCCCGCGTGTCGGGTAGATGGAGTTTCCTAATGAATGTCTTGCCCGCCAAGATGATGGACTCCGCTTGACATCAAGCCCACAGATCTCGAAGCCTTCACCCATACTGTCAAGGCCTATGACTCTACTTCCCGTACGCTTCTGGGGTTGCTACTCTCTAACATCCGGTTCGGCAAGCGGGTGATCCCCACCGAGTTCCAAGTATTGGACATTCCAATCACTTTCACAGCCCATCCCGGGGCGTCCCCGGCTGCATCAAATCAATGGCGTGGCATCCACCCTTCATCGGTGCCTCAAGTTCATGCAAGGCAACGAGCTAACCACGCCTACGGCGACAAATGGCCACCACCGAGGGGACCAAAGACCAACGACATTCCGGTGTTAGAAATCAAGCATAATGACGACATGGCATTAACTCGGATTCACTCGGGAGACCTCCAAGATCCAAATATGCAACGTGGACCTTCCACTATCTCACGACCGCATTCCTCCCGCCACGAGGATGATGAAACTCATGAACTTCATCCCAGACTGGGCTCGACAAAAGGCCGCAAGGCCAACACCAAGTTATTGAAGGCAAGGACCACACCACGGTCCAAGGGCTTGGCTACGTGCCAACACCACCGATATCAAGGAAGACAAAAGGCTCGCCCGCACCAAGGCAAAGCAGCTCGTAAAAGGGGAACCTCCGACGGCACACCCAACCTCCGCCTTACAGCTTTGACCTCGCTCATTACTTCACCAAGGGAACCGACAGTAACCGAGGGGACCGACAAGGGAACCGACAGAACCGAGGGGACCGACAAGGGAACCGAACCGACAAGAACCGAGGGGACCGACAATGGAACCTGAAGATGAAGATGAGAAAGAAGCAGGATAGTCGCACCGAGACTACAGAAGAATGGAACAGCCTAGCACGGGACCTCAAGCGTTTCAGGACTCAAAGCTAATCCGATAAGGGGAGCGTTCCTTGACATCACGCCTCTACCTCGACCAACCGCCACCACAGCCAAAGACGAGTACACATTCAAGGGAATCCCTGACTTGGAGGAGCAACTCAAGGTACTCTCCATGGGAAACAAATTGTTCGGATCACCCACCGAGGCCACGTTCGAGACAAGAACTCCAAAGCGTAAGGAACCGTAATTCATAGAAGACGCTCTCAGGACCAGCTATACATAGTCTTTTGAAGAAGTCATGGAGGTGCCAAACCCGATTGACTCCGGGCTCCGACAACAAAGATGATCGCCATGATTGGGACAGCAGGCTGCTCTCGATCCCCGAACCCTCATCAAGCATCCAAAGAATGCCATCGAAGAATTGGGTAACTTTCACCGACCAAGGGCAAGCCAGCGTAACCGGAAGACAAGCCGGGCCCGCACCCACATCTCCCTAAACCCGGTCTCAAACCCTTTGAAGCCGCCTCCTGTCAAAGTCCAGCCCTCTCGAGGTCATCCAACGGCCTTACGGAGGACTATGATAATGTAGCCAATCATGTATTCCCTTTCTTGTTTAATGAAAAGTCTCGACCTTTCGGAGTATCCTCTCATTGCCACTTTAACAACCGATAAGTTAACAAACAACTTAAAAGACGTTAATAATTCAATTGATAAAGAAGCGTACACATTAAACGAACAATACATTAAGGAAGTTCTCGAGCGTGTAGTTGACCAAGAGGACAACCGGGCCCAAGCCGCCGAAGAGGTTATGACCAAAGTGAACTCGGGGTCGCGCAAGAGCCTAAAGAGACACAAGTGGGCGCTTCTTCGCCGATGCAGTAAAAGAAGCCCTGATAAGCCTCCTCCGGAGTATGTTGACGTGTTCGCCCGGTCATATCAGACATGCCAGACTCGATCCTCAATCGTGGAGCACAATTCCCCGATCCCGAATCCAAGCCTCGCTCAAATGTAAGTTGCGCAAGATCAAGCCAGAGTGGTCCTTGCAAGTAAAAGAAGAAATTGAGAAAATGCTCCGAGTTGGTTTCATCGAGTGATTGAGTACCCGACTTGGCTCTCCAACATCGTGACGGTCACCAAGGCCAACGGAAAGGTCGATGCCGTGTGGATTTCCGGGATCTCAACAAGGCCACCTAAAGATGATTTCCCACCGCCTAACATCGACATGCCGGTCGACACCACGGCAAATTTCGAAGTAAAGTCCTTCGTGGACGGGTTCGCCGGATACAACCAGCATCAAAATGTCCGAGGAGGATCAAGCCAAGATCGCTTCACCACTCCATGGGGACATACTGTTACACCTGGCCATGCCGTTCGGTCCGAAGAACGCCTGGGCTACTTACAATGGCCGCAATGCCCTCTTCCATGACATGATTCACAAAGAAATCGAAGTATATGTCGACGACATGATCATTCACTCTAGGGGATTAGACATGCAAAGACATGACAGATCCGAGAAAGTTCTTCAACGTACTCGTAAAGCACTCCATGAGACTAAACCCGGCAAAGTGCACCTTCGGCGTCAAGCGCGGCAAGGTACTAGGGTACATGGTTACGTAAAGAGGTATCGAAGCCGATCCCAAGAAAATCAAGGCCATCATCGACATGAAGCCGCCTCAAACCCCGACTGTAAGTGAAGAGCTTCATGGGAAGACTTCAAGCACATCGGGCCGCTTCATCAACCGCTTGACATCTCTCTCGCGAGCCCATGTTCAAACCGATGAAAAGAATGCCGACATCAAATGGGACTCCGAGTGCCAAACAACTTTTGAGAAGATCAAGACCTACTTGGTGAATCCCAATTCTCGTGCCCGCCACATGAAGACAAGCCACTACTCCCGTATTCCGACAAAGAATGCATACACGTCAATCGGAGCAATGCCGGCACAAGAGCGTAAAGATTCCAAGGTTGAGCATATAATCTACTTCGTAAGCGGAAGCTTCAAGGAAGTGAACTCACTACTCAAGATCGTGAGAAAACTTGTACCGCCTTGGTATGGGTAGTCGGGAAACCTAAAACACTACATGCAACGCATTCGGTGCTCTGGTCTCCAAAGTGGACCCCGTCCGATATCTCTTTGACAAGCCATCCTGTCAATGCGGATAGCCAAGTGGTCATTCTTCCCGGCCGAAGTTCGACATCAAGTACATGGTCGAAAATCAACAAAGGGTAGAGTCATGGCGCATCACCGGCCGACTTCCCAAGCAAAGGAACCTAAGGGTCCCGATCCGCAATTCCCTGACGACGGAATCTTTCTCACTCGGACAAATAAGCAAACCGCCGGCAACTCTTCTTCGATGGGGCAGCCAA
Source organism: Adenophora triphylla var. japonica (assembly GCA_022495995.1). Lineage (NCBI taxonomy): Eukaryota > Viridiplantae > Streptophyta > Magnoliopsida > Asterales > Campanulaceae > Adenophora > Adenophora triphylla. Next base: position 810,882 of record JAFEMH010000365.1, read on the forward strand.
CAAGAAGGGGAACGGTATTGGAATGCTCCTTGTCGATCCCAAGGACGAGCATACTCCCATAGCCATCAAGTCGAATTTCAAGCAACCAACAATGCAAGAATACGAAGCCTCGTGCAGCAGTTTGGAAGCCGCCCTCGAGCGCAACATCTCGTAGCCGGATGTATATGGAGACTCGCATTGATCATCAATCAAGTGTCCAACAAATGGAAGACGGTAGATTCTCGGCCTCGTAAATACCATACGTATACGGGAGGAGCTCATTGCTCGCTCAAGGACATCTCTTTTCATTATTTGCCAAGAGACAGAACCGCTCGCGTACGCCCGGCAACCCTCGCCTCTCTTGTCGAAATTCCCGATGGGAAAGCAAGAAACCCTCGTAATAGGCAGACGGGAAACACCCGCCTATTGCCGTGAGATCGAAAAAGAAAAAGAAACGATCGACGAACCCCGGTACAATCAGATTTACCAAGCACTCCAAAGCGGAGAAGCTTCCTTCACAAATGAAGATGGAAAATACAAAGAAGGGATCAAAGCCAAAAACATGATGGCATTAAAATGCCCGGCATCCCATTTCGTCATTCTCCGGGGGTATGTTGTACAAGAAGCGCCACCAAGGGCCACTCCTTCGGTGTGTAAACAAAGAAAAAGCCAGCCGAGCTAATGAACGATGTTCACAACGGAAACTCGCGGTCCGCACATGAACGCCCGAGCATTGACACGCATCATTCTCCGTATGGGATACTATTGGATATCAATGGAAATGCATCGCATCCAGCTTCGTCCGAAGCTGCGACAAATGTCAACGGTTCTCCAACCTCAATCACATCCTCCACATGAACTCTATTGCATGACTACGCCATGGCCTTTCGCCACATGGGGAATCGATGTCATCGGCAAGATCACTCCTCCGGAAGCAATGGTCACGAGTTCATCTTAGTCGCAGCCGACTACTTCACCAAATGGGTAGAAGCCGATCGTACAAGGTACCGAATTCTAAGAAGGTGGCCGAGTTCATCCGAGAGAACATCATGTGCCGATACGGAGTGCCCAACGAGATCATATCCGACAATGGGACTCACTTCAAGGAGATTGTGACCAACTACCGACCGAATTCGTAGTCACACGTCACAAGTCTTCTCCTTACGTACCACAAACCAATGGTGCAAGAGAGGCAAAAACCCAACAAAACTCTCGCCATGATAATCGAAAGATGACCACCGCAGGTCGGGACCGGCCCGAAAAGCTACATTTAGCCCTCTGGGGATACCGAACATCGCCGAACCACCACAGGGGAGACTCCGTTCGCGCTTACCTACGGAATGGAAGCGATGTTGCCCGTGGAATTGGAAATTCCATCCCTCCGAGTCCTCTTGGAAAACGGGATCAATGAAGTCGAATGGCTACAGAGCCGTCACGACGAACTTGCTCTACTCGACGAGCGCAGATTGAAAGCCATGGAACATACTCGAGCCTACCAAAGCAGAATGGCACGAGCATTCGACAAGAAAGTCAAGATACGAGACATCGTAGAAGGCGACTTGGTGCTAAAGGAAAAGCCTCCTACGCAGTACCAATCCCCTCGGAAAGTGGGAGCCTACCTCGGATAGGACCGCTCGTGGTACAAAGAATCTTCTCCTGGAGGAGCCACGAAGCTAGCGTACTTGGACGGAAACCCTTTCGTTAACCCCGTGAACGGAAGCAAGCTCCGCAGATACTTAATTTGAGGAAGAGCACGAGTCAACTCACCTCCCCCATAAGCCGTTCCCTCAGTAAAATTAAAGTGCTAAAAGAGTAATACCCAACCGGATACATTCCCGCTAATGATCCAGTAAAAACAAAGGTCGCACTTCTTTTGTCTTTGTTTTTCTCAAATTCACCTAAAGTGTCGAACTACGGTGACTCGAGCCCCTTAGTCCAATTGTAAAAGGGGAACGTAGGCGTACCCATCATCGTTCGGTCTAAAAACAAAAAATAAATACAATAAGCATCAATTGCTTGTGTTTCGAAAAACTCTTTTCATTTAACCTACAAATTCATAACGGTTAAAACATTCTTTGATGAGTTCAAGCACGGTCAACTCTTGACTCGCTACACGCTAGCAAAACTACAATAAAACATTAATCAATTAATGTGTCCGCAATGACAATGGGTGGATACTGACAAGAAGGTCAACCTAGTTTCCCGTACTAGGTCCTTCATCCTTCTTCCCTTCCCTTTTCCCCGGCGAGTGTTCTTCACCTTCGTAGAAAAATTCCGGTAGGCCTTCTACCCGGCTCGTGGACTCTTCCCGACGCCCGTCCAAGCCTCGCGGCCGTCAACGCAGCCCTTTCTCTAGCTCGTCTCGAGCCGCCTCGCTTCGAGCCATCATAACAAGTGCTTTGATTGGCCTCCCGATCGCATTTGTCTCATAATCAGCCCGCGGCATCGCCAAGCGATTCCTGTGGTTAGCCCTTGCTTCGCCCTCTCAAGGTCGAGCCGTCCAGTGATCGCACCCAACACCCTCACTCCGTCTCCACAAGATAGTCATCTCGTGTCTCCCTATACACTCTTCGTACTCGCCCGTATATCAAGCCGATGCATCAAAGGCCCTCTCTCCGGTGAAAGAGAACCCCGGCAGAAAGGACGTGTATTGCCACCACCGCGGTGATCGCAATAGCGTCGAAGCGATCTTCCATCCGCAAAGATCCCACCTCAAAGGTAGCAAAGATAACTCGATCGTCATGGGCACCTCGCTTCCACTCGCATCGTCGCAGTAACCAATGATGGAATATAGAAAGACGTCTCGAGACAGCCCCGACACTCGACAACCAATGTACCCTCCCGAGTGGTCCGACAAGTCTCAGAATCTCCAATGGGGAACCCACTCATCGCAAGCG
>JAFEMH010000366.1:600000-812192 GCA_022495995.1 Adenophora triphylla var. japonica
TATACCATTTTGTTATCTGTATGCAGGCACAACCAAAGTAAGTTGTATTTGAGTAACGCTGAAGAAGATCATAAGAGAAAAGTTTTGTTTATATAGGATCTTCTAAAAGTCTGTTTAGTATTCAGCAGTTGAATTAGAGAAAGGAAACTGGTAACAGTAATGTGCCATTAAGATTAAGAATGTGTAAAGACAAGCCTGGAGATTTTGCTTAAATGTTTAATGTACGGGCGCGGTTCCAGGATTTTGGAACCGCGTGGGCTTGGTATTTAAAAAATATTGTAAACAATAATAACAGTGAAAAATAACTTCATATATAAAAAAAGTTACGTATAGTCGGTGACGGTGATTTAAGTAAAAAATAAAAAAATTTCAAAATTCTGAAGCCCACGTCAATTAGGGCTAGATCCGCCCCTGATAATGTACATGCATGAAGGTTTGTACAGTATAACAGGAAATAAGAATAAGAAACAAGGAACAAAAATTATGGAGATGCGGGGGATCGAACCCCGTGCCTCGCATGCAAAGCGAGCGCTCTACCATTTGAGCTACATCCCCAACCTGTTAAACACTCAGCTGTAAAATTTGTATTAAAATAAATGTTTGAGAGACACAATTATAATACAGACAAATTGCAATTTGTTAATCAGAATTTTACACACACAGTTGCAATACGTCACATAATAAGAGTTGAAAAGTGTCAATCCGTTTCCTAAGTTTGTATTTATTTTAGCAATTTGGTATAAAAATTAACGATTTTTTTAACAAATTGAATATAATATGAAGGTTAAAGTATTTTGAAAAGTTTGACATGCGAGGTTGAGGAATCGTACATATGTCGAGGGAGAATGCGGCGGCCGGAGGAGGTGGGCGGAGAGAAGGAATATATAGAGCTATGATCGAGAGTAAAACAATGGCTCTTCTCGGGGCCGGTTCTCATAATTTAGAGGCCCTGTGCAAAGTTCAAAATGAGGCCCCAAAAACACTTACAAAAAATAAAATGCAAGAAAATATGTTATAATAGCAATATTTTAAAATTATGTTCTTACAATTGTTCGAGCATTAGGCAAATTGTTCATATTAGAATCTAAATTAGCATCACTAACAATAAAGTTAACATCAAGATCATCACTAACATTGACATCCAAATTATCATTAAGATCAAGATCATCATTAACATTAACATTATCAAAATCATCATCAACAACATTAGCATCAAAATCATCATTAACATTAACATTAGCAATATCAATATTCTGTTTTTTATTTTCAGAAAAAATATGTGAATTTTTTATCATAAATTTATCAAGGGCTCCCTTTTGTGATTGATTGAAAACTTCAATTCTTTTTTGCTTTTTACGTTTTTCACATCTGGAATCTTGTTTTCTAATTCTAGAACTTATATCTTAAAATCATAAAGTATGAAAAGAACAAAAGAACCTGACAAAGAGATGAATCATGAATCTGCGACGGAGTAGTTTGAAGTCGGATTTTCTCTATTGCAGATGAAAGTGAATTTTGCTATTGTAGTTGCGAAAGAAAATTTTGATATTCTATTGAGAACTTGGAAAAGAGAATTTGTAGTTGTAAAAAAAAAAGACGTTGGAGAGGAGAAGAATACAGCGACTGTTGATGGAGCCGAATGGAGGAGGAAGACGAGGAGCCGCGTTAAATGCCGTGAAATTAATAATTAATTCTATCAAAAAATCTGTTAAGATGTAAATAAAGAAATAGATTTCTATTAGAATACTATATAATATGATTTTTAATATACTACCTAATTTGACTCAAATTACCTAATTGGATGATTTTTATTTTTTTCAAATATAATACATATATATAATGGGTTTTTTTTTTAAATGGAGCTCCTCCTTAGAGCCGGCCCTGGCTCTTCTCCGGGAGGTGTTGTGTTGAAGTAACGGAGAATGCAGCGATAAGGCGGAGGGGAGGATAAGGGAAATATTTGGTGGTGACATTGTTGCAATTTTCAATTTTTTGTTCGAGAAGGGCATTTTTGAGAAAATAACGAAAAACAGGAAAATATTCAAAAATAAGAGAAGTAATGGATATGCAGGGGATCGATCCTTATGCCTCTCGCATCGCATGCAAAGCGAGCACTCTACCATTTGAGCTACATCCCCATTTCGTTGTACCCTCAGATTTTATATTATTAATCTTTTAAACTAAAATGTTCACTTCCCATAAAATTCGAAAGAAAAACTGGTGAATAGAAGTCTTAGGCCTCATTTGTTTTTCATTTTTAGCTCTTATTCAGATCTGAATGGGTGGGTGCATCATGCATAATACAATTCAGAGACTGTTTGTTTTTTTCTCCATTCATATCTGAATGCTTCTTATTTTCCACTTAATTTTCAGATGTAAAACTATCACTTATTTGCCTCTTAATTGATTTTTTTTTTCCATATATTTATCTCTTCCATAAACTCGTAATTTCAAAAATAACCAACCCAAACACTAGATCAATAGCCATTCATCTCATCTCTCTACTCCATTAAATGTCGTAACATTAATTTCAGATGTGAATTCAGTTGAATATTCAAATAGTTTGAGTAATTCAGAAATCGATCTTCAGACTCTACCTCTTATCAATTCAACCAAATTCAGACGTGAAATCATGTTTCAGCACTTAACACTTCAAAAAATCAAATGCCACCTTAATGTAATTTTGTTATGGTAAAAATAATTAAATTACATTTCTTTAAAACATAAAAGTCAAATGCAACATTTATTAAATACTCTTATTAACTTATACTATAATCTTTATCCAAAAAGCATAATAAAAAAACTCATGGAATAAAGTATACTGGCTGAAACAGATAAGAAAGTGAGTATATATTGTATATACTTCCTCAGTTTCGATTGTAATGAATGTCATATTCTTTTATTTTGTTTAGTCCAAAAATAAATGTAGCATTTCTAAATTAGAAAGTAATCTTTTATTAAAAACTATCTCAAAAAGATGTTATTTACAAAAAAAAAATATGTAAGTTGTGATATTACAAAAAATTACTTTTTTTTTTTTGCTTTTTCAGTTAAAATAACTGATAAATACATTTATCAGTTGTTTATAACCGATAAATGATCAAACAACTGATAAATTCATTTATCAATTTTTAAAAATTATTTTGTGCTTGATTTTTTTATTAAACAACTGATAAATGCATTTATAACTGATAATGTTGTTTATAACTGATAAATGCATTTATCAGTTATTTAACAAATAAATACAATTTATATATATATTAAAAAAAATTAAAAAAAAGTAGTTCTTTGTAATATTCAAGATTTTTTTTTGTAATATTCAACTGTGTGATTTTTTTTGTAATATCCACCTTTAAAAAGTAATTTTTTGGTAAATGCACCATTAGAAAAGTGTCTAATAAGCAATTTTACTATAGTACATGCAATCTACAAATAAATAAAGTATATATAAGTAAAACACATTTTTAAAAACGTTGACGAGTAAATTGAGATTTCTCCCTACATATGGAGTATACTATGGTGGGAGTATTTTACTTGCATTGTACATTACGACATCTCTCCAACGTGTCACACTGCTAGAGCCGACAATTTGGGTAAACGGAACAGGATGGACCTATAAAATCTGCGACTTCGCGAGACGGGACAGGACGTCCCGACTTTTTCGCAAGCTTGAAATTTCCTGTCGCGTTCCAGCTCCCCTCGGTCCTCGGGACAATAAGGGCCAATAAGACGCGGTCACAAGAGAAAATTGTTCAATACAAAATGGAAATACAGCATAAGTTCAAAAAGACCTGAAATAAGGCATCTATTGCTTTAAAAATACACACATATAAATTATATTGATATGTCATCAACTTCACATTTGTAGCATTTACATACCTACCTTTCCTATAAAACAATACTAAAAACTATCAATCTATCATTGATAAAAGGTCATAAGAAAATTTAACTTCTTACATTCAAGTCGTTTAGATAATAAATATAAATGCAACACAAGTTCAACAAATTAGGATTTAGGGGTTAAAATTTATAAATAAAATAAATTTAATAAAAAATTGTGGGAAGTCTCATCCCATCCCATTTTGTCTCGCGTTTCAAATGGGATGTTTCAAATAGTCTTGCTTTTATACGGATTTTAGAATAGGAGTTTTTACAAAAAAACTCTTTCAAAAACATGCAATTTACAAAAAAAAAAAAAAACGTAACCTGTGTAACGACCCGAAATTTTCATAATTCAAAACAATAATAATAAAGCCCAAAACATAAATATTCATTACATTCAATTCAAATAAAAGTAACTAGAACCCAACAAAATCTTTAAAGTCTTACAAACTTTCAAATAACTGAAATAACCGACTAAAGAGTCTAAAGTAAATTAACTAAAATAATTTCTTGAACTTCTTATGAAGTGCGCTCCGAACCGAATCACATTCTGCCTATTTAATACCTGGAAGAAAAGAGTATGAAAGGGTGAGCGAACAATGCCCAGTAAGTTCATATACAGCCCCTCCGGTTACTAAGGAGGAGTTGACCTGAAGGAATATCAAACGATACAAAGTCCAAATAACAATCGAAGACATAACAAAGTACAAATTCGAAATCATTATTTATCAAATCTCAAAACCACATATCTTTCAAAAATATCACAGCGGTTGCACTAACTGAGTTGACAATATTTTGGAGGTTCAAATGATGACAAAATCGAATCAAACAGACTCGAATGGTTAATTTATTTAAAACTGTCCCATACCAGTTTAACTAACTAAACCACTCACAGATTTTTAGGAATATTTCAAAGGTCTGATAAGATGAACAAAGCTAACTCGAGTGATCTAGTTATCTACAACCGTCTCATACCAGCTGTAGATAATCAAATCATTCCAAGACATCATGATCACAAAAGTGGTCCACTGACCTTATCAAACAAAATCCCACAAGGGAAAAAAAATGACTCCGCAGAGTCCTAAACAGTGTATCTGAAACACCCCACCACTAATTTTGAAGCGGTGAACTAAGTTTGCCCGAAGGCCAAATATCAAATATACCCCGCCGAAGCAGGTTGTCTAACTTAGTGATCATTGATGGAACAAAAATCATATCATATCAAAACTCATTTTATACAAAATACGAACTTTCACAAGGACAATAAAATTTTCGTATTTACGAAATCAAAAGAACGATTTAGCAACGAATAGCAAAAGATTAGCAAATAACGGTAAATGAGGGAGTCAAAACAAATACTGACGTGAGGTCAGCTTTTACGTATCAAAGGAACGTACATCGCCAAGAAATATGCGGAAGCCTAAATAATGAAACGGAGCGAAAATCAATTAACTTAAATGATGCGTAATCCCTTACCTCGCTAGCTTGCACGACTTTGCAATTCCTCCTCGCACGAATCTACAATCATGCAAAAGGTTTTCTTAGGGTAAAAGTATCTTTTATTTAATTAACCGAAAAATTAACTTTAACGGCCTTTGGTAAACTAAGAGTTATTCTTCTTTAACTCTCCTAAAGGTTACTCTTTCACCCCTTTAGGTTTACTAATTCAATTTTAGGGTTTTTAGATTCTAAACCCCCTTTTAATTCACTTCCACCCATTTCACACACACTAAATACACCTAATTCAGCACATCTAAACACACACACTAACCCTGATACATACTCCCACCCACATACACACACACAACCAACTACACACACGCACACCCTCTGTAAACACCCTGCACACACCCATTTCAGCCCATATAAACACATACTAACACACTCTAACCCTAATACCCATACACACACACACATATATACCAACCTACACCCATTCGGGTTGCCCACTCTGCCAACCCAGCTCTCACCGCGGCTACACACACACCGCCACACAACCGCACTCTGCACATAAACTACACACATACGCTGCACAGACCTCTCACCCACACGACACACACCCACTTAGCACACATACAACACCCTAATTCCATAGAAATTTCTCAGCATTGCCCATTCGAATCAACATTCAATAATCCCCATGCCCAATTCTTGGTTATAATCAACAATAAGGTTTCGTAATTCATTCATCAACAATCTGATTTCCATCTCTACTCTTACCTTAGAGATAGACCTTTATGTAATGTCATTGCTTGTTTATATATGAGATTGTTTCTTTTGATTATTATATGTGTTTGCATGTTTACATTAATAATTGTGTCCCTAGTACTTATGAAGCACTAGTATGAAGTCTAATGGATAATCATGTGATGATTATATGCATAGAGATGCACATTAGATTCATGGGTACTTGTTAGTGAACAAGGTACTGGACTTGACCCATTATGAGATTTATGTCATGGTCATATGTCATAAATAAATCTCATATAGTCATATCATTGATATCCTTTGACCTGAGATTATCATCGTCTTCCACTCGATGAATATCATGTTTGATATAGTTTAACGTTGTCTTTAACCGGACAACAATAAGGGCTATCATTGGCATGATATGATTCTTGTTGGGAAGAATGATAAGTCAAGATGGAAACTTGTCCCTCGTTAAGAGAAATGTTTGCTTGGCCACTCGTGAGTAAGATTGATGTAGTGCATGGCCATACCCGAATGAATTAATATGATTAATGTCATTCGATTAATCAATTTACTTGGTAACGAGAAAGCATTGAACAATATGAGTTGACGTGGACCATGACTCATGTTCAATATAACATCGTGTGACAATGGGATTGTGATATGTTCTATGTAGGAAAAACGAACTTGATATTATATTATTTGGGTAGGCATGATGGCTTGCTAGAGTCCGCTCATGTCTTATGAGGATCGATATGATCGAACTCATTGCCAACATAATATAGTCCTATGGGGTCACACGCATCGAACGAATTGACAAAAATGGAATTATGGAATTCTGGTGTGTTGGGCGACCGCCCAAGGTGCTATGGGCGACCGCCCATCTTATTTGCAAAACCGGGCATTGGAGACTGTCCACATGGGCGACCGCCCTTGCTCTTATGGGCGATCGCCCACGATGGTTTTCGAATAAGGGTATAAGTCTCTGGACACATGGGCGACCGCCCATGTGCTTGTGAGCGACCGCCCACAAGGATGTTTCGGAGGAATGGTTTAGGTTCTGGACACATGGGCGACCGCCCATATCCTGATGGGCGACCGCCCACGACCCTGAATGCTGAAACCGTTTTTTCTCAAGGGTTTTAATAGGGCACAGTATTTATAGAGTATAAATACTCTCCTTCAACAACCCTAGCAGCCAGTTCGTATTTTGAGCTTTGAGAAAGACAAAATAGAGAGATTTTTCAATTAGGAATTGAAAATCATCACACCAATTCCATAGTTCATCATAGATTGAAAAAGTTTCAATCGAAGGATCTAGCAATCCTCCTAGAAAGAGTTCTAGGGTTCGTTCATCGCGTGGATACTCGTGGAGGATCTTCGCTTCTCAATATCTTTTGTTCGTGATTCAAGGATCGTATATTGAAGACTTGCAAACTCTTCAATCTGGAGTTGGAACACGTATATCAACGACAAAGGCAATCAAGGTTGGTAACCCTAATTCATAATTCTTAATTATTCATCTAGAACGATTCTAGGGCTTTGGGTATTCGAGTTATTTGCAATTTTCCGCTGCGCATGGACCCTCGAAACCCAACAGTGGTATCAGAGCCCCGTTCATGATGTTTAGTTAGATAATCATGATAATTGTGTAATGTGATTATATGGATTTTCATGATGAATATGATTTAGAATGTGAAATTGTATGAGTTTTACTTTTGAAGTAATTGTATATAGTGATATACCATGATTATGAAATTGTAATATGTGATTAATATGATTAATCTAGGTCATGGGATGTTAAATTCATTAATATGATTAATATGATTAATCTAGGATATTTGGGAAGTATTACTTGGTATATGAGCTGGACACCAAAACCTTCCCCACAGGCACTTCGATGGAAGTGTGGGATAACCTTGGAGCACGTGGGCCGCGTACTAGTAATTACTAACCAAATGTGACTTGTGTTGTATCATTCCATGTTCATAATTATGCTCATATAGTTTTTCATGAATCAACCATGCCATGTTAATTGATAAACATGAAAAATTGAACCTTCTTTGAAATTTTGAGTTTGTTTATGCTACCCACTTTAAACACTTGTGAGTACACGGGTAGTTTTATGTGGGCTCGCCATAGCGAGGTGCATTAATTCTATCTTTGTATGATCAAGATGAAGCAAATAGTGATTGCTATACGTTTAAAATGGTTGAACTCAATAAGGCTATCAAAACAGCTTTGGGCCTAAGGCATAAGATGAGATTGAAACATGTGACATATGATGTCTATAATCTCATAAAAGATCTAAGAGTCATATGTTGATATGATTGATAAATGTTATCTACCTTTTTAGTTTAATTTTGAGCAGTCGTGCCATAGCCGACTTGAAATTAAATTAAAGTTGGATCTTAGCCTATTAAATTATATTATGCATGTTTGTATATGAAGGTTATATAATTTAGTGGGAGTATTTGTGAAATACATTATTTAATCTCTTAAATGAAATTGGTGCTCATATATGTTTATATCTTGTTGCATATCTTTGTAGATCAATGGCTGCTAACACTAATCGAATTTGTCACTGCGATCGGTCCTTGAGAAGGACAAGTTAGAAGAGAATGGCAACAACTATGTGGATTGGATCCGCTTTGAGAATTGTTCTCAAACAAGAAAGGAAGTTGTACATTCTCGATGGACCCATTCCTCCCGAGCCTGCCGCTAATGCACCCAAAGTCGAAAGGGACCAACATAAGAAACATGTTGATGATTCTATAGATGTTGGTTGCACGATGTCTTGCTACTATGTGTAAGGCCCTTCGAAGGACCTTGAACACATGGAAGCTTATGATTTGGGAAATCATTTAAAGGAAATGTTCCAGCTTGCAAGCACGTCGGGGAAAGGTTTGACACTATGAAGGCTCTTCATTCATGCAAGATGATTGAAGGACAACCTATCGGGCCTCATGTGTTGAAAATGAAGGGTCACCTCGAACATCTTGAGAGGCTTGGGTATCCTATCCAGATTAGAGGCGGCTACGGATATGATATTGCATTCACTCCCGAAAGTTATAATCGGTTCGTTACGAATTATAACATGAATGGGATGAATAAATCTCTGTCCGAATTGCATGGGATGCTAAAGAATGCGGAGAACAATATTACCAAGAAAACCAATCAAGTGTTGATGGTGAATAAAGGAAAGGGGTTCAAAAACAAGGGTAAAGCAAAAGTTGCTAAACCGAGGCAAAGGTTGCCGTTCTGAGAAGCCTAAACCCAAATCCCAAAAGGATGCGGTATGCTACCATTGCAATGAAACCGGGCATTGGAAGCGTAATCGCAAAGCTTATCGGGGAAGGGTTTGAAGAAGAAGGGCAATGTGATTGCCACGACTTCGTGTATCTATATGATAGATGTTCTACTTTCTACTTCTAGTTCTTGGGTATTAGATACCGGATGTGGATCTCACATTTGTCTAAATGTGCGGGGACTTAAGAATAGAAGGTCGCTCAAAGAGGGTGAAGTAGATCTGCGGGTTGGAAATGGAGCAAGAGTTCTTTGCGTGGCCGTAGGGACTTACGAAGTCACTTTACCTAGCGGATTAATTTTAGTTTTAAATAAGCTGTTATTATGTTCCGGATTTGAGCAGTAAACATTATTTCTATTTCATGTTTAGACAATGAGGGTTACAATTTTCTTATTGCGAATAAGAAATTTTCAATTTATTTGAATGACATGCTTTTATTGTGTTGCTCATTCTTTTAATGGCCTTTATGTCTTGGATGTTAATAATAATGTTGAGAATGTTTATCATGTTAGTAAGAAATCTAAACCAAATGATGTGAACAACACATACAAAATGGCATTGCCGTCTTGGTCACATAAACGAGAAACGCGTATCTAAACTCCACAAAGATGGATATTTAGACTCATATGATTATGAATCATATGATATTTGCGAAGTCTTGTTTATTGGGCAAGATGACTAAAGCTCCTTTTACTAAGAGTAGTGAAAGGGCTAGTGATTTATTGGCTCTCATACATACCGATGTGTGTGGACCAATGAATAGCATTGCTAGGGGAGGATTTCGGTACTTCATAACGTTCACCGATGACTTCTCCAGATATGGCTATGTCTATCGATGAAGTACAAAAGTGAAGCATTTGAGATATTCAGAATATTTCAAAATGAGGTACAAAATCAACTTGGCAAAACTATTAAAACCATTCGATCCGATCGAGGTGGTGAATATTTAAGCCAAGAATTTGACGATCATCCGAAAAGTTGTGGAATTGTTTCAACTTACTCCACCCGGAACACCACAATGGAATGGTGTATCCGAGAGGAGAAATCGAACTCTATTAGATATGGTTCGATCGATGATGAGTCAAGTGAACCTTCCTATTTCTTTTTGGGGACATGCACCGGAAACATTGCTTTCACGCTTAATAAGGTCCCTACTAAATCGGCTCCTAAAACCCCACATGAGATGTGGTATGGAAGAAAGCCTAGCTTATCTTTCATGAAGATTTGGGGTTGTGAAGCTTATGTAAAGAAATTAGTTTCTGAACATAAACTTGCACCTAAATCTGACAAATGCATTTTCGTTGGTTATCCTAAGGAAACGAAAGGATATCTATTTTACAACCAATCCGAGAACAAAGTGTTTGTTGCTCGTAATGGTGTCTTTCTAGAGAAAGAGTTTCTCTCTAAAGAAACTAGTGGGAGTAAAATTGATCTTGAAGAAATTCAAGAACCCGAAAATGACAAGGAACCGATAGTTGAGACGGAACCAAGTTCACAAGCTGTTGTGGAACCGGTTCAAGATACACAAGTTCTTCGCAGATCGGATAGGATACGATCCGAACCTGAGAGATATGGATTTCTCATGACGGAAAGTAATCAAGTAGAAATCATTGAGAATGATGAACCTACTTCCTATCAAGAGGCGATGTCCACTCCTGATTCGGATAAGTGGCTAGGAGCCATGGAATCCGAAATCAAATCCATGTATGACAATCAAGTTTGGAACTTGATTGATCCACCCGAAGGTGTAAAAACCATAGGGTGCAAGTGGGTTTTCAAAAAGAAAACCGACATGGATGGGAAGGTACATACTTATAAGGCTAGGCTAGTTGCTAAGGGGTATAGGCAGATTCATGGCGTTGACTATGATGAAACCTTTTCGCCCGTAGCAATGCTTAAGTCTATTAGAATCTTAATTGCCATAGCCGCATATTACGACTATGAGATATGGCAAATGGACGTCAAAAACAGCGTTTCTTAACGGAAACCTGCTTGAGGATGTATACATGATACGGCTGAAGGGTTTGTCGATCCAAAAGGTTCTAACAAAGTGTGTAAGTTGCGTAGATCCATTTATGGATTGAAGCAAGCTTCCGGAGCTGGAATCTACGTTTTGATGAATCGGTCAAAGAGTTTGGCTTCATCAAAACGAAGATGAGCCCCGCGTATACAAGAAAATAAGTGGGAGCATAGTGCTATTTCTCGGGTGTTATATGTCGATGACATCTTGCTCATTGGAAACAATGTTCCCGCACTCGAGACTGTTAAGTCTTGGTTAGGAAAATGTTTTTCAATGAAAGATATGGGTGAAGCGGCTTATATCCTTGGTATCAAGATCTATAGAGATAGATCAAGAAGGATGATTGGTTTGAGTCAAAGTACGTATATTGACAAGGTCCTTAGAAGATTCCGCATGGAAAATTCTAAGAGAGGGAACTTGCCAATGGGACATGGCATTACTCTTACCAAGACTCATTGTCCTAAGACAAATGATGAGCGAAAGAGGATGAGTGATATTCCATATGCTTCGGCAATTGGATCTATCATGTATGCCATGTTGTGTACTAGACCCGATGTCTCGTATGCTCTAAGCGCAACGAGTAGATACCAGTCTGATCCTGGTGAAAACCATTGGATAGCAGTCAAGAATATCCTTAAGTACTTGAGAAGAACTAAGGATGTATTCTTGGTATTTGGAGGAATGGAAGATGATCTGGTTGTAAAGGGTTACACAGATGCAAGCTTCCAAACCGACAAAGATGACTATAGATCGCGATGCAGGTTTGTGTTTATGCTAAATGGAGGTGCCGTTTGTTGGAAGAGTTCCAAGCAAAGCACCGTTGCCGATTCTACAACAGGGCCGAATACATAGCATCGGATGCGGCTAAGGAGGCGGTTTGGATCAAGAAGTTCGTTAGTGACTTAGAAGTCGTTCCGAGTATCACTAACCCGATAGAGTCTGTTTCGTGACAATAATGGTGCTATTGCCCAAGCAAAAGAACCAAGGTCACATCAGCGATCCAAACACATTTTGAGACGTTTTCACCTCATTCGAGAAATCTGTGAAAGGGAGGACGTCAAGATATGCAAAGTACCAACAGATGACAATATTTCGGACCCTCTCACCAAGCCTTTGCCACAAGCTAAACATGATGGTCATGTTAGGTCCATGGGTATAAGATACATGAGTGATTGGGCCTAGTGCAAGTGGGAGACCGTAGGTGTTAGTGCCCCAGGCCTATAGAGATAGACCTTTATGTAATGTCATTGCTTGTTTATATATGAGATTGTTTCTTTTGATTATTATATGTGTTTGCATGTTTACATTAATAATTGTGTCCCTAGTACTTATGAAGCACTAGTATGAAGTCTAATGGATAATCATGTGATGATTATATGCATAGAGATGCACATTAGATTCATGGGTACTTGTTAGTGAACAAGGTACTGGACTTGACCCATTATGAGATTTATGTCATGGTCATATGTCATAAATAAATCTCATATAGTCATATCATTGATATCCTTTGACCTGAGATTATCATCGTCTTCCACTCGATGAATATCATGTTTGATATAGTTTAACGTTGTCTTTAACCTGACAACAATAAGGGCTATCATTGGCATGATATGATTCTTGTTGGGAAGAATGATAAGTCAAGATGGAAACTTGTCCCTCAAGTTAAGAGAAATGTTTGCTTGGCCACTCGTGAGTAAGATTGATGTAGTGCGTAGCCATGCCCGAATGAATTAATATGATTAATGTCATTCGATTAATCAATTTACTTGGTAACGAGAAAGCATTGAACAATATGAGTTGACGTGGACCATGACTCATGTTCAATATAACATCGTGTGACAATGGGATTGTGATATGTTCTATGTAGGAAAAACGAACTTGATATTATATTATTTGGGTAGGCATGATGGCTTGCTAGAGTCCGCTCATGTCTTATGAGGATCGATATGATCGAACTCATTGCCAACATAATATAGTCCTATGGGGTCACACGCATCGAACGAATTGACAAAAATGGAATTATGGAATTCTGGTGTGTTGGGCGACCGCCCAAGGTGCTATGGGCGACCGCCCATCTTATTTGCAAAACCGGGCATTGGAGACTGTCCACATGGGCGACCGCCCTTGCTCTTATGGGCGATCGCCCACGATGGTTTTCGAATAAGGGTATAAGTCTCTGGACACATGGGCGACCGCCCATGTGCTTGTGAGCGACCGCCCACAAGGATGTTTCGGAGGAATGGTTTAGGTTCTGGACACATGGGCGACCGCCCATATCCTGATGGGCGACCGCCCACGACCCTGAATGCTGAAACCGTTTTTTCTCAAGGGTTTTAATAGGGCACAGTATTTATAGAGTATAAATACTCTCCTTCAACAACCCTAGCAGCCAGTTCGTATTTTGAGCTTTGAGAAAGACAAAATAGAGAGATTTTTCAATTAGGAATTGAAAATCATCACACCAATTCCATAGTTCATCATAGATTGAAAAAGTTTCAATCGAAGGATCTAGCAATCCTCCTAGAAAGAGTTCTAGGGTTCGTTCATCGCGTGGATACTCGTGGAGGATCTTCGCTTCTCAAGATCTTTTGTTCGTGATTCAAGGATCGTATATTGAAGACTTGCAAACTCTTCAATCTGGAGTTGGAACACGTATATCAACGACAAAGGCAATCAAGGTTGGTAACCCTAATTCATAATTCTTAATTATTCATCTAGAACGATTCTAGGGCTTTGGGTATTCGAGTTATTTGCAATTTTCCGCTGCGCATGGACCCTCGAAACCCAACACACACACCCACTTAGCACACATACAACACCCTAATTCCATAGAAATTTCTCAGCATTGCCCATTCGAATCAACATTCAATAATCCCCATGCCCAATTCTTGGTTATAATCAACAATAAGGTTTCGTAATTCATTCATCAACAATCTGATTTCCATCTCTACTCTTACCTTAGATTTCTAGGGTGCTTTCTAGGATTTTATAAGTTGTTCTATCCTGAAATAAAGCAAGGGAAGTATTGGTTATCTTTGTTGAACTCAATCACCAACAATGGATTCTTCCTTCTTGTCGTCCCCTTCTTCTCCTTCTCCCTTGCTCTCTATTTCTTGCGTTGAGTCCGCTCCAAAACCCTAAAGGACTCCATCAGTTTTAAAACCCAACAGCCTCAAAATTTATGAAATATAATTACATTATGGGTTTCCTAAACCTAACCCAAAATAACCCAAGTTCAAGTCTAAGAAGAAAACCCAATTTAGGTAACCCAAGTTAAATAGACTAAGCCCACACAATCCTAGTCCATCTAGGAAAAGTAAACCCAATTAATTAATTAAATAACTTAAATACTCAATTTAGAAAATAATAATTACTAAATAAATGAAGTAAATATTAGGGTTATTACATTCTTACCCCTTAAAAAAAGTTTAGTCCTCTATACTTTCTAAATCCGATGAAGCAACCAATCTTATCCTATCAATCTACACTAAACACTCCAAAAATGATGCTGAAGTCAAATCTAAGGCTCAAATCAAATTTATCCTTACACATTCTAAACTAAAGCCAAAGCTCTGATATCAACTGTAACGACCAGAAATTTCCACAATTCAAAACAATAATAATAAAGCCCAAAACATAAATATTCATTTTATCCAATTAAAATAAAAGTAACTAGAACCCAACAAAATCTTTAAAGTCTTACAAACTTCCAAATAACTGAAATAACTGACTAAAGAGTCTAAAGTAAATTAACTAAAACAATTTCTTGAACTTCTTATGAAGTGCGCTCCGAACAGAATCACATTTTGCCTATTTAATACGTGAAAGAAAAGAGTATGAAAGGGTGAGCGAATAATGCCCGGTAAGTTCGTATACAGCCCCTCCGGTTACTAAGGAGGAGTTGACCTGAAGGAATATCAAACGATACAAAGTCCAAATAACAATCGAAGACATAACAAAGTACAAATTCGAAATCATTATTTACCAAATCTCAAAACCACATATCTTTCAAAAATATCACAGCGGTTGCACTAACTGAGTTGACAATATTTTGGAGGTTCAAATGATGACAAAATCGAATAAAACGGACTCGAATGGTTTACATATTTAAAACTGTCCCATACCAGTTTTAACTAACTAAACCACTCACAGAGTTTTAGGAATTTCAAAGGACTGATAAGCTGAATAAAGCTAACTCGAGTGATCTAGTTATCTACAACCGTCTCATACCAGCTGTAGATAATCAAATCATTCCAAGACATCATGATCACAAAAGTGGTCCACTGACCTTATCAAATAAAATCCCACAAGGGAACAAAAATGACTTCACAGAGTCCTAAACAGTGTATCTGAAACACCCCACCACTAATTTTGAAGCGGTGAACTAAGTTTGCTCGAAGGCCAAATATCAAATATACCCCGCCGAAGCAGGTTGTCTAACTTAGTGATCATTGATGGAACAAAAATCATATCATATCAAAACTCATTTTATACAAAATACGAACTTTCACAAGGACAATAAAATTTTCGTATTTACGAAATCAAAAGAACGATTTAGCAATGAATAGCAAAAGATTAGCAAATAACGGTAAACGAGGGAGTCAAAACAAATACTGACGCAAGGTCATCTTTTACGTATCAAAGGAACGTATGTCGCCAAGAAATATGCGGAAGCCTAAATAATGAAACGGAGCGAAAATCAATTAACTTAATGATGCGTAATCCCTTACCTCGCTAGCTTGCACAACTTTGAAATTCCTCCTCGCACGAATCTACAATCATGCAAAATGTTTTCTTAGGATAAAAGTATCTTTTATTTACTTAACCGAAAAACTAACTTTAACGGCCTTTGGTAAACTAAGAGTTATTCTTCTTTAACTCTTCTAAAGGTTACTCTTTCACCCCTTTGGGTTTACTAATTCCATTCTAGGGTTTTTAGATTCTAAACCCCCTTTTAATTAACTTTCACCCATTTCACACACACTAAACACACCTAATTCAACACATCTAAACACACACATACACCCTAATACACACTCTCACACATATACACGCACACAACCAACTACACACACATGCACACCCTCTGTAAACACCCTGCACACACCTATTCCAACCTATATAAACACATACTAACACACTCTAACCCTAATACCCATACACACACACATATATACCAACCTACACCCATTCGGCTGCCGCTACACACCCACACTCTCACGACAGCAACACCCACACACCCACAACAGGAACACAACCGCACATAAACTACACACATACGCTGCACAGACCTCTCACCCACACGACACACACCCGCTTAGCAGTTAGCACACATACAACACCCTAATTCCATAGAAATTTCTCAGCATGGCCCATTCGAATCAACATTCAATAATTCCCATGCCCAATTCTTGGTTATAATCAACAATAAGGTTTCATAATTCATTCATCAACAATCTGATTTCCATCTCTACTCATACCTTAGATTTTTAGGGTACTTTCTATGATTTTATAAGCTGTTCTATCCTAGAAATAAAGCAAGGGAAGTATTGGTTACCTTTGTTGAACTCAATCACCAACAATTGAGTCTTCCTTCTTGCCGTCCCCTTCTTCTCCTTCTCCCTTGTTCTCTATTTCTTGCGTTGAGTCCGCTCCAAAACCCCAAAGGACTCCATCAGTTTTAAAACCCAACAGCCTCAAGATTTATGAAATATAATTACATTATGGTTTTCCTAAACCTAACCCAAAATAACCCAAGTCCAAATCTAAGAAGGAAACCCAATTTAGGTAACCCAAGTTGAATAGACTAAGCCCACACAATCCTAGTCCATCTAGGAAAAGTAAACCCAATTAATTAATCAAATAACCTAAATACTCAATTTAGAGAATAATAATTACTAAATAAATGAAGTAAATATTAGGGTTATTACACTGTGATTTGACCAAAAACTATTTCAAAAACAAATGATTTTACAAAAAAGCTAATTATTGCACACAATACACACACCTACACTTCCTCTCTCTACTTTCTCTCTCTACCCAACCCACCTCCGGCGACCACCTTCCCCACCTCTGGCGACCCCTCCCCCATCTACGGCTTTTCAGACTCTGCATTCACAAGATTAGGAGGAACTCAGATAGATCTATGGCTTCCGATTTGCAGAGTAGGGCCACATTTTAGAAGACATTTGTATGGACCGGGCCTTTCCGATCAATTTTATCGTTTGTATTTGAAATATGACCTGAGCCATCAAGATTTTTCAACCCACCTCTGTATCTGCGACTTTACTTCTACTTCCCCTCGTGATTTCACTTTAAACCAAAAATGTCTTTCATTTCTAAAATTTAAAGTATATCATGTGTGTAATTGTTTAATTCACATTGACAATACAATTAAAATAGTGTTTCCAAATTATTTTTTCGATTCTTAGATTTTCAGATATTGCATTTTAAAATTTTTGGGAGAAAAAAAAAAGAAGAGAGAGAAAAAGGCAGCTGGTAGGGGATGGTACACGTGTGTGCGCGTGTGCGAGGGAGTGAGAGGGACATTTCGGTATATTCTCTTTACCAAGTAGTTTTTGATAATATTCAATTTGTGTGAATTTTTTTTTTTTTTGTAATATTTATATTTCAAAATTAGTTTTTGTTAAATGCTCATTAAAAATATAATATTTCATCTTATTTCATTTGTATGGCTGAAGGACCATCCCAACGGAATATCAAATTGACGTCTCTACTCTACAGATCAGAAAGCCTTTTGGGTATCCAATGCAATGTTCACCATATGAAAACATTTCCACATTCCCTGGGAAATACAGTAATTAATGGTCCCCAAAGTGGGACAGAAAGTAATGACAATTATCCGAGAAAATGTATAAAAGAATAAAAACGTGATGGAATAAGGGATCAAGCATATCCAATCCAGGGCGGATCAAAAAGTGCGTAATTATTGACGTGAGTTTCAATCCACCTCAAAATTTTGATTTTTTTTTAAAACCTAAGTCATCGACTATATATAACTTTTTTTTATATATGAAGTTATTTTTTACTATTATTATTATTTAAGATATTTTTTAAATATCAAATTTACGCAATTTCAAAATTCTGAATTCACCCATAAACATATTTCAAAATCCTGAATCCACCCGTGAAGATATCCAAAACCATGTAGTAGTACAAGCTTGTTCATCAGTCGCATATGTGAAAAAGACGAATGATTTATAGTTATTGGTTTATTTTTTCTTGGGTTTGTCCATCCATTTCAATGGAAGTCCTCAGTCCTCACACATCTTATCTACGTCACTGTTACATTGTCTGCCATAAATATTCCCTAATTATTTGATGTACCAAAATAAATATTCAAAAAAATATATTAAATATTGATTAATAGAAAATTTATTTTTATTTGGAAATATATTTGTGAAAATCTCGGGAAAATGCGTTTCTTCAATTGATTAGGAAAAATGTGTTTTCAAAAGTGCGGTAACATTTTTGTAAATAAGAGCACTTTCTACGCAACGACATTTTTATAAATAAGTGAAACTTTGCGCGCGCTGGGAATCAAGTTTGTGACTAATTCCACGGTTAACAAATTTTCTGAATATCAACCTCAAATGATTCTTGATATCAATATAAATTCTTCTGGATATAAATTAACAAGCACATTTGAACAAGGTTATAACCAACAAACTTTCTAAATATCAACTTCAAAGAGTTCGAGGTATCAATTTAACGCCTTCTGAATATTAATTAATACGCACATTTGAACAAGGTTATAGCTATAAAACCTTTTGCATATCAATCCTATAGGATTCTGGATATCAATAATAGAGCCTCCTGGATATGAATTAACTATCACATTTGATTATGGTTATGGCCAACAAACCTTCTGTATATCAACTTTATAGAGTTTTAAATATAAGTATTAAATCATTCCAGATTTGAATTAAAAAAGTATATTTGAACAAAGCATAGCCAACATAACTTATGAATATCAATATTAAAGATTTTTGGATATCCTGAAGCTTTTGATATTGATATCAAAAAGGTTTGTTGACAAAGAAAATTTTGAGTCCTACAAAATGAAGTGTTAAAAGATTGTCAGTTTTAGTGTTTGAGATTACTAGATGTGACGTTACAAAGGTGTATGTTAAACAATATCAGAGGGTGTCGAGTAGTTTCGTTATTAATAAAAATGTTACACACGTTTTTTTAAAAAAGTTTCAGATATTTACAAAAATATCACTACCCATTTAAAAATATTTTTATAATCAATAGAACAACGCGTTTGAAGAGAGTTACTCAAAATATTTTGGGACTGACCTAAGGTTTTTTTTTATAGAAAGAGGAATTTCATTATCGATTTTAGTAATAAAGCAAACTAAACTAAGAACCTTAAATTAGGAGAAACTAAAAAGGAAAGTAAGAATATTAAATCGAAACAGAGATAATAGTTTTTGTTTTAGATTTTGATTTTAATTTTTAAAATTTATGTATTATTAATTTTTTGAAAATTTAGCTCACCTACTAAGAATATGATCATACTTTCTCTTCTCCCACCCGCTAACTCTTTTAGTAACAACTAGTCATTCCACCCGTGCATTAAATGCACGAATAAATAATTTGACAAATCAATTATTGAGATAGATGTGAAATTATAAATTTTGCATTTATTATATTTATCAAGAGAGCTTGAGAAATGTATTTGGCCAATTTTTTTGTCAAGAAGGGAGTTTTGGAGGGAAAACTCAAAATGCTTATTCACTTCAAGCTTTATATATTTATAGATCAAATATTATCTAATATACTAACAAACATTATCTAATATTCTAACATCTATGTTGTAAAATTTGGTAAAATCCGCTGATGGGGCGTGTTAAAGATATTATCTACTATCGAGAACTGACGAATCTTACATATAATATAGAAATATTTTGGGTCACTCCCCTCAGGGCCGGTTCTCATAATTTAGAGGCCCTGTGCAAAGTTCAAAATGAGGCCCCAAAAACACATGCAAAAAATAAAATGCAAGAAAATATGTTATAATAGCAATATTTTAAAATCTCAAAAACTATTACGTTTTTCACATCCGAAATCTTGTTTCCTAATTCTAGAACTCATATCTTAAAATTATAAAGTATGAAAAGAACGAAAGAACCTGGCAAAGAGATGAATCATGAATCTGCGACGGAGTAGTTTGAAGTCGGATTTTCTCTATTACAGATGAAAGTGAATTTTGCTATTGTAGTTGCGAAAAAAAGTTTTGATATTCTATTGAGAACTTGGAAAAGAGAATTTGTAGTTGTAAAAGAAAAAAAAGACGTTGGAGAGGAGAAGAATACAGCGGCTGTTGATGGAGCCGAATGGAGGAGGAAGACGAGGAGCCACGTTAAATGCTGTGAAATTAATAATTAATTCTATCAAAAAATCTGTTAAGATGTAAATAAAAAAGTAGATTTCTATTAAAATACTATATAATATAATTTTTAATATACTACCTAATTTGACTCAAATTATCCAATTGGATAATTTTTATTTTTTTCAAATATAATACATATATATAATGTTTTTTTTTTTAAATGGTGCCCCTCAAAATTATGAGGCCCGGAGCGGGCGCTCACCCCCCCGCTCCTCCTATCCTAAAGGCCGGCCCTAATCCCCTTATTATAAATTAATTTTAATATTAAACCTCATACTAGAACAAACTTGTCGCAGCAAAATTACCTTGACGCCGAAACTCCCGAGCTTCATCGCCCTTAATGAATGTCGTCAAAGACCAATCATCCATTAAAGCAAGAAGAACCTCCCCAAATTCTTAGTACTAAAGCAAAATTAATTAATAACCATATGTAAGGTATAGAAGCAATGTAATGGAAGAATTAGAAGGTGCCAATGTGGAGCATCTGTTTACATAAGATATTTCTGATCTAAATCATTCGCTTGAATTTGAGCCCTAACTTGCTAAAATGGCTTCTTACTGTCCGACTATTGACTTCTCTCCAATACAAACCGAACACATCAAAAAAACTCGTTTTTCTTACTAATTCTAATCAGTGGCGGAGCTAGAAATTAAGTGAAGGGAGGGGGGGGGCAAGAAATTTTGGAGTGAAGGAATGATGTGCCCCCGAAAAAAAATTTGGTGTATTTTTTCATACCGAATACAATTTTAGACATAGTAAATTATCTGCTTTAATAATGGTGCCAATAATTCATTCATTGATATCTTATACAATTCGACACACATATAACATAATTTCACATATCAAAAAGTTCAACACGTATATTTATTTAACGTCTACAAAACACATCTATTAATCTATTAAAAGAAAAATTATAAATATAGAACATTTTTTTTCAAAATATACTTCCTCCGTCCCATTAAAAGTTAAATTCTTTATCAAATGTCTCATTAAAAATTACACTTTTCTACCAATTATCTCTCTCATACCTCACTCTTTATACTCACAACCAAATTACATTTAATCTTTTTGTTTAAAATAAAAATAAAATTGTTAGTGAGACGGAGGAATTATACCTACATTTAATCTTTGTGTTTAAAATAAAAATATAATTTTAATGAGACGGAGAAAGTATAGTCGCAATACATATAATTTTTTTTAAAAGAAAATTGAATTACATAAGTACCAAAAAAAAAAAAAAAAAAAAAACACAAAAAAAATTGTCAAGGAGGGGCAGTGGCCCCCCCTTGCCCCTTCATACCTCCGCCCATGATTCTAATAATGATAAAGACTTTTTAATTGGATGCAACGAAGACTCCATTTGTTTAGCGTAAAACATTTTTCGAAAAATGATTTCCTGCAAAATGTTTTTCGAAAAATGAAAATATTTTTCGAAAAATGAGATAAACATGTTTAGTGTAAAATATTTTCTCAATTTTCCGGTGCAAAACAAACACCAAAAAATGAAAAAAATGTTTTTCAAAAAATATTTTCCCCCAAACAAACACAAACGGAGCTATGAGTTTCCGTTTCAAAATGCCACGATACTTTGGGAAATGTTAATCTTGGACAAAACATGAAAATAACACTAAACAATGAAAAAGAGAGATAAACAGAAAACTTGCAAGATTTCATGCATTTTTCAGTACGCGGATGATGTAAGCTTTGTGCTTATTACCCAAAAGAGACATAAGCAGTGTGATTCACGCAAAACATAAACAATTATTAAATCAAATGATGCTCACACCTATGAATCGGGAAGATGAGGTACCTAACAACGAGGGCCGGATCTATTATGTAATTGGTGTGGGTTTCAGTTCACCTCTTTTTTTTAACCTAAGTCACCGACTAATATTATATGTAACTTTTTTTATATATGCAGTTATTTTTCACTGTTATTATTGTTTACAATATTTTTTAAATATTAAGCCCACACAATTTCAAAATTTTGAATCCGCCCTGGATGCCTACTACATTGTCTGTGAAAATTTATTAATACATCACTCAAGCATGGAAATCGCATTTAATATCCTACAATAAATTATTCAAGCAAATCAAGTACTTACTCTCGTCTAAAATTACTGTCATTTTTGAATTTTTTACAGGTTTTATAAAATGCAATTATTATTCCAACTTTATAATGAAAATTGCTCTTATTTATATTTTCTCTCTCTTGCATTATTTCATACAACAAACCAATTAATAAAGCAAAACAAGTTCAAATGTAGGGATAACAATAAGAATTTGAATGTTTTTAATAAAAAAAAAGACAATTATTTAGGATCAAATATTTAATTCAAAAATATTTAAATGCTTTTAACCCAAAAACGGTAATTAAAAAAATTACTGTTATTATTCATTTATTCTCTTCGAGATTTTAGCAACAAGGCAGTTGATGCATTGATAACGTCAAATCCCAACTGAGAGTTACCTTTAGTTAACAACAAAAGTACAAGGGGGTTATTTTGAGAGTCAGAAATAAGAAGGGAGTTAACTGTAACCCATCCAAACATTTAACTCTTTACCTCCCTTCACCGCCATAAGTTTTCTCCAACCGCAACCGAGTCGAAAACAACACCACCGTCGTCTTCTCCGGCGCAACTCACTGCCACCATTCGTCAACCAGACGCCAAACCACGTGTCCACCACCCATACCTAACCCTAATTCATATTCTCATTCCCACATTTTTGCCTTTATCGGAAAGGAATTATTCGATTCCGTCCAGAAATGAATAATAATCCAATCCTAATTCCTGAGAATTTTGCAATAATGATTCTCTCGCTATTCGCTAACGTTTTATGATTTAAATGCCTCCGGCTGTAAATGTGTCAACAGTGCCAAGTTGCAATCGATTATCAACAGGAGCTCACTCCACGACGGCGAAGCGGCAGCGATTGGTGCTGCTTCGTATTCCAGTAGCATCTGATTCCGCTGCCACTTGTCAACTGCTTTCAGCAACCGTTTACAAATGTCTATTTAAGAAGAAGATGCGAATTCCGAAGCGACCTTCCATTTCCTTGTGCCTTTCCTTGTTCTCAACACAGTCTCCTCCTCAATTCTCTCTCGTCCACCCTCGGATTCCTAAATTCGGCTACGCATTTCGAGATTCTAGCTGTTTTTTCAGAGCTCCTGGTCAATTTGATAGCACGAGAAGAGGATTTCGCTCTCAAGGTCTAGTGCTCTTTCCTTTATTTTATATTTTTTTAGTTTTAATTTTACACCGGTATGATTGTTGAAATTTAAGTTCAATTGTAAACTGTTTAGTATAATTTTCTAGTTTTGATTTGTATGCATGCTCTGTTTCTTATATTGCTGGGTCTCCAAGTTTACTGAAATGTTGAATTTCTGTTTGAAAATTGAACAATAATTGTAGGAGTAATATTTTGCAAATTGTTTATTTTATCTGCTCTGCACTTTCTTAATGTGCTTCCTGTGTATTTTTGTTGATTATTTTTATATATTGTATATGGTGGTGGTGTTGGATGAAATTTTATTTTTTTAGTTGGTGTGATTGATAGGTTGTTTTGGGGATTTTGACTTGTTATTTATGTGAGTGATTGAATTGTTAGGTGTAGGTTGGAGCATATCTTGGGAGTATAAGAACAATAATTGTAGGAGTAATATTTTGCAAATTGTTTATTTTATCTGCTCTACACTTTCTTAATGTGCTTCCTGTGTGATTTTTGTTGATTATTTTTATCTATTGTGTATGGTGGTGGTGTTGGGTGAAATTTTATTTTTTTAGTTAGTGTGATTGATAGGTTGTTTTGGGGATGGAGACTTGTTATTTATGTGAGTGATTGAATTGTTAGGTGTAGGTTGGAGCATATCTTGGGAGTATAAACTTAAAGAGTTGAGCACGCAGTTGGATTTGTGTTCTTTCCGTGATCAAGGAAGGTAAGTTTTTAAGGCTTGGTTGTGAGGAAAGCTCTAACTTATGACTTGTCTTGTCCATTCTTTTAGTTTGTTCAATCCTAAGTTGGGTTTAATAGCTTATCAGTTGGAGAGAAATTTGAGGTTCTCATTCCAGATTGGGGTTGTCTCTATGATGGATGTTCATTTATCACTGAAATGCATGACAGATTTGCTGCATCTTTTTTGGTCTGTCTGATTGAAGTAACCAACAGTTGGTGTGTCAGGATATCTGGGCCAATTTGAATTCCATACCCACCCCTTCCCGAATCTGAAACGATCATAATCTGTAGATATGTGATGTCTTCTAAAGGGGGTTACCGTTAGCGGCAAATGAGTGATACAAGTGTCAGAACTATTTTAATATGGTTCAAATCAAGAAAAGAAAATTAGGAGGACAACTAGCTCACGCCTCACGCTTTGACAATTGATATGTAATTTTTGTATGAGCTTCGAGTGCTTTTGTGTTCCCTACAACATTATCTGTATCGCTCATTGATCTTCGATGAACTGAAGGAATGAACAGATAAAAATAAATTGGTATTGACCCAATTAGCTCTATTTCTCTGTCGTTATTAACGTCATAGACTGTGTACTTACAACAGTTTGAAATATAGTGTTTACTCTTTGAGCTACTAATGTTATTTACAATCTTTAGCTAGGGTGGAGGTGTTTGCCAAGACAGTATCTAATAGATCTGATCTTCATTTTTGTTACATAATATTCTGACGTGGTGGTGGGTTTGTTATTTGATGCAAAGATGACAAATTTGATGCAAAGATGACAAAATCTTCAGATATATCATGGTACTTGGGCCCCATTCTTAGTTTGTTACTCTTTTCCCGATTTGAAAAAAATAAATCATTCAGTTAACTTAGTGGTGATGATAATAAAGACTAGGTTAATGGTCAGTGATGATCCAAATTTTTATAGCTAATGTATGGGTAAAATTTGGGGAAGTTATGCAAGATTTGTGCATAACAGTGTTTGTCGACTTTTGTAGCAGCTGCCTGTGCAACTTGCAGTGACCATATTGAAATTCCAATATATATGTATTAAGCTTGTAATTTTTACTCTGTAAGCATGGTATGGATCTAGGTTCGTGATAGTCTTTATATTGAGTTCTACCAATAGACATGCTGTTTGTTACCTGATTAGATATGAAAATACATCACTATGTTTTATAGCATTTTTTATATATTAGGCAGTTACATTTTTTTTTTTGTGTTCTCACTCTCATCGACCATATGGAAATAAGTGATCTTTGTTTCTTTTGGCTCAACTATCAGGTTCTAATCAGTTGAGAGCAAGTTTTACAATGGATGGCCCTTTTGTGGATAAGCAAATATCAAATTTAGAAGGTAGTAATTGCAGCGATCATGCTCAGAATTCATGCATATGGTCATCCCCAGAAGGAGGGAAAGAAATTGCCATTGGCAAGCAAATATTCTGTAACAGAGCAGTTAATATGAAAAGTATAGTTGCCATTGGCTTTGACATGGACTATACTCTGGCGCAGTATAAACCTGAGACTTTTGAAGCACTTGCCTATGGAGGCACAGTTCGAAAGCTAGTGTATGATTTGGGATATCCTGAAGAGGTTTGCTTACATTTTCAGATACCACGCTACTGTGACAAAAAAATATGTTTTGAGTAACGCTAAAGTCACAAAAAAATCTAACAAATTTTCGCTCGCAAATAGTGTTGTCACTGAATGATTTGATGTTGTGTTTGTAGGACACACTACTCATTAAATAAGCATCCAATCATTTCTTGCCAACATGTTTGTGGCCAAGATTTTGTGAAATCTTTTTGTGCCCCCAGCATTGCTCAAAATGTTTATGCAGTTTTATATGCCGAATATATTTATATATATATACACACACACACATATGGGCAACCCTATTCCCACTTTACTTTCCAAATATCATCAACTTTTTTTTTGTGGAATATGTGATTTAGTTTCAGGTTCTTTTTAGCTTTATGTAGAGTTCTCATAGAATTTGAACATGTATGAAGAGCTTACATAACAAGAGTTATTTCCTGTAGTTGCTTGAGTGGTCATTTAATTGGAAGTACATGGTCAGAGGTTTAGTTCTTGACAAGAAGAGAGGCAACATATTGAAGGTTTGTTTTAGTAGAGTAAAATTGTAAACCATTCTATCATTTTATCTAATATCCATATATCATAATCAATTCAGGTTTATATCTTTTATCATGCAGATGGATAGACACAAATATGTGAAAGTAGCATATCACGGATTTAGGGAAATGTTGAAGGAAGAGAAAGTTGCTACCTATGGTAGTACTTTAATACGAGATTCATTTGATGAGCCTGACTATGCACTCATTGATACCCTCTTCTCATTGGCTGAAGCCTACTTATTTGCTCAATTGGTTGACTTCAAGGACAATAATCCAGGGAAAATTCAACGTGCAGAGTAAGAGACTATATATTATTGAACCTATAACTATCATAGATTCGTGACAAATTTATAATTTCATTTCCTCTTCTGTTACCTTAGCTGATGTGGTAGTTGGCATTTTCGTTAATGAAAAGTGGCAGCTATAGCATTGGCATGATTTTGTTCTCTATTGTTAGTCTCATTGTTTTAGAACTGTTTTATGAAAGTTTGTTACCGAGGTTATTGTTTATTTGAAATTCCATTAGAGGGAGGTGGAAATTATATTGTTGGAATTGAAGTTCATTTAAGCACACTATAATAATTTTATCCTGCAGAGCCAAGAAGGTAATCAAAGGAATTATGATACCACTTTTTAGTGTTTTTTTTTTCCCTTAACTATAGCCATACATGCTATCCACATATATGAACAACAATGGCAGCTTACTTATAAAAAATGTGGTCCCGTGCTGCATCTTCTTTTGTGTTTCGCCAATAAGATCTCATGATACTAACATGTGACTTCTATGTACGCCTTAAACGCAGAAAGCTTGAACTATTTCTCTTGGCAATAAACCAACTGTTGTAATCAGTTGTCGCATGTTGAAAATTCCATATGCTCTACTATGCCGTTCAAATGAGCATCATTAGTTAACATGGTTATATCTGCTAATGCTGCTTACATATTATGAATCAATCAATTATCTGGTTGGTGTTGCTTCTCCATGTTATGAAACTTGCTATTGGCTTAGCTTCTCTTATGGCTTCGTCAGTCTTTGCTGAGCTCCCAACGAGAATCTTGTTGGCTGGCTGCCATGGGTTGTCAGAAGATCATATAAGTGGCTGGATTAGATATACTTGAGCAGTAACAGTGAAATTCTACTATTTTCTCATTAGAATTCTACAAGAACATACTGAAACCGAAATGCCATTTTGGATTTTAAGACAACTGTTGAAAAATTGAGTCATGAGATTGCTATGCATTAATGAAAAATAAATGTTGGAGGTCGAAGGTTATTTTTGCATTATATATTTTTATAATAATATTTAGATGTACTGTTGGAGATCTTAAAATCTTTGCCACGTGTATGGAAAATGGGAGACACTAATCTAGGAACCCAAGATTACTAGTTTAGGTGTCTCATTAGAAAATATTTTGGTTCAATGTTTGGGATTCTGAAATGAAATGAAATGAATTGATTTGATTTTTCTTTTAATTGAATTGATGAGATTGTTTTGGATCCTTATCACTACTCATTTTAATTTTCTAATTTAATATTCACAGTAAATATATTTTTGCCTTGTGTGGCTTCCTGACACAACAAAATACAACAATAAATTCATGAATGGTCTTCATCATTTTCTGATCAAGAATAACTGCGTTATAACTATTTTTGAAATTAGTGTTCGTACACCAATAAATCTCCTTGTATGAGCTTCATTTGAGCATATTATTTTGGCTGGTTATGTTCTTATTGTTTAAGATATGAAATTGAACGAGCTCGGATAACTGAATGTTCTCTTCATTGTTGGGCTTTCCTAATTATCATCAGTTCTAATTGTATGCTATAAACATGCTCACAGCTATGCACGCATGTACAAAGATGTTCGCGCTGCAGTGGACTTGTGCCATCGTGACGGAACTCTGAAGCAAATGGTAGCAACAGATCCTAAAAGGTATAGTAAACTAATTGTTCTTTCGCATAGTTACTATGTAGCAAAGAAAGAGTCATCACTCCTCAAAACCGCTCCAAACTGTAGTGTTTTGCTGAATTTTTATGTAAGATGTAATTTGGGTTTCTTTGTGAAGTTGGAAAAGTGAATTACGGGTGATTTAGAATGCCATCATATTATTGTACGTGGTGTTTTCTACCTTCCTCTTTTTCTTGTTGCAGTTTCCATCTAACCTAAAGCTGCTCACTTGCGCTAATATTTTGTTTCTTTGATTACAAAATCCTACCCTGTTCAGCTTAAAGTTTTGTTGCTTGTGTTATGCTCTATTAGATGCTTGGAGGTACCTGATATATCATTGTCTTGAGATTCAGCATACAACCTTATTGTGGGCGGCGTTAGTCTCCTACCTTTGCACTTGACAGTAGACCCGAGACTATGATTTCGTAGTTTTCATTTTGACATTTCTTTTAACCTTAATGACCTAATAGACAAACCGAGAAGAAAACATGGAATCGTAAAGAGTTGTTTACAAAAAAAAAAAAAAATCAAAAATCAAAACCTCTACCCCTTTAAGCCGGCAGAACAGCATATACGATCCAGCACTCTAGATAGAGTAAAAGGAGGAAAATGAACAAAACTAAATATGACTCTATGTCAGTGAAGGGCGATGGAATATAGTGCTGTGGAAATTGATGACATAATTGACAAGTCCAACTAAGATTAGTATGCTATTATTAAGGTCCTCTATTCCATGCAAATAGTAAATAATTGGATCCTCGAAAAACTATTAAAGTGCACTTAAAACCATTCTTTTAGGAGGATTCAAATTGCTATTATCCATTCTAATTGATTATGGTTTGCTTGGTTGGGCTAGTAAAATATCCAGGCTCCGTAACACCCCCCCCCTTAAAAAAAAAGCGAAAATTGTTACTTAATGATATATCTATCATTACCCTAATCATACTCGAATTCATAGATCTAACTTTTCATCTAATGTTAAGCTGATATAGATGATAAGAAGTTTGCAAATTTGACTGTAGATATGTGACTCAACTGCTTTGGATGCCACCACCTGTCATTAATACATAAAATATGAGCATAAACCTGACCCGTAGACGAATTATCTCGGTTATGTGAAGGTGCTGAGGGAAACTTCCTCATTAAGATAGGCATGTCAGGGGGATTCTGCAGTGTGTTGCGATGCTTGGTAGACAAGAAATTTGACGAGCATAGATGTGTTTTTTCATATCTTGTCTATGAGAGGATAGATTGTTATGCCACATACATGCCAGTTGCCGCTTTTCTTTTAGCTTGGTGGTCTCCTTTTTGTTCCTGAAGAAGAACTTCAATTTGTTTGCGGTCATGGACATGCAGTGCCTCGGAGGGTCATGGGCAGTATTATGTGTCTGTGGGTAAGCATGTTGAAGGACCACAGTAACTTGTGGCCTCTGCCATCCAGGTTACACAACATGAGGTTACTGAGGCTGGTCTGATCAGATCTTTCCTGGTAGATCTTCAGACCTGGTGTATGAATGACTAGTGATGCATCTGACATAGTAAGTTGACCTGCTGGCTTGCAAGTTGTCCTGGACTTTGAGTCCCCTGTGGCTTTTAAGTGGTTAAGAGCTGCATTTCACATTTAAAAATTGTAGTTGGTCCCCGCTTTTGCCATGATCTTTGATGAACGATGACTTTGGAGTATATCCCTCTCTTCATTTCATTAGATATTAGTCTAGTATGGGTGCACCTTCAGGGGTTCTTTTCTTCTTATTATGGCAACTGAAGGTCTAATTTTTTAGGATGGTGCGAGTGAACTGCGCACAGCATATGAGGAAAGTATAACACATTAGCACACAAGAAAATGCTATTTTGGCCATGTTATATCCGCTTTTATGGCTGGTGCATCTGTTGGT
This sequence comes from Adenophora triphylla var. japonica, assembly GCA_022495995.1. Classification (NCBI taxonomy): domain Eukaryota; kingdom Viridiplantae; phylum Streptophyta; class Magnoliopsida; order Asterales; family Campanulaceae; genus Adenophora; species Adenophora triphylla. Next base: position 630,760 of record JAFEMH010000366.1, read on the forward strand.
AGTAGCCCAGACACATTTTGTATTTCTTATTTCTTACTGGGTTTTTTTTGTTGTTGGTATATCAGGTATATTAATGAGGACAGCTCAATAGTCCCGATGCTCGAAATGCTTAGAGCTTCTGGTCGCTCAACATTCTTGGTGACAAATAGGTAACCCTCACTCTGTAAGTTGTTTTTGCCTCGTACACAGGTAGTTATCAATAACAAAACCTACCTTGAAATTTTGAATATGTTAATCGTCGCTAAGGTTTATTAAGAATCTTTTTGCCTAATCAACTATGTTAGTTTATAATAGTAACTTAAAAGTTAAAATCCATAAAGTGCTTTATAGTGTTTTTTGCCTTGCTAAGCCAACATTCCTGAAGTCATATTTTGATTTTATTTTCCGACAGATGCAGAACTATGCCCCATGTTTTCATTAAAAATGTACTTTGCCAGTAGTTTGGTGTTTTGAAATGATTAGAAGCGGTTTTCTGAAAAAGACAAGTAGATTGACCAGATAACAATTCTAACAAGCACCAGAATCACCAACTTTCAAGATTGTCCAATTCATAAGACATTTCCAGGATAACTCTTACTGTATCATATTATCTTTTCAACATCTTTCAAACATTTTGTTGTGGGAGCGAGTAGTTTCTGTAGCTTATCACTGGGCATCAGCTAACAGTGCTTTTCGGGGAATGTCCATTTTGGATCTGAAGCAGGATTGGGCTGTTGCGATTGTAAAGTTGTTCTTGTTTGTTAATGTTGGTCCTTCATTTTCTTGTATTCTGATGGTCATTTTGTCCAACACTTGTATATTCTTTCTTTTAATCTAATAAATTTCTTTTCTTGTCAAAAAAAAAAGTTTCTAGTGAATTTCATAACTGATACTCTTTCATCTCGTCTAGTAGGAGAATATTTATGCACCTAAGCTTCGTTATATATGGCCTAGATACACGCTAACCATGGAATATTTGATCTGATGCAGCCTCTGGGATTATACAAATGTTGTTATGAACTTTCTTTGTGGGCCTCACACTTCTGAAGGCAGTTCCTCTTTGAGTTTTGATTGGCTTCAATACTTTGACGTTGTCATCACTGGCAGGTACTCTTTTTCCCTTCAAAATTGTAAGCAGTCACTGTTTTCGTGACTTGTTAACGATTTTTGTAGAACTTGGGAGTAGTTAGCGTTGCATGTAATTAGATGAGGCGGTGTTGATAACAAAAAGGGACAATTGGATGGAGTGGGTTGCTGAGACAGAAAGTTATGAACTTTAAGCATATGCCATTAAGATTTGAAACTTCATGGAGAGAATGTTAGTCATATGAAATATGAAGATTAACTTTCCTTTTGCCTGAGGTATTAAGCTTTATTGTTTATTGTTGAGTCATCTTGTCCTCAAGAATGCTTGCTACAACATTGTGGTGAAACATTATAACCTTGAAAGTTTTGGGTGTTAGCTTATTCACTTTCTTAACAAGTTAGAAACATGTAGTGGTCCCCAAAGTTCTCTGGATACAAGCTTGTAGCTTTAAGAGCTGAAATTCAAAATGAAGTTTATTGTAGTTGAGTGCTATCCAACTGCATACGTGTAATAAATATACACTAGTTTTTCAAGTATTTGCATTTGCAGTTTTGCAATTAAGAAATTCTGTAACATACTAACATCCAGAGCTATTGATGGACTTGCTTTTGGCCTTTGCAAGTGTTAAATGAAATAGAGGACAAGATGGTAACATTAGATTTTACAGAATCTGAGGATGGAAAATTGCAGTGTCAAAAGATAAAAGTGCTGATTTCATTCTCTGTGTATAAATAATTTATTCGAAATGTTAAAGATGCAAATATACGTTTATGCAGTGCAAAACCAGGCTTCTTTCACGATGAAAATTGTGCTAGTCTTTTCGAGGTTGATGTCGAATCAAGGATGCTTCTTAATACTGATAATGGTAGTCCTATGGCTCAGGTTTGTGGGAAGATCTGTTCTTTATTTCTATTTTTCTGTCTTCATATCTCCAACCACACTTCGATTGTATCTTTAAATAATTAGGTGGGAAGTACTTCTGTGAGATTGCCAGTAGATAACCATAAAACGGATTGCAGAGTCTTCCAGGTACAATTTAGCTTATACTATAACAGAATTCTCGGAAGATACACTTCATTATGTATTCTTGTTCAGGATTCATATTCTAGACCTGTGCGGGCACTCTTTCGTAATTGTTTTATGAGCATACACTGCTGATGTTTTCAGGGTGGCAATGTGGGCCATTTGCACAAGCTACTTTCTATTGAGTCAAGCTCACAGGTCTGTGTTGTTCATACCTTCAAATTTTTATGTACCTACGATAGTAATAACATGGTAGTTCAAACGCACTAAATAAAACTTAGATTTCTGTTGACAATGTTGAAACACTCTAACCTGGTGGATCGACATGTCAAGATTTGTTCTCGAACTGTCACTAATGAATAAAGTATTTCCCAATATGTTATCGTTGAAAAATTATTTACCAAAAAGTGCTTTTTCTCAAATTCGCTATTCCTAATGGTGAACTAAAAGTATTGGTATTTTTATTTCGCTATTAGCAATGGCGAGTTCTTTGTTATACCGGACCAATAGTAAACGCAAATAAAGAACATAGATTTACGTGATTAACAAACAGTGTGTTAGCTACGTCCACAGTCAGAAGGAGAACATATTTTTTTGAGGCAAATTTCAGATTACAGTAGGGTAATATAGATAATAGATTATATAATGTATTCTTCTAACCCTAATAAAAAGCCGGCATTAGTTCCTGTGGTGCACTATTTAAGGCATCCCAACATTCTTTTTATTTCATATTTTTCATACAAGTGATTTCGCTTTGAATTCCATCAGCTCTATTTTTAAAACTTTATAAAGTGAATTTGCTATTGCTAATACAAATATAAAGTCCCAAAACTTTGAATTCAAGAAAAGACCATATTTTGGTATATATTTTTTAAGCAAGAACATATGGGAAAATACTTATCCATTATCAACAGTTTGAGAAGAAAAATTGACATGTCGACGAAGGAAAGGAGTGTTAGTACAGCATTTCTTCTCCTCTGTTGATTGTGACGCGATTTCCTCTGCCGGAATACGTCTCTGTTTCTCCATCTATTTCCAGATTTCAGATCAGAAAGTATTTTTTTTCTATTGTTATACTCCTCCGTCCCATAATAAGGGGCACAAATTTCCTTTTTGGATGTTCCATTGATAAGTCACACTAACCAATATGGAATCTTTATAATAATTCTTTATTCAATGGGGCCCTTTTGTCACGCTCACGACAATTATCCACTTACTATTTTCTAACCCACTTTCTTTCTCCTACCTCACTTTTCAGACTCACAACATCTACTTTACTACCAATACTTTTTAATATAAATACTCTCTCCTTAAACCCCTTGCATTTCCAATTTTTTGCCCTTCATTATGGGATGGAGGGAGTATTACTTTTGATTCTATACCATATTACTAATTTTGATGGTTAATTCAGCATGCGAATGACATATTTAAATCATATTTCCTCCTTTGCTCACTACTGTTGTAGCTCTTTACAATATATGCACAAACTTCATACATGTATGCATATGAGGAAGTATGATCACTTGTGGTGTCCCATGTTCACGCACCCGTGTTCGAAAATTGGCACTTCTTAGCCTAGTCCACGCATCCTGAAATTCATTATTTTGCCGAATCTGACCTCTATACACTTACCCTCACCTGACTCTTTACCCGAGTCCTTGTTACAGTTTGCTTGAGAAGATGAATTGACGGAAAGAAAGATGGTATTCCCGTTCAGTTAACGTAGTTCTCTGGGAAAGAAGGCGTAGCAGAGTTGCTTCAGTTGAAGATTGAGAGAGGAAAGACTAGGTTTAGGAGAGGGTTAAAGAAAGCTAATGAAAGGAATGAGGTTCAAGATGGATCTGATCCTGTCGCGGGTACGGCTGAAAATTTGAACTGTAGGAAGGCACTCATGTATAGATCAATAATGTTCTAAAGAAAGGTGAGATACCTGACGCCTTTAATAGTTAGTGCGCCTAGGCAATATCCCATCTCAGAATGAGCGTATATTATTGGAATATGGGCGGGGAATCTAATTAAGAATAGATGGAATTCTTCTCTTCAAGATAGCGGAGCAAGGGGATTTTAGTAGCAAGACTTTCCTGTGAATCTCCCCCTCTTCAATCTCCTACTTTCTCTTTGGATGTTCAACTCGGAGGGCTTTCTCTTTGACTCTAGCTTATGCTCGCTACTGCTTAGAAGGCTTTTGGCTTAAGCACCCATGCTAGAACCCAATCCAAATCTTGCTGCACAAGCCAGAACTACCTCACCTTGGTTATTTCTAATAACACCGCTACCAGCAGCTTTAATCAAGAAAAGAAGCGGGAGAGGCGCTATAAGCCCCTCGGTGGATACCACTTGACCCATTGCAAAGACTTCACCAAAAAGAGAAGATTACAGAGACTCTCCCTGCGTGCGAACTGGGAAAAAAGTCTAATAAGAGCAGTCAATTTCTCCTTTCATGATTCATGATTCAGGCTACCCAGCCTATCTACCCCTTCTATCTTGGGATGCCCAAAGAGCACTCAAAGAAAAAGACTACCTCTAATCCAACCTCAATCCTTAATTTATGAACATATTACTCTCATTGAATGCTCCTTGTGACAGCATTCTTTAGATATCTATTTTCATCTCCGCAAGAGTCAGATTCTTCTTTTGAGTTTCCAGAAATAGTCAACGTAAGATTCCCAATCTTGATCTGATATTCTCACATCGGGTACCGACGCACCAAAGAAACTAAAAGAATGTGCAAGTCTTATCTTCGATTTAGAAGGATTCCCTCGCTTCTTTCTTTTCTTCTTTAATACAGAATTCCTTGGTTCCGTTTACACTGAACTTCACTTGGGATATACTTTAAGACTTCTCATATTCCCCCAATACCCAAGCCATGGAGTCCCGACTACCGATAAAGAGGAGAGGGAGGAACGAAAGTCACGTCTTCCTAGCTCTCAAAAGCCCTTCTAAAGGATCGAAGAAGGTGCGATCTTCCTAACAGCCAATTTAACGAAAAAGCCTTGGTATTGATTGTGACTACCATCGAAGACTTTCTTTCTGGGATTGCAAGAAGGGTGGGTGGAAGGTCCCTCTTCCGACCTATATGCTTAGTAGCTCCATTGGGATTAGATAAAACTGAGAATACTGATTCTTCTTCTTACCGGGAGAAAGGAAGCTTTTCAATCTCACGCCATTCCTACCCTTTTCTTGATTGGTGTCAAAGAGCTTTCATCATCCAGCCCATCCAGGGCACCGTCTTTCTTTCCCCCATATTATTCTTGTAGTTTGGCTTTTGGCATTTTTGGGCCTGGAATTGACTCATTTTCTATTTCTCCTACTTCCTAGCATTTATGACCCAAGTTCCTTTCTTGAATGACTTTCAGTCTGCACTGGCATGGACCCTTAACCCTCTTTTGTCCATTAGCTGATTCCGGCCTTTGTACCCCCCGAGTTAGCCATTATCGGTGACTGGCCGAACACCATTCTTTCCCGGCACAACAACCCGATTATATTATAGTAAAAGAAGTCGAAAACGATTCTCCTCTCAAAGTACTAGAAAATGAATCTAGAAGTGAAAATCGTGAATGAAAAAGCTGGATTTGCTTGTATTTAGAAAAAAAAAGATGTTAGAAGGAGATAAATCAATAGGTGCAAGAGCCGCTATGATTGCCTTAGCAGGAGCTGCTATTGGTATTGGTAACGTTTTTAGTTCTTTGATTCATTCCGTGGCTAGAAACCCATCATTAGCGAAACAATTATTTGGTTATGCTATTTCGGGCTTTGCTCTAACCGAAGCGATTGCCTTGTTTGTCCCAATGATGGCCTTCCTGATCTTATTTGTATTTCAATCGAAAAAGAAAAAAGAGTCTTAGTATTAAGACGAGGCCACGGCCAGAGCATGAACTGAAACTTCAGGATGGTCTTGGTCGTGGGAAGGGGAGTGGTGAGGTGGGCCCCCTTCATTTTTGAAGGGTCGAAGTTTAGACCGCCCACAGTAGTTCTACCTAGAGGAAGATTTTTTTCAGAAAGGAGACAAGCCATTTATGATTCCAGCCGAGAAGACTAGTCAAATTAAGGATCAAGAATGTTTTATATTTCAGGAGCTAGACCAGTTGGCGATGAACAAGTAAGAATTGCCTCAACAAAAATAGATGGAATTGGGCCTAAAAAAGCCAACCAGGTTCGTTCTCGATTAGGTATCAGTGGGAAGATAAAGATAAAAGAATTAACTAAGTATCACATCGACCAAATTGAAGAAATGATATGTCAAGATCATGTTGTTCATTGGGAATTGAAGAAGGGAGAGCGAGCAGACATCGAACGGTTAATTTCTATTTCTTGTTATCGTGGAATTTGTCATCAAGATGGATCACCCTTACGCGGTCAACAAACTCATACTAATGCTAGGACTTGTTGCAAGCAAATTCGGAAATGAAAGAAGTATACCGAAAGCTTTGGTACTTGTCTGATCAATCACACCGATAGCTTCTGCCTCCTTCCTTGCCGCCAACCCCAACGGAGTGTCAGCAAGCTAGCTTGCTTGCATTCTAGAAAGGCTAGCTTCCGCACCCTTCCTGCCTACTGAAGTGGATGTGAATGATCGTGACAGCTTTTCAAAGAAATCATATTCCGTATGATTAGATATGTCACAGAAAGAAAGTGATTCCGTTCTCTCTCTGTTTTATTGTCGGATTCCGGGGAAGGGCCGGCCGATCCTAACATCATTTATGAGGAGCCAGACGACGAAGCTTCCTACTCAGATAAAGATGTCTCCGACGCAACTCTCCCGGCAAGAAACACTTTTTCTATTGTTCTTTTTTTTGCGGGTTCGGTCAGGAGGGACAAAAGAGAGATGCTTTCTTTCGGTCAAAAGCGGATATCGCCCCCATGCTCCCATGGTCCGCTTACCGATAAATAGAAAGGAAGGACCCTGGGGCCAGAGCAAGTTGGGTTGGGGTATAGAGCCGTAAGCGCGGTGGGGGTGACAGAGGACGTGCTCGTGCGGTTCATATAAGGAAATGCAAAAGTCACTCATTGATTGTTGGAACTTTAACTCCTATATATTCAAAATATGCCTCTCTAGGAGCATTACGATCTTCAGCTCAAATGGTCCCTTATGAAGTCTCTATTGGTCTTATTCTTATTGTGCGCCTTGTGAGCGCGTTTGGATCCGCGAAGTCAATCACTCGGATCTTCCCCTAACCCAACCCGGGAGCGGACCGGAGGGAACCACTACATGGGAAATGACCGCGTCTCGTCGCAAGGCTTATTATGAGTGGTGGGTTGTAAGGCGGGCAGCTTTATTTGATCGAGGGTCGGGGCACAAGGGTCCTAGTACTATCCAGGTGCGAAGAAGCCCGGAGGTGACTGCAATGAGCAGAAATCGCACTCACCGGCCTAAATGACCAGCAAACAGTCGAACATGAGAGTAAGGGATCACCCAACGAATGTACAAGCTCAAGGGGGGAGAGAGGGGGGCAAGAACCATGCTTTTAGAGAAGTGAAGTGGCAGTCCTAATCTTATCTGAACTGCGAGAATAACTGACTAAGCCATGCCATAAGGGGTCATTCTCTAAACGGGACGGGGCAAAGCCTTTAGATTGTTTAAGTAGGTTGGGTGACAGATCGGCCATAGGAGTACTCCGGGATATAAATCAGGGCAACAAAAGTAGACGACGATGCCACCCATTTTCATTTCGTGGAAGTCCCCGGCATAGGAAAGGGCTGTAGGTGATGGCGCGTTCTGCTTCTTATCTATAAAGGGGCGTGGAAATCCTTTCTATGGGGTCGTGCGTGGCAGCTGACTGGTATAGATGAAGAATAAAGGCGGACCGCTTGAACGGGACCTATTCTCTTAATAGGCGGTAAAGCGGAATAGGAAAGGGTCTGAGCTGACTAAAGACTACCTTTTTAGCCTTTTTCTAAAGGCTCTCATGTGGAGCTAACATGGCTAGCTACATACAAGTATAGCCAAATCCAGATGAGACGGGACGAACGGTCAGAGGCCGAATCTGGCCACCACTTGGGATGGGAATGGCTCAGCCCACATGCATCATTTGATGAAAGCACTCCAGTCGCCTCCTAGAAGTCTTTTGTCAACCTCCCTCAAAACAATGGTCCTCACCAAATGCCCTTCCTTGGGCCCTGCCTCCCAACTTGTAAAGGAAGGGATCCGCCGGTCGCTCTTCTGGATCAATCGCTTTGGTGAATTGAAATGAGATCTTTCTCTTCTTGCCCTGTCTTCTACCCTGGTCACTGGGTCAATAATGACTGTGTGAACCTTGAGGATATTGTTTACATGGACATAATGAATAAAAATTCTTGATGGAGTTGGTTTAAGATTGTCTTCTCACTTTCTCTGTCTTTCTTTTTCCTCTTCCTGAAGTTTGAAATGAATCTGACATATTATTTGCATTATGTACATTTTTTTGTGGCATCGTGGAGTTTTTAATCTATCTTTTGTTTGGAAGTTCAAATTGGATATATTTTTAAGTGGATAACTTAAATAAGATATTCGTTTTCTTTTAGGTTCTGTACGTTGGGGATCACATCTATGGAGATATCTTACGCAGCAAAAAAGTTCTTGGTATGACATTCGATCTTGCCTTCTAATTAGAATATGTCTTGGGAAACCAACTTCCTTGTCTTTATCTGTGAACTTGTTACTAGGTTAATAGATGAATTGGATAAAGCATTAGACTGGTTAGTCTAAATATCTATGATCTTTAACTACTGAGTAAGACAAACACTGTTGATGAACTTTCGGGAAATCTCAGTTAGAGCTGAGTTTTACTTGAAAACCGCTCTTGCATGAGACCATGAAATGGCTGCTTTTACCATGAATCTAGTTGAAAAGAAACTTGGTTTTGACTGATGCCAAGGAGTTGACAACATTACTCGTGGATTCAAACCCATTTTACTTAAGAAATGTAGAGACTCTGTACCCATGGACAAAATCCTTTGATAGGTGAGAGTAATAGTAGAATTCATTATGAAAATTACGGAAAACCACTGTTAGTATATAAATGCCTCTTAATATAGGCGCTTGATTGAAATTGAATGTCAGATGTTGGTGTGAACTAGAAGGGTTTAGTAATAGTGAAGTTAGGATTTAGTTTCGACATGCTTGACCTACTCTGGAGGAGGTTTACTTGGATAAATACCTTCTTAGTATGTGGATCTCTGCTTTGATGAGCCATATCTTGACTGATACAATCTCACGTAAATAATTCTTCTTGGTATCTAATGCCAAACCTTTAATATATCAAGGCGGAAGATGTCTTAAATCTCAGAACTCATCTTCAGCTTCACCATAGCCTGTAGGTGGATCCTTGAGTATCGGTAATATCTTAAACTCCATAACAAGGTTAGTTGCCAGGGTTTTTGTGGGCCCAACAGTTTCAGTAGCCTGGCATGCACTAACTTGGTCCTGTTGGAACCTAGGAAGTACAGACACTCTCCGGAGTATTGCATGTCAAATCTAGGGACTCATCTTGAGCTTCACCATAATTTTGTAGGACGACCTGGTAGTATTCGTAATTTCGTGAACTCCTTAATGGGATAAGTTGCTAGGGTTGTTGTAGGTTCAAACGTTTCAGTACCCAGGCATGCATTTACTTGTTTTTATCGGTACTTAGGAAGCATGGACACTCCCCAAAAAGCTACTCCCTCCGTCCCAAAATGAATGTTCAAAAATTTCTCAAATTTGCTCTTGATCAAGAGCAAATATGATTTTTTTTTGGACATTTATTTTAGGACAGAGGGAGACCATGTCAAGTGTCGATGCGTGCAGCGTGATGGACTTCTGACACTCTCCGGCATGTTCATGACATTAGAGAAGGCTGGATTTCTCTTATTGTCTGAAGTTAAGAAAGGGGACTCCGAGTCACCGGAGATGCAAAGGAAAAGAATGAACCCGCTAGGCAGAGTGATTGCTTCTAGAATCTTTGCCTCTTGTTTTGTTTCTTCAACGGCTGAGAATTATGTCTTTGCACCGCTTGTTTCTTCCTTGGGGCTTATTCTTCATGCTTCATTTTTCCTTCTTAGCCATATAATTGTCCTTACTGATTTTACGGCTCTTTGCTTTTTGGTTTTTGGCTGATCTGAATTGCCTTTTGTTGGCTCCAAAATCATGACCATATTGGTCGGCGGAAAATGAAATGGACTTGCAATTTTTTGGTGTCCAAACTTTTGCAGCAGTTTTGTCTCGTGGTGTCCACGGTGTTGGTTTAGGTGATGGTGCCTGTGGGGTTGGAATTGTGAGAAGCTGCATTCCTTCAGTTCTGAATGTACACTGCATGGGTATCTCAAATCTTTACTCATAAAAGATGGACACTGAGCCAGAGGTAGTAGAAGCCTTACTTCCCTAGTGTGTTTGTATTATGGAAGAAACGTTCCGAATCTTGGTACACTTACATTTTGCCCAAGACATATTTCCAAGTTGTACATGGCAGAAACTATTAGTGGATTAGATTAGTGTAGCCTGCTCAAATTTCAAAATTGTCGTCCTATGGTAAACAAACTTGTTGAAGTAAGCACAGCATAATAACGCTTCTACATTTAAAAATATGATGATACATCCTAAAAAATGCATCTACTTGATGATACCTTTACTGTTTCTTGTTGCTGAGATCGAGGTCTGCATGTACCCATTCCACGAACTGAACCAATCCAGGTTCCACTTACGATAGGGTCAATATGTTAGTATTAAGATGCATGAAAGATGCTCTGCAATTGAAATTATATTTCTCTCTGCTGGAGCATGGTTTAATCTAGGTTTATGGTGATGGTGAATTGTATCTTAATCATCCAAATTTAAAATCTTATACTTATCTCAGCTTTGGCGTTTTGGTTTGATAATGTTTGAGCAGGTTGGAGGACAATGCTTGTTGTTCCAGAGCTTGAAAAGGAAGTTGAGTTTCTGTGGGAACTAAGGGATGTACGCAAGGTAATGAGGCAATTGATATGTTCAATCAATAGCTTATTACAGTACGACCTTATGACGTTGAATGATTTTTGGTACTTGATGAAACTGTACATAAGCTCATTTTCTTTTTCCATGTCTAAAGTTCCAAAAATTTGGAAATATGTAAATGGACCGTCAGACCCAACAAATGGCAAATTATATCTCCCCTTGAATACTGGGTTTCAAAAAACTTCCAGTCAAAATTTAGTACTCCCTCCGTCCCTAAATGAATGTCCAAAATTTCAATTTTTTTGTCCCAAAATTAATGTCCAATTTTTTGGGAAGTTTCTAAATCATCCCTCATCATACAACAAGTTCTAATTCACACTTTGCGATGCAATATGGTGAGATGATTAAGGGTTTTTATGTACTTATGCTGCAAAAAATGTTTAGGTTTAACATTTTAGCAAATGTCTCTAAAAGTGAAATTCAGACATTCACTTTGGGACGTAGGGAATGCCAAATTTTGTCAATGGCTGTCATGTTGGGAGCGTGTGAGGCATGTCATGGATATTTCATGCTTGCCCACTTCATTTTGGCCTATTATTATGTTTGGTATCTTTAATTTAAATCAGATTACAAGCTACTTCTTGTTATCAGTGTCATGTCACATTACTACAATACTACTACATGATAATGCTACTGTTCCTTTATTCGAAACTTTCTCTGAAATTTGCAAATTTTAAGGTGTGTTTTCCTTGAACAAATAAATGAAAAGGCTGAAATCGTGTAACCATGACTAAGTTCTTGCATAATGCTGGAAAGGGCAGGGCATGCTGATGCAAGATAGATTATTATTTGAATACTTGGTATCAATATAGCAAGACTCCTCTTGCTGTTCGCCTTGAGATAATCCTTTGAATCATGGATATCCTTTCTTTCTTCCTTCTCATATTCTTGTTGGCAAGATTTGTATAGCAAATTACTTTAAAATTCAGAGTGATACATAGAACCTGCTCGCTATGAGAATGTAATACCAGCAACCATTATGCTTAGATCCTCCCCCTCTACGGTTGGGTCTTGTTCTGTATAGGAAGCTTCAGCTCTAATATGTTTACTAATGAGAGCCTTTATGCAGCAACTTCGCTTGCTGAGGAATGAGCGTGATGGTATTGAAGACAAACTGCATCATATAAGGTGGTCTCTGAAGTAAGTATCTGTTTGTCCATTACATCCTACATGCTCAATATATAGCAAGTTGGTAATATTTGGTCTAACTTGGAAGGTCTCTTACTTCCTTCTGCACTCAAGTAAAACCAATTAGAGCATCGAGTTTTTTGTGACATTTTAGCTGATTCCACCATGTCACCTGCAGCTCTTTTTGAGTCAATCTTAAGATCTCCTCTGAGTTTATTAGAACATTAAATTTCTCTTATGCAGAAAAGCAAAAATATACTCCCTCCGTCTCACCCGACTTAGGATTTTCTCTCCCTATATGGGGATTAAGGAATAGTAATATTTTATTACAAAAAGTGATAGTTGAGTAGGATTAGGAGTGTTTTTTTTCCCTTTTTGATTAACTCTGATAAATCTCCAAAATACAACCATAAATTTTATTACAATTCAAATTTTAAATCTGTTACAAATGAAAATCAAAACCCAAAATTTACAATTCATCTCCACTCTCTTCCCCCACTACCAGAACGGCCCACCACCAACAACGGCCCACCACCACCAACGACCCATCTTCACCACCACCACCAACGATGCATCTGCACAACCAACGACCCATCACCACCACTGCCCAACACTATCATTCCTGCCACCACCACCAAACAAGAAATTGTCATTGTAAAAATCTAAACAAAACAGAGTTGACTAAAATAAAGAGAAAATAAACGCACACACACCCATATCCAACACACAAACGAACACACGCATACAAAGGCACCAGATCTGTACAGATCAGTGGATCCACACACACCCATACTCAAACACACAAACAAATACACCAGATCTACACAAATATGTATGAAAACATACATATCTGAGCGAGAAAGAGAGAGAGAGAGAGACAGCGAGAAAAAAAGAGAGAAAGAGAGAGATAGAGAGCGAGAGAGAGAGACTTTCCTGAACTTGAAGGCGGCGATGGCGACATTGGCAACGATGGTGGCAGTCAAGGTGATGCAATGGTAAAGAAGAAGTGGGAAGGGGTGTTGGGAAGGGAAAGTGGTGGCGGCGAGACGGTGGAAGGGTGATAGGGAGAAGGCGAGAGGCGTGGTGGCGGTGAGGGTGGGAGATGAGGGAAATGGAGAAGAGAGAGATTAAGGGTTAACGTGTAGTGGGATGAATGAAATGGGGAGGGGTGAAATGGGGGTGAGGTGGTAGTGGGTTTGGATAAGTGGGTTGGGCAGAGGATTAAGGGTAGTTAATGAGGAAAAATTAATTGAATGGGGTTTAATTTAGGATCATTAGGGTAAATTGGGTGGGGTAGACCCAACATAAAAGTAATATAAACTTTCCATTTTGGGACGTCCTAAGTCGAGTGGACGCCCAAAATGGCAAAACGTCCTGAGTCGGGTGGGACGGAGGGAGTATAATCTAGTGGTTGCTTTAAATTTTTTTATGGTGTATTTCAAGTATCATATGCTGGTGTTATTCTTGTTGGTGGGTTTTCCTGTTTTAATCTAGTGTTGGATATATCATTATCCACTTTCAGATCTGCATTGGATAACTCTAAAGAGAAGGAAGCTCTATTGTTAGAGCATGAAAAATTGGAGGTTAGTCAATTAGACTATGTAACTCTTTCTTACCTTCTTTTATCTTTGTTATGCATAAACACTATGGTTCGTCTAAAACTTCTTTATATTTGTGAATTAAGGCAATTGTATGCCTCAGATGTCAAGATCCTAGCCAAACTATGAGAATGGTTATTGATTTTATAGCAGTTGAAACTATGTTATCAAAAATGTCTTAAGTTGAAAATAAGGAGACAAAAAGTTATCACGCATAGATCAATGACATCTAGAAGGTCCGGTCCAGTCCTTTCAGAATCTTTGTATGGCTGGCACAATTTTTTATAGTCCTTATCTGAGATGTCAATGGATGTTTTTAGTGGAAATGCATTTGCTTCTTGGAAAATTCCTGCCATGCATGTGCACTGCTACATATTTGAGGTTGTGCTTGAACTAAATTTTCCTTTTCTATGAATGAATTTGTTTTGTAGTCTGACAGGGAGTGTGTTCGGGTAAGCCATCAAGAAGCTCAACGAGAATGTCACCAAAAGGTAACTAATATTCCCTCCATCCCGTAAGGATGTTCCCATTTGCCATTTTTGTTTGTCCCAAAAAGATGGTTCCATGTCCAAAATTGTTAGGTTAAAATCATTGAACTTCCAAAATTGACAACCAAGAAAGAAGAGGGAGAGAGGAGAGGATGAGAGCCAACCAAGGAAGAAGAGGGAGTAATGGAGTAATAATTAAACCTCATTAAGGGTAGTGATCAGTGATGAAAATGAAAATAGGTTGTTAAAATGTTTGAATACTCAATTGAGACTATCATTATGGGACGGAGGCAGTAATCAAAAGAATTTTGTTGATTCTTAGTTGTATGCTTGATGTCGTTCTGAGTACCTCTTATCAATTCGTAGATTAGAGATGGAATAGCATGGTACTATTGGTTACTCAAAAAGTACAAAAGCAAAAAAAAAAAAAAATCGTCAGATTTGTTCTTGAAATAATAGCAAGGGATAAGCTGAATAAAATAGCTTGCCAGTTTGCATGACTAAGGATCAGCTATATAACTAGAGTACCTTTTGTGTAGCGTGATGTCAGGGATTGAATATTTATCTCTGACATCACATACTGTTTTTCCTTTTTAAATTACAGTTTCACAATGTGTGGGGACAACTCATGAAGACTGGCTATCAGAACTCCCGCTTTGCTCATCAAGTAATGCTCTTATCTTAAAACTACTTCCATTAGTAAACAACACAATAAAATGCATTTTTCCAGGGCTCAGATTGGCTTCATGTTTCAGGTGGAACGATTTGCCTGCCTTTACACTAGCCGAGCAATCTGAGCCTATATTCCCCTGACAAGTACTACAGGCCAAGTGAAGATTTCATGCCCCATGAGATGGATTTGCTCGAGTCGTGAAAAACTGCAGAAGCTCAGGCCTTTCTGGCGAATCATCTACCTCTCTACTCTTGGGTTGTCTTATAAGTCTTGTTTGAATGATGAATAATTTGCCAGCTCTTTTGTTTGAACACAATAATCTTTTAAAGCTAGCATACTCTTGTGCAAAGTGTTTACTATATTCATTTGCTTTTGGTTCCCATACAAATCACAAGTTGTAAAGCTAACTTTTCCGGGACTTAATAGTCTTTGTGGGGAACCTTTGAGATGCACAACTACAAACTTAAGTTGAACTCACTTTTTGTACTCTACAAAAAATCTTGGAACCCATGAAAACCAGCCCCAAAATGGTATCATTCAAACTCTGTTCTCATCACAATTTTCTGCTGAAGCATCGATCTATCAAGCTTGATAGTTCAGAAGGAATTCTTACAGTTCAGAAGGAATTCTTGGTGTAGCAAACCTCCGTCCCAAAAATGAAGGACCAAACTATATCCAAATTTGATCTTGATCAAATTTGAAACTTTTTTGATCATTATGTTTGGGACGGAGGGAGTAGAAAATTGGCACTCTCTGACGAACTATGACGCCAACTTCCAAATAAAGCAGCACTCCAATACTATCTTCTAATTGGTCAGAATTTCAGCCTACTTAGACAGATTACCTGTAATTACTTGCACCTCCAAATTGAATGAATAAGGTCTCTTTAGAAAGCTTATGACTTTACTTTCTAACACAAATTTTTGTTCGCCATTCTGAGTTTTCTACACAAAATTATGCTCGTTTTAACGCAAACTAATCAAATGTCATCAATTTAACTGAATTTCTATGATCTTTTGTGCTGTTGCACAAATTTCAAAGGTGTATAAAACACAACAAACTATCTACCTAAACTATAAACACGAACTAAGTTAAACACGACGGTTCGCGAGGTTCTTACAACATGACCCAAATCTGTCTGTTGGTCATTCATATTGGACGGAGGAGGGAGTATAAACCATAGATTTCATTCATAATCCACCCTGTTGGGCTTCTTTATAAAAGCCCTTTAATGGTCAGCAGGAGTTTCCCATTCAGGCGGTCCGGCCGGTCGGATAGAAGGTTCACGGGCTTTAAGCTTTGCCATTTAAGTTATTTAACCCAAGCCGGCCCATTTTTATTTTTGGATTTAAGTGTAAAATTACGAAAATATCCTGAAATAAAGATGTAGGAGATGGTTGAATTATAGAAGCATTCTTCTTTTGGCTTTGATTCTTGAATTATAACGAAAATGACGTTGCCAAAAATAGCATGGAATCCGTAGCCCACCAGAGACTGGATATTGCTAATTTTTTATGCAATACAGCCTGGAAAATTCTGCACTTTTCTCCGTCATAATCTAATCAGCAGAGCAGGGGAGAAGTCACATAGACTAATGGGGTCATTCGAACCCCTTAATTCTAGGAATTGTGTTATTTTTACCTATTTCACGTTCTTAAAAGTAACATTTTTACCACTAAAAGTAATAAATTTTATAGTTTTTACCCCCTTAAGTTTAGAAAAAAAATATCAATATATAATAATTTTGACCCTTCTAAAAAATTTCTGGCTTCGCCATTTTCATTAATGTAGTCTATTATCTTAATTTTGGATAGTGGAAACCAAGGGGATGAGGGAAGAGTGCTTGTCACTTACTTTTGCTCACATGTATATTCCACATTGAACCTTTTATCCAAAGCTGATTATGAAGTTTGCAAAAGAAGAAAGCCAAAGATATTTGCAAATGATAAGTCTTGCAATCATCAATCGCGCTTTAAGAGAACAAGTAGGAAGAATCAGGGGCAAGAGAACAAGTAGGAAGAATCAGGGGGCGAATCCATGATTTTGGGCAGCGTGACGATATTTAAAAAATATTAGAACAATAATAATAATGTGAAAAATAACTTCATTTATATATAAAAAAAAAAGTTACATATAACGGTGAAACTTAGATAAAAAAAAATCAAAATTACGAGGTCTTTGAGGTGGATGGAGTCACGTCAATTACATACTAGATCCGCCCTAGGAAGAATAC
This sequence comes from Adenophora triphylla var. japonica, assembly GCA_022495995.1. Taxonomy (NCBI): domain Eukaryota; kingdom Viridiplantae; phylum Streptophyta; class Magnoliopsida; order Asterales; family Campanulaceae; genus Adenophora; species Adenophora triphylla. The sequence goes on from JAFEMH010000366.1 coordinate 647,916, forward strand.
TGCAACTTGTTACAAAGTACCCGGGCCATAAGCAAAGGTCTATTTTTAAAGAGATAAGAGAGGTCGATGTCGATCTCTATATTGGATAAGAAATCTAAATATCAGTAGCTTCATTTATCTCTAAGTATCTCCATCGCCTTTCGTAAAGCTAGCTTACCCTACACTTGTTGCAGGTCTTTGTCCATCCTTTTAACGGGCGATCGAATCCCACTTATTTTCTTCCCAAGCTTTTCGAAGATCATTAAAAGAAATATTATGACCATTCCCAACTTTCCCATTTATGTATCAGTTTTTCTGACTGAAACAATGCATGGTGTCCTACTCAATATATAGAAAAAGAATCCATGCTTTAACACCACAAATCCAAGATGTAGTTAGGGCCCCGCGATCGAAGAGGTCAAGGGAAAGAAATTGTGTGTGTGAGAGAGAGAACATGATTGTGGACGATGATAAGGATTCTAAATATCTGCTCGAGTGATTTGAGCTGGATTAACATATGCATTTGCCTAATTATGTACGAATTTGAGTTTCGTGTTATCGGATTGCTTGTCAGTCAAGAAAGTAGAAACATTGATGTCTCCGGATAGTCAAAGTTAATTAGGAGTGAAATACCCAAAATGTCCTTAGGGCGAGCATAGCAATCAAGGGCCATTGCTGATCCCGATAAATTATTTGGTGATATTGTCACATCAACGTCACTGGTTAACGTGATGCCACTCTCGTGTTTACACAAACGCGCGTGGATTTGTTATTAGCAACTATAGTAGGATAATTTCTAAAATAGAAGCAACCATTTTCCAGCCTGGATAACTAACTTACTTCACGTAATCATTAACTGCATGGATTAGATTAGAAATCGTCAAAAGCATTCTTGCAGAAGAAACTTATCCCACAATTTGTTTCATGTAATCAAACGCTTCCTCCGCCGACCGAAATGCATGTCTTTTTGAGACTAAAAATTTGGTACAAAATACTACTCCCTCCGTCCCGCCCAAATGTCTCAAAATCCCGCCCAAATGTCTCAAAATGGCTCATGTACGAAAATTAAGGAAAGTGATGTAGGAAAGAGAAAAAGTGTATAATGGAATAAATGTTGTGTATGAAAAGTGATGTAGAAAAAAGAAAGTGGGATAGAGAATAGTTAGTGGATATGTATTGTGAGTATGACAAGTGGGTCCCACAAATAAAAAAGTAATAAAAAATTTTTCTTTTTTGGGTTAGGACATTTTAAATGGGACACCCAAAAAGAAAAATTGGGACATTTCGGGCGGAGCGGACGGAGTATCATTTTTAGGGCGAAAACCCAAATTTACACTTTATTAGAACTGGTTATATGTACTTTTTAGTGACGGCTATACATTTTTAGTGACGGCTATACATTTTTTTCAACTTTTCAATTTTCCTATTCTTTCTTTGATCAAAATATTCGTGCTAGTTTTTGCAAACTGCCGAACCTAAACGGTTTCAGTAAGTAATGCTATTATTCGGTGACGGTATGACCAGTTTTATGTTCCGTCCAATTGGAGTATTTACTCGGTCATTTTTTTTAAAGTCATCTTTGTATTATTTTCAATTTTGAAATTGCATGACTCCGTCCAAAATTGATTAAAAATATTACAAAACTTATACATGTAACCTCATATGACTAACCCTTAATTATGTTTTGTTAGATTTTGTTAACAATGAAAAACAACTAAAAAAAATAAATAAAGAAAAAAGAAAAGGAAAGAACAATTCAATAATCTTCCTCTAATAACTCCCACCACCCCACACATGTTTTTCTTTCCCTTCCCGTCAAACACCCCCACTACTCTATCGTAATTCACTACTCTTTTTCCTATAACAACCCTAACCCACCCACTACGTTACTAAGTAGGTTAGTTCATTTATCAAGCAAAACGTTTCAATGTGAATTAAGCAAACTAAAAATATGGAGAGCGATTTTCAAATCAGCTACAAGCATCCCTTGCCAAATTTTATTAACAGCTCAACTTCAATAAATAAAACCCTGAATACATCAAAACTCATGAATAGAAAATGGTACTACCTACTTATTAACAAAAAATTTCCCAACCGAAAGTTAGTTTTTAACCTAGTAAACTCCACCTTTGTCAACTATCATGTTGTAGCACATTACTTAACTACGCATATACTCAACTTCATTAATTTCCTTGAAAAGTAAAAAAAAGTTGCGGGAGTAACAATTAACAAATGCAGAAACCAAAAGTGGTCATGAATGTTATGGCTACTATGAGAAATGGATCAAGTCGGAAAATAAAAGTGCTTCTAAAACTCATAACCAACAACTAAAGTTGATCAAATTAGTATACTTAAAGTGCTTTTGAAATATACACTGCAACTCAAGACTCCTTCAAAATCCTTCCAACTTTCAGAAGTGCCAAAATCCTTCCACCTTTCAGAAGTGCCAGATTTGAACTTGAGGATGAATGGTTTTGGGGCAGTAATCCAGGCCATATGATCAATTTATGAAACCAAGAATAATAAGAACACATAAGATTAGTGACTTCAGACCAACCATCCCGTTCCATTTCGACCAGATGCCCATAGTGAGGAAACATGTCAACTTTGTAAGGCCTCCACAGTGACAGGAATTGCAAGGAATAAATTTCTTATTGATACTTGTGAAATATTTATACAAATGTTTGAGAGTATTCTATCTGTGGGATTTACTCTATCTCCTAAGCTATACAAATGATTTGAAATATAAATACATGATACTGAGGATAATAACCAATATATTTACAAGCTAATGACTAGTAGCAAACCAAGGTGGGGCTGGATTCTGAGAAGGATCCGTATGCTTAACATGCTTCTGCAAGACGGACGTTCCAAGAGTAAGTCCGATCTTGGATATCAATGATGTGAACCGCGTACGAGGCAGAGGTTTTGTAAGAGCGTCTGCTAGTTGATCAGTGCCGGAGATATGTTGAATCCTTAGACTACCAAGTTGGACCTGTTCTCGCACAAAGTGAAAAGCTAGAGCAAGATGCTTCATCCTAGAATGGAAAACTGGGTTGGCCGAGTAGGTGGTGGCCCCGAGATTCATCCTACAAATGTTCGAAATTGCCTCCATATGTAAAGAAACACCGTTTTTTAAAACCATACACTTAAAAATATATTCACAATCACATAAGACTTTAGTACTCTCTCTATCTCGAAACAGAAAATTTTGGGGGAAACTAGTTTCCCCAAATATTATAAAAAGTCTTGTTTTTTATTTTAAAAAAAAATTTTACGTGCCTTTGTTTCAGTTTTTAAAACAAGACTTTTTATAATGTTAGGGAGAAACTAGTTTTCCCCAAAACCTACTCATCTCGAAATTAATGTCTATTTTATATAAAATATCTCAAAAATAATATTTATTTTCTATAGAAATTTCTCCCTAAATAATTTTTCATTATATCAATTTTTTTTCACCATTAATATATTTGCTAACACTAAAAAATTAGAAAGTGGATAGAAAGAATTAGTGTATGCACTTTTATCGTTAAATTATATCACAAAATCTAGGGAGAAACGCGTTTCTCCATAAGTTATGGAGAAACGGGTCCCGACATGTCGCGCGACAATGAGCTAGATAGCCAGAAACCTATGAAAGTGATATCCAGAAACCTTCAAATGAATATCCAGAAACCTTCAAAATGTTTCTGGATATACATTTGAAGGTTTCTCGGATATCCGAAAACCTTCAATAGCAATTTACGGATATGCCCTAACACATTTCTGGATATGCACCTAACAGTTTTACGGATATGCACCTAACAGCTTTACGGATATACATTTCACATCCTTGGCTATCAAATACAAAGCTTCTGGATATCAACTGCAAAGCTTCGCTATCAAATGCAAAGCTTCTGGATATCCGAAGCTTTTGGTCTTGGCCTTGGGTTTTTTTTTTCTGGATATACATTTCACATCCTTCTGGCTATCAAATACAAAGCTTCTGGATATCAACTGCAAAGCTTCTGGCTATCAAATTTAAAGCTTCTGGATATCCAGAAGCTTTTGGTCTTGGCCTTGGGTTTTTTTTTTCTGGTTATCAAATGTAAAGCTTCTGGCTATGAAAAACACGTTTCTCCATAGTTATGGAGAAACGCGTTTCTCAGCAGACGCACTCAAATTATATAGGTAGGTAATTATTTTCACAATGTTACATGAGTTGCTCTTATGAAAAACTAGTTTTTTGTTAAGCTTAACAAAAAACTAGTTTTTGGACCCGGTTTAAATCTATGATACGCCTATTGAACCGAGACCGGTTCACTAACAAAATTGAACCGCCTTATATCAACTCAAATTCAAACGAACACACACAGTAAAACACACAGATACGACGCCGCAACATAGAAATTCATCGAGCTAAAGCAGAATTCAATAGAAAATCAATCCGTTTCAATAGAAAATTAATCCGTTTCAATCGATTGAGGTAATATATGATTCACTGTCAATTATAGACTATCAATCCAGATATTCACAATCATTCCTAATTGTTTTATTCAATTCTGGCGATTTTTTATTAGGTTAAGATGAATTTACGTGATTTTGAAGATGAAACTGGAAGTAATGTTACTGTAATTGATCGAATTCAGCACGAAGATGAAACTGGAGATAATGCTACGGCAATTGATCAAATTCAGCACGAAGATGAAACTGGAGATAATGCTAATCACGATACAGGTAATCCAATTTCATAATGCCAGATTTTTTATATATAATGCTAGTAGTTTGAAGTACAATTTTTAATTTTTTTTTAGTGCAAGATTGTGTTATTTTGATTGCCGCTTTTGTTATTTGGATTGCTAGTTTTTGTTTTTAGGAGTGCCGGTTTGTGTTTTTAGAGTGCCGCATTTCATTTTTTAGGAAACTTTGTTCATTGAAGTGCAATTTTAGTCCTTTTAATTCATTTGTGTTTTTAGGAGTGCCGTATCACTTATTTGGTGTGCCGGTTTGTGTTATTGAAGTTCTAGTTTGTGTTGTATGTAGCTTCAACCACTAGATTGTCGGTAATTCTTTGTTCATTGAAGTGCCGCATCACTTATTTGGATTGCCGCTTTGTTTTATTTGGAGTGCCGTAATTAATTTTTATTAAACTAAGTTTTTAGGAGTTCCAAGATCACTTATTTGGTGTGCCGCTTTATGTTTTTAGGAGTGCCGATTTAATTTTTTAAGAAACTTAGTGTTGTTATTGAAGTGGCTGTTTGTCTTGTTATTGAAGTGCCAGTTTGTGTTGTTAATAGTGCCAGTATCAAATATTTTGTGTGCCAGTTTGACTTATTTGGTGTGCCAGTTTGTATTTTTAGGAGTGCCGGTATCACTTATTTGGTGTGCCGGTTGTGTTATTTGGAGTGCCAGTATTTAATTTTATAAGAAACTTAGTGTTGTTATTGAAGTGGCCGTTTGTCTTGTTATTGAAGTGCCGCCAGGTTGTTAATATTGCCGTATCAAATATAGTGTGTGCCAGTTTGAATTATTGATGTTCCAAATTGTATTTTTAGAAGTACCAAGATCACTTATTTGGTGTGCCGGGTTGTGTTATTTGGAGTGCCAGATTTAATTTTTTAAGAAACTTAGTGTTGTTATTGAAGTGGCTGTTTGTCTTGTTATTGAAGTGCCAGTTTGTGTTGTTAATAGTGCCAGTATCATATATTTTGTGTGCCAGTTTGACTTATTTGGTGTGCCAGTTTGTGTTTTTAGGAGTGCCAGTATCACTTATTTGGTGTGCCAGTTTGTGTTATTTGGAGTGCCAGATTTAATTTTTTTAGAAACTTAGTGTTGTTATTGAAGCGGCTGTTTGTCTTGTTATTGAAGTGCCAGTTTGTGTTGCTAATAGTGCCAGTATCACATATTTTGTGTCCCAGTTTGACTTATTGATGTTCCAGTTTGTGTTATTTGTAGTTTCATCCAATCTCTTGTTATTTAACTGGCACATTAAAAAATAAAAACTAGCACTTAATACTACACTAACTGGCACTTTTGATATAAAGAAAAATACAAACAAGCAAGCCAAACTTATTATTCAATACTCCCTCCGTCCCACTTCACTTGACACTAATTTCCATTTTGGTCCGTCCCACTTCACTTGACACTGTCCAAAATGGAAAGTTTTTACACTCACAACACCAATCAAATCACTATTCTCTCCACTCATTCTCTCTCCTACTTTACCTTTTCTACTCACAACATTTTCTTTAATTAATTATCTCTCTTACTTTTTCTTAGTTACCGTACCCACCTCTTTGGTGCCAAGTGAACCGGGACGGAGGGAGTATTTATTATAAATTAAAAAAAAAAAAAAAACAAGGCAAATCAACAAACAAACATAAAAACATCACAAATTATTCATTCATTCAAGCTTTCCATAAACTTATAGAGTGCAGAGTGCTGGAACATATCATGCTCTCCATAAGCTTTAGTTGCCCCACGATCCTTGGCATGTAACAGAAGAGAATCCCAAATCCATGTTGATTTCCTGCTGTTCTTATTGTCACAGAATGGGCAGTGAAGTTGATCTGCTCTGTTCCACAAACTATAATACCCTTCCTTGATTTCTTCTAGGAAACGTGCAATTTTTTTAGCATTTCTTTCTTCTTCGTTATCTTCAACATTTTTCTCAGTCTTGACTGCCCTACTCGTACTCATACTGAGAAAGTGATTGCTTTTTAGATGAAATTTAGAAATAAAAAAGAAGGGAAGATCTAACTTATTTATACTAAATTCGTGACTGTACACATTTATTACTCGTGACTCTTTGAATTCGTAACTGTTGAATCCGTGACTGTATTTATTACTCGTGACTCTCTGAATGCGTGAATTTGACTGTATACATTTAATACTCTCTGAATTCAATATTAAGTTTGAATGGTTTTTTGTTTTACACATTTATGGAACTTGAATTTGGTACTATTGAATCCGTGAATTGAATCTGTGAATTTAAATAAGTGAAAACTTCAATAAGTCAAACTGGAATTCAATAGTAAGTTTGAATGGTTTTTTGTACACAATTATGATTTGTAAGTGCCCGTTTTATTGTTTCAAAGTGCCCGTCTTAAGGTTTGAAAGTGCCCGTGTTATGGTTTCAAAGAGCAAGTTTTATCTATAATGCCAACATATAGGGTTTCAAAGAGCCAGTTTTATGATTTCAAAGTGCCAGAATTATGGTTTTTAAGTGCCCGTTTTATGGTTTCAAAGTGCCATTCTTAAGGTTTGAAAGTCCCGTTTTATAGTTTCAAAGTGCCATTCTTAAGGTTTGAAAGTGCCCGTGTCATGGTTTGAAAGAGCAAGTTTTATTTATAGTGCCAACATTTGCTTGTCTTTGAATTCGTGAATTTAGCACTATTGAATCCGTGAATTTGACTGTTTACATTTAATACTCTCTGAATTCAATAGTAAAAACACAAACTGGAACTTCATTGAACAAACTGGAACTGGCATTCCAAATATGTGATACTGGCAATACTAAAAACACAAACTGGAACTTCATTGAACAAAGTATCATAAAAATACATCAAACACAAACAATATTAAAGAACAGAATTTAGTACCATTAAACACTACCACTACCACCTGCTCCATCATCGCCTACGTTGTCATTTAATTTGTTTTTTGGATCATATTCATTCAAAATATATTCCAAATACATTTCCAAAGCCTTGTGGTGAATCCTAGCAACTTCATCAATTTTGTGAGCATTGCCAAACTCATGAGCATGATTGACTATCCCCACATAATCCTTATCCCTACAATTGTGTCCATTACATGGCTCCAATGGACAACGAAATGAGGGAGTACCATTTGCAGAAGAAGGCTGCAAAACAACAAGATGACCATTGAGGAATTTTTGGTAGCACACCATGTACATTTTCCAACTTTTGTCATCATTTGAATCACCCAATGTTGTCTCCCCAGAATTTCCCTTACCTTTGTTCATTACTAGAAAAATTAGTAAAGCTAGAATTTTTCTTGAACTTTATGTATATGCTTGCCTTTGGACAGATTTATATAGGCTGAGTACTTGAAACCAGTCAAAAAAAGTTGGTCAATGAATTCAATGCACTTACCAACTGTTCACATTTATTACTCTTTGACCATTAAAGACAAGTAAACATATCATTATTTATTACTATTGAAGGAGGTATATTCGACGGAATATACTTCCTTAATAAATATAATATCCAAGAAATGTTGTTTGAAGTGCCGCTTATGTTGATAGGAGTGCCAGTATTACTTGTTTTTGGTACCAGTTTGTGTTATTTCTAGTTTTTTCAATGTTATTTCCAATCTAATTCTTTATTTTTATTTGCAGCAAGCCATATTGATATTACCTCATCACTGCTGGGTATAAAAGCAAAGACATGGGAAGAACTGCATCAATTGTACAAGGATCATTCCAATGCATTGGGATTCAGTGTTAAAATCACAACCTCGCGTGTCTCTAAAAAACATCAAGGCCAATAGATAAATATTTTATGTGTTTATGCCGAGGATACACACAAAGAGGAAATGAAATTGATGTTCCGGCTCAATAGAAGTCGGTGAATTAGAGATTCCATCTCCATTGGAAAGAATTGAAAACCCAAAGAGGAAATTGAGGAGAAAGAAAGCCCCTTCTAAAAGGACAGGTTGTCAGGCTCTTATGAGAGTAAAATTGTTAGTTAAGGAAGATTTATATGTGGTTGCACGGCACGAAATTGAACACAACCATGAGATGACAAGGACAGAATGGAACCACTTAAAGCGTAGCGAGAGGTCGATATCAGAAGCTACGGGAAAAATAATAGAGCAATTTGAAGAAGGCGGCATCAAGCCAAGCGATGGATTTAATGTTTTGGCAAAAAGCAGCTGGTGGGGAAGAATATGTAGGGCATACAAGAAGAGATCATCTTAACTTTGTACAGAGATTGAGAATGGAAAAAATAGAAATGGGCGATGCACAAACTGTAGTTGATAGACCGAGCCAAATTCGGGATGAAGGATTCTACTTCAAAATGCGGTTTGGGGAAGAAAGTAGACTCGAGTACTTTGTTTTGGAGAGATGGTATGATGAGGGAGGATTATGAATTATATGGGGATGTTGTTGTGTTTGATACAACTTATAACACAAATAAATACAATTTGATTTGTGCGCCAATAGTTGGGGTGAACAACCATTGGAACACTGTGATGTTTGGTTGTGCTTTCTTAACAAATGAAAAGACAGAAACATTTGCTTGGCTTCTCAAAGAATTTGTAAAATCAATGGGTGGAAAAGAACCAAAAACAATTTTCACCGATCAGGACTTTGCGATGTCGAAAGCAATTGAAGAGGTAACTTTTATTTTATTTCCAATGTTTCATTGATTGGTTTTTAATTATATATGCCAGTGTTACTTATTTTAAGTGCCAGTATTTATATTAGTAAGTACCAGTTTTATTATTTTGGAATACCAGTTTTACTTTTTTGAAATGTTAGTGGCTCTTTGAAGTGTCAGTGATACATTTTTGAAGTGAGACATAACAGAAAATAATTTACTAAATTGAAAAATATTTAAATTACATTTTTTCCCTTCCCATAACCACTATAAGGCTTAACACCAGAAACTCCACCACATCCTCCATCATCTTTGTCAAAGGGCTTCTTCTTGACTTTGTCCTTCTTGCAAGAAGGAATTTCCACAGGTCCAAACAACTCCAAATACTCCTTAAGGTATTTTGCCAAAGCCTTGTGCTCAGCTTTGGCAACATTTGAGAAAGAGGAAGTGGGTCCACAAGAATCAAAGGCATGCTGAAGCATTGCAGTTTGGTTCCTTTCACGTATCTTACGCCCTGCACAAGGCTGTAGAGGGCATACATACAACTTAACTGGAGATGTCCAGTCAGTCTGTGGGATACGAAGATGACCAAAGTGGAGTTTCTTTGTCATTTCACGAAAGGCACTCCTAAACTCTTTCTCATCAGAGTCATACTCATCATTTGAGGACATATTGCTTGAAAATTATAAGAGAACTGATATTAATGAAAGAAGAGAAATAATTTTGAAATGGATCTAAAAACAGTGTAGGTATATGCACTATAAATAGGAATGGGCTAGACATTGGAACTATACAATGCATTAACTGTCTATGTAATTTCCAATGTTTGACTATTATGTAACAGCATTTTACAGAGAATTGTTAACATTCACTTGTTATGTAATTTCCAATGTTTGACTGGAGATGGTAAATTATATGATTTGTAACAGCTTTTTATATGTGCCAGTAATTGGTTTAGTTAATCCCAGTTCTTGAATTAATAAGTGCCAGTTCCAGTGTTATGAATAACCAGTGTTAGATTTATAATTGCTAGTGTTATTATTTACAGGTTTTTGAGGGGAGAACAAGACATAGGTTATGTTTGTGGCACATTCAACAAAATGCTATAGCACACTTTGGACAACTAAAGACAGATGAAGAATTTAAAAAGGAATTCAACAATTGCTTGAGAGGATGTAGTGATGAATGCGAGTTTGAAAATTGTTGGCATTCAATGCTAGAAAAATATAACCTTCTTGAGAACACATGGTTCAATCGTTTATATAGCTTGAGAGAGAAATGGTGTACAGCATTGAGTAAAGATTTCTTCTCAGCTGGAATATTATCTTCACAGAGAAGTGAGAGCACAAATCATGCCATATGTTTCAAAGCAAATAGAAGCACGTCCCTAACACAATTCTTTGATATATTCAATGAGACGGTAAAACGTTGGAGAAGTGTGGAGCAACGAAAGGAATTTGATTCAATAAACTCAAAGCCTCGCACAGAAATACATGGAGGTTTAATAAGACATGCAAGGGAGGTTTACACGGAGGAAATATTCAGATTTTTGAAAAAGAGGTCAAGGCGGCTTTTGCTTTGCAAAGTATAATATTGGCTTTTGCTTGGATGAAAACAACAAGATGTTTGATGTTGCTCATGAGAACCATCCGGACAAGTTTGAAAGGGTACTTTTCTCGCGAAATAATGAGAAGATAAGCGTAGGCTGTACATGCAATCATTTTAGTGAAGTTGGTTGGTTATGCTTTCATTGCATTAAGGTTCTCAACTTGACAAATATCGATCGGATACCGGAAGAGTACATTAAAAAAAGATGGACAAAGACAGCCAAAACAAATATATGGAATAAAACTTACCAAGGTATATCTACTACTCCAACTGAGCAACACAATTCAATTCCTTGGAAACAACGGATGGCGAGAAAGTACTACGATTTAATGATGACATGCCATGAAAACGGTGATGCAAGAAGAATTCTAGAAGATGGGTTTAATAGAGATACACTTGCTAGTACAAGAAATACTCTCCCGAAACGTACAAGGTGTTGGACCAACAACGAGTGAAAATAATAGTGCTTCAACAAGCCTGACATTCGGTGCACTGCGGTGACGGATCTGTACGTGCAGATACAAAGGGTAGAAAAAGAAAACCTAAAACAAAGTTTGAACGGAGAAAACCAATTACTAATGAGTATGGTTCGAAGACCCCTAATGAACATTTGATTTGATATTTTTGTAACCAAACTTTATTGTATTTTTTATAATATTGTCCAGTGAGTGTTCAATAAAACTTTGTTGATTGAAGTACCAGTATGTGTTATTTAGAATGCCCGTATTACTTATTTGGAGTGCCAGTTTATGTTATTTGGAGTGCCAGTTTGTCTTTAATGGTGAAATAGTGATAAGTTTGTCTGTAATGGTAAATGCCGGTATCACTTATTTGGTGTGCCGGTTTATGTTTTTAGGAGTGCGGATTTAATTTTTTTAAGAAACTTAGTGTTGTTATTGAAGTGGTACATGTTTTTCTTGTTATTGAAGTGCCGGTTTGTGTTGTTAATAGTGCCGATTATCAAATATTTTTGTGCCGAGTTTGACTTATTGATGTTCCGGTTTGTGTTTTTTGGAGTGCCAGTATCATTTATTTGGTGTGCCAGTTTGTGTTATTTGGAGTGCCAGATTTATTTTTTTTAAGAAACTTAGTGTTGTTATTGAAGTGGTACATTTGTCTTGTTATTGAAGTGCCGAGTTTGTGTTGTTAATAGTGCCGGTATCAAATATTTTGTGTGCCGGTTTGAATTATTCCTATAAAAAATCATTGAATTTTTTGAAATTTGTTCCATGGCATTGTGATTTTGCATCAATAAAAATGTTAAAAATAACACTAATTCACTCATAAAAAAACAATAATTCAAAAACAAACAATTCAAATACAAACATAACATAGTATTTCTAACTGCCACGAAGAGAGTGCATAAACAAGTTTCGTGTCGATACATAATAGTAGTATATCAACATATTTATATCAACATATTTCTAGATTCTAATTCATTTGTTTTGTTGTTGCTTTCCTAGTATGATATTTCTTCGCAACCTTCATATCATCATCTTTTTCTTTTTCTTTTGTTCTTCTTTCCTTTTCTTTTCTTCTTCTATCTTTTTTTCTTCTTCTTTTTTCCTTTTCTTCTCTTCTTCTTCAACAATCTTCTTCAACTCTTCTCTTTTCTCTCTTGTAAACAACCCTAACTGCTTCAGTAAATGATCACGTTCAGTATTAAAATCAGAGAGAAGTAGGCTTGCTAGAATCTCGGCCCTCATACGCACCCTTGACGAGTTATCACACAACTCAGGGCATGAGTAAATTGCGCCGTTAAATTGCCTCATTTCAGCCATTACATATACTCCACAGTCACTATTAGCATCAGCATTTGCTTTAATAATCCATTCAACTTGCATATGCTCAAACTCAAACTTTGATATATTTGCAGCACTTGGATGATTTATGTGATTTAAGAACTTTTTGAAGGGTGCTAGCTGCAACGAAAAAAAAAAAACCAGCAAAATTAATATGGAAGTTTTGGGAAAAAAAAAAAAAAACAATTCAATAAATAAGATTACCATGCTATGAGCAAGTTTTGGCACATTCTCTCTCTTCCAATCATTCATTGGCAAGTTGTCAAGATACTGAAATGATTGACTCTCAGTATTGACAACAAAAAGTGTGTAATGGCCACCCTTGTTGTCACCTCTATGGAAGGGCAAAAAGAACTGCAAGAAAATAAGTGCCAGTATCAGATTTTGAAAGTACCAGTTCAAGTTATCTTTTATACCAGTTTATTGATTAATAAGTGCCAGTACATGTATGTATAAAATGACAATGCTTACCAATTTAACTTCACTCAAATCAGGCTTCTCAGCATCATTAAAATTAACATCAATCCATTGTTCTAAACTATCAGTGATTTCTTGCCCAGCTGATGATACAACATCTTGAGTTGCCTTCGTTGTACGTTGAATCCAAGCAGCCTATATAACACATTAATAACATCAAATTTAAAAATGCACACAAATATAATTTAATTAACAAATAATCATAGATAATATAATTATTGAATGTACTAGCATCATAGATAAAGAACTTACTGAGAATGACTAAGACCAAACATAAACTTCTTCATTCTACCAGACTTTCGCTCTATCTTATTAAGAAGAATAGCCCAACTCTCGATAGTATTTGAAGTTATTTCAGTGTCTTCATTCATGCTCAAAAAATCTTCAAACGTTAAGCTATGGAATATTGAGTAAATAGGATCACAAGCTAGTAAAGAAAAATAAATTAGTAAATGCTTTTACTTACAAGTGTATACATTCATAATAGGTGCCATTGTTTGGGTATTGATAAATTTATAGTTTACTCTATCAGATTCTTTGAAAAATGTGCAGACATGCACATGTCAACAGCCTCCTTCCTCAGCTTCAACATCGGTCGCAACAAATCGGCATTGTTGATCATAAGCAGAAACAGTATACAAATTCCTCATTAGCTTCCCCACGATCTATTGTGCACCCTACATTCAACATCTCATAACAACTCATAAAGTTTGCTCTCATTTATATTTGCAATAATGTTATCAAGAGATCTATTTTGTTCATCATCATCATCATCATATGTCTCCCGAAAAATCTCATTAACAAATTCTGTTGTTCTTTGCTCTGTATGTTCTCTTCTCTCCTCACTAGATACCTGAGAAAAAAGGTCAAATGATGGAATTGAAGTTGAACCTTTTCTTTTCTTACCCATGTCAGCTTTTGTTGTCTTAACAAACCCTAAAATAATATTGTCAATCTCAGAAAAATAATCATCATCAAAAATATCATCTTCTACTTCCTCCCCCTTCCCCTCCGCCTCCAAATTCCCCTCATTCTCTTTCTCTTCCCCCATCTCATCAGCTGCATTTCTTCCCTTCTCTTTCTTGATACATTTAAGTCTTTCAATGTGAGCATGGACAGCATTCTCAAGGTCCTTCCTCAATATATCCCATGACTCCTTAGCATCCTACATCAATGAAAAATAGTAAGAATGAAAAATAGTGTGTGAATTTTAAGTGCCAGTAGATGTTATTCATTGTGCCAGTTTTAGTAATCAATAGTGCCATCATAAGAAATTCAAAGAACCGAGTTTAAGTAATAAATAGTCACAATACTTACATTGCTTGCCTCTGCAATTCTTTCCTTTGCAGCACTTTCAATCCTTAACGGAACACATTCTTCCTCCACAAACTCACTGGGTACTTCCTCCACAAAATCGTCGTCACCCCTACTTATAGGATAATCATTCCGTCCATAAAAATTAATTTCCCCGGCCAACTTTCGCTTCGGAATCAATCCTCTCTTTGAATTTTTAGCATTCCAATGATTAATCAAAGGGATAACAGTTGATTCTTTCACCCCTTGAAATGGAAATCTTTGAAGGTAAGCAATCACCAACACCATAACACATCCACTACAGTTTTTTGAATTCTTTTTTTGAGTCTTAAACCTCGATACACCCTGACATAATTTTTCCAAAACATATTGACACCAATCAAACTTGCTTATCTGTGACACGTCTTCTACAATACTTAGCGGTGACACATCAATTGTTTTTGTAACTGCGGGGCAAGAAAAATTCCAACAACAAACGGCACAAACAAGCGTTTAAATTCATCCCCACCTTGATGTAAATCGAAATGCGTTCCAAAAGTTTATAGGCGGGAAGACCATCTTGAGTACGCCCAAATTCCTCAAAATATCGATTTCTCAAATCCATGTTTGTCTTTGGATGATTGATTTACCTTATAATTTGCAACATTCCTAGGTAGACAAAATATATCATAGACATCCGATGCTTTGTAATAACATACTTATCGATGAATTGATGTGTTGTATCCTTGTGATTGGTTCAAATCTATCAACAAGAAAGCGAACAAGCCTAAGCGGCAATACCTTAACCTCAAGATTCAACAGAGATCCAAAACCAATAGCCCTAACATCTCTCTTCTGGGCTGGAGTTAAACAGAGCCCAACGAGTCTTTTGGGAGTACACGAATGCTCAAATTTATCACCCCCTTTAGGCCTCTTAATAGTGATATCAAAATCATCATCATCAACAACTCTTTTACGCTTAGATGGGCTGAAAATAAATATCAAAAAACATAACATCGGTGCCGGTTTATAATTTTAAAGTGCCGCTTTATGATTTCTAAGTGCCCGTCTTAAGGTTTGAAAGTGCCCGTGTTATGGTTTCAAAAAGAAAGTTTTATCTATTATGCCAACATATCAAAAAACATTACATCAGTGCCAGTTTAATGATTTCAAAGAGCCAGTTTTATGATTTCAAATTGCCAGAATTATGTTTATAAAGTGCCAGTTTTATGATTTCTAAGTGCCCGTTTTAAGGTTTGAAAGTGCCCGTGTACTGGTTTCAAATAGCCAGTTTTATCTATAGTGCCAACATTTGCTTGTTTTTGCAACTAAATGTGAATGTGCGACTGTTTCGATAGTCCAAGTGCAAGTGCAAGTAAATGTGACAGTGCAACGGTTTCAAAGTGCAATATTTAGGGTTTCAAAGAGCTGAATTCGATCAATCCATGGAAAAATACGTGTCTTATGTAAGGCCAACATTTGCTTATGTTTGTTTGTGTTTTCTAAAGTACCAAAACAACTGATTTGAAATCGAATAACAATATGACTGAAAACAAGTAAAATTATACCTTCGTTACGCTTCTTGCTCCTCTTTTCTACGGATTGATCGGTCATAATGTCGAATAACAAGTAAAATGAGAATGAAAACAGCTCGGAGATGATGAAACTCGGTGGAAACTGATACGTCGCAACAGCTCGGAGACGATGAAAGTTAGGAAAAATCGAATTGAAAGGCACAAATGTGGAAATCAAAAATCAAATACGCCGCGAGAAATTGAACCGGACCGGAAAAGCGTAAGAACCGTCCGCTAAATTGAACCGCGGTTGAAAAACACGTTTTTTGTTAAGCTTAACAAAAAACGCGTTTTTTGTGAGTTTTTTGCATGTTACATATATAAAAATTAAATATTTATTTTGGATTGGAAAGAGCAATATATCAATAGCCCCATTTTAGTTGTCGATATAAGTTACCCTTTAGTTTATATTATTTGGACGAGAACAAAAAAGTTTATACTCCCTCCGTTCCAATCTAAACGTCTCATTGACCGAAAATTGATAAATTTGACTTAAACATAAATGCAAATCTAATCATCCTATTGAAATTTTAAAAATTGTTATTGATAAATAAATTATTTATTTATCAATAACAATTTTTAAAATTTCAATAAGATGATTAGATTTGCATTTATGTCTAAGTCAAACTTGTCAGTTGACAGAAAATGAGACGTTTAGATTGGGGCGGAGGTAGTATATATTTTCTTTTAACAGCTATTTATTTTAAATTTCTTGTACATAATATATCATTCCTTCTAATTAATATGATTAAAAGGAATTATTTTAGTGATCCCAAGAAAATAAAATGAGGAAATCTTACAAAAAATAAAATAAAATAAAAAAATAATAGTATATAAACTAGTTAAAGTGGATATGATTATGTAAATGGCAATTATATCAAGACATTGATTAATTTTAAAAGATATTAATAAGTGTAGTGGATTAGCAAATTATGTAGTGAAAATAGCTCCTCTCTATTATTAATTACTTTATAATTTTCTACTAATAATAGTATGCTTACCAATTAAATGAAAACATATACATACATACATACATATATTATATCCCTCCGTTTCGCGTAAGTGAAGACTTATTTTCCTTTTCATTCGTTCACGTGAGTGGAGATTGTCCAAAATGACAAAGTTTTACACTATTTCTACTACCCATTATCTATTCTACTTCACTTTTATACTCACAACACCAATTAACTTACTATTTCTCTCACTCATTCTCTATCCTACTTCATTTTTATAGTCACAACATCAATCAACTTACTATTCCTCCCACTCATTCTCTCTCATATTTTATTTTTCATACTCACAAACACCTCCCCCTACTAATTCTTTTGTCTACCTTTTATTAATTCGTATGCCCAATTTTTTGATATTCACTTACGTGGGCACTTACGTTGGATGGAGGAAGTAAATATATTATACATATAGACATAAAGGTTACATGCAAGTTAAGTGATTTGAAAATTGCTTTGCCAGCATTAAAAATAGCCTATCCATCGAATAGTTTTGAATGAAATACTAGAAGAAAGTGAAACTATGGAGACTAAATTTATGTAACACAATTGTATATCATAATATTATATGTGTTACTGTTGTAAATGGGTTTTAGAAACAAGGTTTGACCAAGTTTTGACCCAATTTTCAAATAGGTTTCATTTATTGATTAATGAAATAAGTTACAAAATTATAATCTACATTTGTTGTAGATTAAGAAAATGCATTTATTTACTCAAAACCATTTCCGGGTGAATGAGAAATTAATGGCTAAAGATTGTAACTTGAAATGGGAAAATGAAGAGTTTATGAGATATAAAGAGTTATCCCACATTGCTTAGAGATAGAAAGTAAAGCAAGTTTATAAGTGGATGCAAACAAGGAGGAGGCATCAAGTTGTTCCTTCTTGGGCCAACCTAGGTGGACCATTGGGCCAACCATGCAAGGTGCAGCCCAATTGTGCCAGTTTTATACTAGCTCAATTTGGACCACACCCGCGAAGCGCGCGAAGGGCGGAATGGGCGGTTTAAGGCGCACTTTGCATCGTCGCTACGAGCTATTGGAGCCTTTGATTTTTAGCAAATCAATCAAGGCTCGGGTGCAGTAGTTCGGTTCAGCTTGGCTCGGACTGGACTGGGGCGGTGCAGTGCATGGTACGGTTGGGCCTAGGCCCATTCAGGATTGGGCTGGGGCGGTGCAACGGTTTGGGCCGGTTCTGTACTGGGTCGGACCATGGGTCCTGGATATGGTCTATGCCAAAGGGTGCGAGATGGGTTCAATGAACCAGGTCAAAGGATGGAATGGTTCAAAGGAACCAGTTCGAATAGGTGCTGGAAGATCCAGCAGATCTCCACCCTCCATCAAGATCAGATCCAACGGCCAGAATTCACCAGGTGCCAATAATACCTATTCCCAAAAGGCACCCCAACTCTTCATTATCTATATATAGTCCCCTGCAGTTTGTCATTTCATTCATTCCATCATTCAGTGAGTTAGTATTCAATAGCAATTAGAGAGAAAGCATATTGAAGCATAAATATTCCTTTCAAGTCCAGAAGTTCCAAACAATTAGTTTGTTCGCCGAAGTCGTTAGTTTGAAGTGCTTCTACTAACAATTGTAAAGTCGTTGCATCTTACGAGGAGATTGTCAGAATACCGTCAGCACCAGTGCGGGGCAATACTTCTTACGGAGATTGTGTCAAACACAAGCCTTGACTTAATTTTCAGTTTGTTATTCTGTCGGTTAGTTTTTCCGTTATCTTTTAAGAAGCCGTTACATTTTCTGTTAAATTTCCTAACAGTTACTACTAATTTAATAACGTATACTCCCTCCGTCCCACTATACTTGACACCCAAGGGGTGGGTTCAAAAACCAAGGAAAAAGAATGAAATAAAAAAAATGTGTGGTGGAAAATGAAGAGAGAGAATGAGTGGAGTAAATAGTAGTGTTGGTTGAATAAATGTGTGGTAGAAAATGAAGAGAGAGAATGAGTGGTGGGGTAAAGTGAATATAAAAATATAAAAACTTTGTTATTTTTGGAAGGTGTCAAGTATAGTGGGACGGCCCAAAATGGAAAGAAGTGTCAAGTATAGTGGGACGGAGGAAGTATTATATTTGTGACATCATCATGATAATAATCCTAATGATCTCTGTGTAGCTGGTGGATGGCTTATGGTATAATGTGATAAATAAAAGTAATACTTTCTCCATCTCAAATTGAATGATCTATTTTGTCTTATAAGTAATGAATGAATTTTTGAAACTTTTCCTTTACAAATCTGTCTATAAATGATTTTTCAAATTTTTTTAATCATAATTCATCACTCCCTCCATCCCAATATTACGTTTACTTATTTCCTTTTGAGCGTCCCAATGTTATGATTACTAACCCAAAATAGTTAATGAGCCTCACTTGTCGTACCAAAACAAAAATCTTCCTACCCACTTTCTCTCCTACTACGTTACTTTTCATATTTACAACACTTAAATTTTGCAGCATTCAATAAAAGTAACCATAACACTGGGACGGAGAGAATATATTTTTGAAAAACAAAAAAAATTGAAAGTGAATATACTATATCCTTAATCAAAGAGATAAATTGAAACAAACTTAGCTCGATTTATGTGTTTTTCATCCTTGACTTATCTCCATTACATTTACATGTATATTGGGTTTCTTAATGTACAAGTACAAAGAAGATAAATATGGACATATATATTATATAGATACTCGATCACTCAATCCCAAAAATATTGTCACGTTTAACAAGTTGTTTTTTATTGTTATTGTTGATGTTTTATTTACATATATATACTTCTCAAAATTATATTATACCAAAAAGGAAAGTGAAATAATTAATGGGACGGAGGGAGTAATATATATAGATTAAACTTAACAATTGATTAGAATAAAAAAAAAAGTCAAGGAATTTCTCAAAGTAAAAATACTCTCTCCGTCCCAAAAAATAGTCACACTTTTTAATGGTCGATTTAATATTAAATTTTGTCAAAATAGTAAAGAAAAAATCAATATCCCAATGAAATTTAAAAACTTGAAATCGATATAATAGTTAAAAATATTATCGATAAAAAATTTGAAATATTCAGTAGGATAATTAAATGAATCTATTGATAAATTTTTATTAGGATAATTAAGTTAATTTAGTAATCAAAATTTAATTTAATTTATAATTAAAAAACGAGATTATCTTTTCGGGACAGAGTAAAGTATAAAAGGAGGAGTGTTATGCATAACAAGAGATCACCTGACAAACTAAAGTGCTTTTTTCATAGCCATGCAAAGCTTGATCTCTAATCCCACATTGTGCCCATGAACTTTTCCATATAAAGCCCCTAGAATCAGCCTATATTTTATATATTAATTTTCATGATAAAGAGAATCTTCTTTTGGAGTTTGCTTTTTTTTCTGACTTTGTGTTACAATCCCACCATTAATCCTTGATTTTCCCAGGAAAGTGAAGGAAAATTACATGTTTTATGAGCCCAGTTGCAAGAAAACCACCCATCCCCTCTTCTCTCTGTCCTCCTTCCCTATAAATAGACAAGTCATAAGCAGACTTCTATTCATACCAAGTTCTTCTTATTTTCATATATTCTTCCGATATTACTTAATCAGCAGCAGAAGAAGAGAGAAGATGGGATCAAATTCAACATGGACATCGAAGCAGAACAAGTTATTTGAGAATGCGTTGGCAAAGTTTGACAAGAACACACCTGATAGGTGGCATAATCTGGCAAAGGCGGTTGGTGGTGGAAAGACGGTGGAGGATGTGAAGAGACACTACCAAATGCTTGTTGAAGATTTGGACCATATTGAGTCTGGTCAAATACCATTGCCTAATTACAATCAATCTAATGGCTATGGCAAAGGCAAAGGCTCATGCCATCTCAATGATACTGAACAAAGGTAACCAATTTTTATTTTTATTTTTAATTGTTGCTAGTTTGCATGATTGATAAAATCATGAAATATTGGTATAAGTTTAGTAACATTAATGTTTCTAATTATTTGCAGGCTGAAGTATCTTAGTATGAAGTGATTAAAACTAGCGTAACGCAGATTAAATTCAGTACCAAATAAGAAGAATGATGTTCACTAACTATGTTTTTCGTTTCGAAAATGGGAAAGTTTGCGCTTATCCTTCTTTGATGCATGTATGTTTGAAGATTCGCTCGCGTGTATCTTCTGTATTATAATAAATTCACATTTCACATTAAGCTTTGCACTTCTGCACCAATTTTTCTATATGACAAACTCAAAGGCACGATTAAATCGTAAGCAGCGTGAAAAAACACAGAAGAAGAGATCAAAAGGCTACCGTCTGATTCAGCTCTCGCTAACCGGAAGAATTTAGCTTCCATTTGAGTCTTTTGCACCACCTTTTGCAAACTGTAAACCTTTGAGACATTGGAGTAAAGCATACAGATTTATGAGGGAAAAATAATATAGTAATACAAAAAAGGAAAGAAAAGAAGATAGTATTGTTAAGCATGTAGAAACATTAAACTTACAGAGATACTTCAAATTATTAAATTTTGGCTCCGTTTGTTTCACGGAAAATAACCCTCGGAAAATGATTTCTTGGAAAATATTTTCCGGAAAATGAAAATGCTTTTCGGAAAACATTTTCTGATGCTGGGTGAATCTTAAGAAAACATTTTTCGATGTTTGGTAGTTTCATTAAAGTAACTTTCTAAAGGTAAAATCAATACAAACAAAGGAAAATGAGAAAAATGTTTTCCAGAAAACAACTTTCTAAGGTAGAAGAAAGGAAGTCATTTTCCTTATAAATCAAGCTCATTTTTCATTGACCCGGAAAATATTTTCCGTTGACTTCATTTTCCGGTGTTTACCAAACACCGAAAAATGGGAAAAATATTTTCCGAAAAATGTTTTCCCAAAACAAAAGGAGCCTTTGTAAACACTAATGTAACTTGGTATTTTGCCTTGTCAAATAAAATAGTGAAGGCACACATTGGCTATTTCTAAGAAAATTCAACTGTTCAAAACCGTCCAATTCTTGTCTCCACATCTACTGTTTTACCAGCTTCCAAACTCATAAATTGCAAAACATGACAATACCTGCGGCCATACATCACAGTGTTTCTTGGCCAATGTTGCACTTTCTTAATTTACATGTCTTTAATACAAGTTCCAGAAAATTTGTCCCACTTTAATTATTATTATGGTCAAATTAATCGAACTTTTACCATAATTTTATGAAAATCTAAATATCTCTTTGCAATTCTAAAAAATTGTTATTGATATTATTAATAACAGTGAAAGCAATAACAATTTTTAACGTAAAATGTTTTCCGGAAAATGATTTTCTGTAAAATGTTATCCGGAAAATGAAGATGTTTTTCCGAAAAATGAAATATTTTTCGAAAAATGAAGATGTTTTCCGAAAAATGAGATAAACATGTTTTCGGCTGTTTGTTAAGGAAAATGTTTTTCGAAAAAAAAATTCATGTGTTTAATGAAAATATTTTTCGATACAAACACAATTTGAGATAAGTTGAAAGAGATAGGATGAGAAGTTGTTAAAAATAAATTTAAAATGATTAATTTTTTTTTACCCAACCGGGGTGGGGTGGGGAGTTGTTAAAAATAAATTTAAAATGATTAATTTTTTTTTTACCCAACGGGGTGGGGGGTGGGGAGGGGCTTGGGGTGGTGGGGTGGGGAGTGAGGTGGAGAGTTGTTAAAAATAAATTTAAAATGATTAAATTTTTATTGGTTTATTGAACCATCTTCTTAAAAATTTATATATATATGGGGAGTGAGGTGGAGAGTTGTTAAAAATAAATTTAAAATGATTAAATTTTTATTGGTTTATTGAACCATCTTCTTAAAAATTTATATACTCCCTCCGTCCCAGCCGAACTGATACCAAAATTTTGGTACACAGATTAAGGAAAAGTAAGAGAGAAAAAATGGAAGAAAATGTTGTGAGTATGAAAAATTAAATAGGAGAGAGAATGAGTGGGAGGAATAGTTAGGAAAGAAAATGTTGTGAGTGTAAAAGTGAAATAAGAGAGAATGAGTGGGGAATATAGTAAAGATTCCCTTTCATTTTGGGCAGTATCAATTGGGCTGGGACGGACGAAAAAGGAAATAAGTATCAATTGAGCTGGGACGGAGGGAGTATATATATATAAATAATGTGTTAATCATTTAGTGAATAAAGCAAAAATGGAAGAGAATAGAATGAGGAAGTAAAATGTTGTACATTGTGAAATATGAGTTGTACATGAAGAACACCATTTTCCGAAAAATATTTTACTTAAGAAAAATTTGTAAGTCATTTTACTTAGAAAAGGCGTAAAATATTTTCTGAAAAACGTTTTCTCAATTTTTCGAAAAACACCCAAACACCGAAAAATGGGAAAAACGTTTTTCGAAAAACAACCAAACACCGGAAAACAAGTTATTTTACGGAAAACATTTTTCGAAAAACGTTTTACGTCGAAGAAATAAACTGAGCCTAACATTAAGGTGATGTGAGTGTGAATAATGGAATAGGAGAGAGAAAGTGGGTAGGAAATAAAAAGTGGATAATTGTTATGAGTATTACAAGTGAATCTCATTATTTAAAAAAAAAAATTAACATCTTTCCTTTTTGAGATTTTGCAATTTTAAGTGGACACCCAAAATGAAATTTTTGCAATTTCAATTGAGAGAGAGTAGTTAAATTCACCATCAAAGTGAAAGCGGAGCAAAGATGGTATCTACATAGCTTCAAGATAGGGGTTGCCATGAAAAATAGAGGGAAAAGGAAAAGCCCTAAATCGGGAACGCCAAGTGATTATTTAGGAAGCTGTAAAATTAAACCTAGACACAGATTGAAGCTTTGAGTTATGTCATTAGCTATCGGGCAGCAGAATTGTTGGGAGAGAAACATACCTGCAAAATTTCTGAACAAGGAAGACAGAGCCTGCACATTTACAAGATCCTAACAATGGCAGCCTAACAATGGCAGCGAAGAGGAATTAGCAGCAGGGGCAGATCTACGTCTGACCCCCCCCCCCTCCCCGACTTTTCCGTTATTTCCTTTTTTATACACAGTTTCATTAAAAATTCAAATGACCCCCTCAATTTTACATTGGACCCCCCACATATCTAAATTCTGTACATCAACAAAATCAATCATATTACATAAACAATTATTCAACTCATTACTGTATGATTTCCCATGAAAAAGGACCAAAAAATTGTGATGGCGGTTGAGGGTTTTTTTTTTTTTTTTTTTTTTTTGGGTGGGGATGTGTACATGAGGCTAAAATTCTGCTTCTGTACATAACCTGTTCAGCACACCAAAATGTGCTTAAGGCACAACAACAACAATAACATTGAAAGATACGGAAAAACACATTGAGACGTCATAAAGGGCAAACCCCGGTGCGCCAAGCGCTCCCCGCCAAGCGGGGGTTGGGAGAGGGAACCATTTGCTAGAGCCTTCCCCTGACATTGAGACGTCATCTAAAGGAAAATTGGATCTCTTCCAAAGTTTTGCCCTTTGTCTCAGGGACCAAAAGGGACGATAGCACCACAGTTGCAGCACACATAGCCATGTAAAGAGTAAAGGTTCCTGCCACAGATGCACAATCTCTGAATTAGTAAGAAAGCAGATGATATTTCCATCAAATCCAGTCTTAGCTTCTTTGGGAGTACCAAAAAAGCTACTACATAGTTAAAATCAGACGAAAATTCAATTTATCATTCATATACTATACGAAGTTGGAGATCAACTTCTATTTTGACATGGGTACTGATTTCCCCTTGATGATTTCAACAGAAACGAGTCGATCCATATACTATTTGGTGGTTACTTGGTTCCATTTAGAGAGTTTCCTGCCATATATCTGATGTCCCAATCATTTTTTTTTCCAGAAACCAAACCAAACCAAACCAAAGACTTTTAGGCTCTCTTTGTTACGAGAAAAGATATCAAATGCGCCCTCCGTCCCATAAGGATGTTCCCATTTTCTACTTTTGTTAGTCCCAAAAGAAAGTCTCATTTTCAAATTTTAGCGGTTAAAATAAGTGATCTTCCTAAACTCTACCACTAAAATGTTTCAATAGTCATTTGCTATAGGCATAATTCTTGCTTCCATTAAGGTCATTCCTACCAGGCCCGTCTCAATAATTATTGGAGCCCTGTGCGAAATGTGAATATTGGGCCCCTAATGTTTAAAAATTAATACAAAAAATATAATGTATATATAAGTGCTTTTATATAAAGATTAAAGTTTTACAAAATTATTAGATTGAGGTATTTCATTTATCGTTGCTATCGCCTCTCTTAAATCAATTACCCGTTCTCCGCAATTTCCAAGTAATTTGCGTCGATCGATTTCCCCCCCTTGAATTTCGACGCCGTCGCTGTGATTGCGTTAATTTTTTTTTTTGGATATATATGTATATATATATATATATATATATATATATATATATATATATATATATATATATATATATATATATATATATATATTGAGATATATACCTAATGGGGCATAGAAAAATGGGGGCCCTCTAAAATTTGGGGCCCGGTGCCGAAGAACCTATTGTTCCTAGTGATAGCCGGCCCTGATTCCTACTTTTATCAAGGATAATGATGGAAAGGAAAATATACCAATAATATGTTTTAATAGTCAGATAGGAACATCTTTATGGGACGGAGGGAGTACAAGTTTTTTTTTTGAAAGGGGGGCTGTGGTGCACAATGAGGCTACTCATGTGGGAACGTGTGTGTGTGTGTGTGCAAGTGTATGCATGCGTGCAAGTGCGTGTATGAGAGAGAGAGAGAGCAGAACCTGCACTGCTCCAGGATAACAGGAGCGGAGCAGTCAAGGTAATGGCCCAGGAAATAAACCAATTGGCCAGTGTTGCTACACTTCCTGCTAGTCCTTTTATATTGACTGGAAGAATCTGTAATGTCATACAAAACAAGGACGACTGATAAGTAGCTGTAAGCAGAAATACACTTCTACAAAGAATCTTCCATGGCAGACACAGAAGCTTAACTGCATGGTTCAAGTAAAACAAATTCAAGTAGTGGCAAGCAATGTTTCCAAACTTATCAAAGACATTCAAGGGAATAAAGTCCCGCGAACTAAAGTCATGAAAGATATACAACAGCGAGAAGAACGCATGGAAATATCTACTATTTTGGTCCTTCACTTCGGTAAAACATAAAGAAGTAATTGCACCGATTAATATATACCTCGGACATAATAAGCCATGGAATTGGCCCCATTCCAAGAGAAAAGCCAACAATCATGCCCTGCAAGAAAATTTGATCAGACAAACCGAGAAACTACGAAGGCAACATTTTTTGAATACTATCATATGCTTTAGTAGCAATTAGAAGACATACCACCAATCCAACCAGCGACAAAATCCCCAAAATGCCATATAAGGAAGAACTATCGGATACAAAACCCTGAAAAATCATTGGAAAAACTTCAGATGCATCCATGCACAAAAGAAAAGACATGCGTACAAAATCCGTTAGGTGTAAACAGATTAACTTTTCCAATTAATTAACTAAATTAAACTTGGCACAAGTACCTTTAGAAAGAAGGCAACAGCAACAACCAAGAGACTGAGAGTCATTCCAGCAGAGGATACCTGAAACAAACAAATTTTTAATTATTATTAATTTGGTTGAGGCAGAGAGTTCAACCTAAATAAAAGTTGTTGGCCAAACTCACTATGAGCAGAAGCCTACGGCCTGATTTGTCCATCAACCACGTTGAAACTGCAGTTGCTATAACCTGAGTAGCACAAAACATTCGTGGATCACTTGGCGAGAAAAAAATTAACATGTGGTCACAGAATATAATTTTCATGTGAAATCCATTTGAACTAATCCATTCAAAACGTACCTGAATAGCGCCAAGTCCACATGCAGCAAGATTACTGTTAGAAATCCCTGTACAATTAAGACAAGTGATAAGGGTCGTCAAACAATAACCAATGTAATAAAAAAAAATCTCGGACAACAGACCGACAAGAAATAAAAAAGGGTAAATCAAAAATCCTTGAACTAGGTGAACTGCATGAAAAATCCTTGAATTATTGTCACTTTACGGATTTTGTCATATACTAGGACTTTTGTTTTACGTGGTCCTTTTTGTTTGTTTCCATTGGAAGTAGATTTCTGAACTAACCGCTGTTAGATTTATGCCTTTAAGTACTCATGGGTGCTAACATACGGAATAAATTTTAGGGCATAATTGGTAAATCATGTGCATGCTAAAATAAGTCAAGTTTTGAGGTTTCTTTTTGTAGAATTGAAAATAAAAGGTGGAGCAAAGATAAACACTTTAAAATTAGGTCAAACTATTCACCTCAATCCTTCTCCACCACTAACATTAACCCACTACAAGAATTGTCCTTCTGATACCCTCTCCATCATTGCCAACTCCGTCTACACAGTACCAAATTAAGGAGGCTAACTCAATTTATGATCCCACTTCCACTAAGTCCACATAATTCGGTAAACCAGACAGATTAAGTCTGATTTCTTGAGTGAAATGCAGGAAAATGGCAACCCTGTCTGTTCCTAAGATGTCCCTCTCCGAAGTTCTCACTTTAACCTTGTGATCTTTGGGTCCCTCTGGCTTATTCACCCGTCAGAATCAACTGCTCCAGTGAGTTTTTTTTTTTTTTTAACATTCTTCCCCAAATTGAGATTCAGTTGCTGTTGACGTTTGTTGAATCACTAAACTAATGAGCTTGATTCAATGCCGGGAAGTAGACTTATGCATCTGAATCTGAAAACTGATAAGTTGTAGCCCCGAATCATGAGAATAATTTAATAATTGATTGATTTTTAGAATAAATTGGAAATACCATAGAATCGGATTAAAGAAAGTTGTTCTCAAACTCATAGACGCGTCCATAGACTAAACTGAGGAGGCCAAGGAGGTGGTGGGATCAGATTAAGGTAATAAATGTTTACTTGTTTATCTTTGGTTCCACATTTAATTTTACAATTAAACAACAAGAACTCTTAAAGTACGACTTATTTTAGCATAGACTTGACTTGAAATATCCATGACTACTTAACGGTATAAAACTAATGACTGTTACCCCTAAAGACCTAATTCAATGAAATTCACAAAAAGGACTATGCAAAACAAATCTCATGGTATATGACTAAATCCACAAAATGTCAATAGTTCAGGGATTTCCATGTAATTTACTGGCATATTTATATGTAGAATAACAAAACAAATGTTACACGAGCAAACAAAAGCGGTACTAACCAGCAGATTCAAAAATGGTACTTGAGTAGAAAAGAACGCCATTAACTCCGCTTAGCTGTTGAAAGACGAGCAATCCAATTCCTATCTGCATGATAATAAGAATTAATTTTTGCCGGAATTATCATGTTATGTAGGAGAAAATGACAAAGGAACATAACTAAAATTTTCAAATAACCAAATACCATTAAAGGAAACCAATATCTTCTTTGTTTGAGATCTCCGAAACGAATTGTAGTTCTTCTGTGTGATGATGCCACAGACCTCTGCACAAAGATGAAGCAAATTGCTGATTTTTTATTAAGATTGGGACAATAAGCATGGTGATCATTGCCATTTGAGAGTTTTCAGCTGGTATTGCACCGAGTTACCTGGTATATCCATGTCTGTAAAGAATTTGTTTGTGCACTAAATAATTCCACTAATCACAACCTAACTAAATAAGAATTACCTTAATCTCATTTACTTCAACAGAAATATCAACATCAAAACCACGAAGAACTTGCAAAGAAGCTTCAAAATCATCTGTCATTCCCATTTTTGCCTGGAGAAATAAATTTGCTTCACTCACTGTTTCTATCATTCAACCATACAACAAATCATTGCAAAGCCATTGTGAGCTTACCAACCAACGAGGAGACTCGGGAATAAAAAAGAGGCCAGGTATCAATATAAGACAAGGCAATATTCCTGTGATTTAAAGAAAATTTGTGAACTTATCAACTGAGATGTTAATCAAATGTTAGGGTTTAGATAAATTATCTTCCAAGAGAAAGAACAAGTGTCAAAGGAAACATCAGATGTACAGCACAATCACTCTATTCGGTTCCAAGTATAAAATATTATTGGAGAGGGGACTACTTATTCAATAGCTTAAATTTTTTATCAATCAATTAGTCCCTAAATCCTAGTCGCGTGCCAAAAGATTTAGAGTAACGGAAATTATAGAACTGTGTGATCAGTGGGGTTTACTAGAGAGGCAATCAACTGTTTCTTTACCCCCTAGGGGAAACCAACACCGTATTTACCCAGTGAAAAAAAAATCCTCCAACATTGCCACAGTAACCATCATTTGAAAGAAATCATTTTTCTACCCCCTTTGTCCCTAAATGAGTGTCCATTTTCAAGAAATTTGTCCCTACATGTTTTTTTACCAAATTTTTTTCACTAGTCACTTCATACTTGCAAAACCAAATGTTTGGAAAGTGGAAAACAAGAATGTTTATGCATCTTTGCCATTTAATTGTACAAAAGGTAAACATTTCTAAAATGTTCCCTAAATGAAATTTGGACATTCATTTACGGATGGAGGGAGTATACGTTTGGTAACCTAAGATCTTAACACTCCTCAACATATCCAAAAAGGAAGTCAAGGGAAATATCCTTTTAACTACAGAAGCCCTGAATTTGTCCAAGATAGTTACAACTAATAAATCCCAAATGAAAAGAGAATACTGGAAGGAGTTTTCTATTTGGTAACATGTGTGGTCTTACGAGATCATAAATGAATCATATGTACAATTTTTAGTCACAAGATATTAAAGGAGGGGGTCTTTTAGAGGATTACCCAGGACTGCAAGTGCTCTCCAATTAACAAAAAGTCCGAGCAAATAGGCAATCAGAATTCCAATTGTAACAGAGAGCTACATTAAAAAGAAACATATACTATACATTAACTTAAAATCTTATCCGAAGGTATGTGAAGTCGCGTAAGAAAAAAATCTCTGACAAGAATGTGGAACTACACCTACCTGATTAACTGAACCCAGTCCTCCTCTCAGGTTTTGAGGCGCTATCTCGGCAATGTATACAGGTACCTATAAACAAGAGCACAATTTCTTATATTAAAATATCTGTAGATGCCTACTTTTCCAATAACCAAAAAAATGCTTAAGGTTTTACAACAACAACAATGACTTAGTCTCAAAAAGAAAAGCTTAAGTAGTAACAACAACAACAAAGAGTTAGTCCCAAAAGAAAAGCTTAAGGAGCTACCGTGTAAGAAATAATTCCGACGCCAAACCCTTCCAACAATCTTCCCATGTAGAGGAATGATACGTCCTAGCAAAAACCGAGAAAATTATAACTACAAAGTAAACATTCCTCAAGCAAACAGTATACAGTTAATTACACGCCACTAGAAACTCACTTTTGCAAATGAAATAGCAAGCCAGCTGATGATATTAGGAATAGCTGCGATCATCAAAGACTGCAATTTAACAGGAGAAAAACAAAAAGCAATATTCACTAATGCAAATCAACCCCAAAATGAAAGTAAAAGTGTAACAAGAACAACCAAAATAGTGAACTATGTAGCAAAGAATCAAAATACCAATCAATCATACCCCTTTACGGCCGATATACTCAGCAATCTGGCCACTAGCAATTGCCCCGACCATACCACCCACATTAGATAAAGAACCAAACAAAGAGAACTGAATTGCCAAAGGAAAACACCCTTAATTAGTATTTTCTCCCCTCCCAAACAAACAAATCATAAAAATCAACTGCATACAAAAAAGGGTCAAATTAAGTCAATTAATTAACCTCAGAAACAGTAAGATTGAGATCTTTTGTAATAGCTGCTTGTGTAGGCGAAGAATAACCACCCTGCAATGCAAGATTGGGAAGAAGAATAAAAAAGTTAGTCACAGTAAAATGGAACATAAATTGAGGAAGATTAGGTTTGTTAATTACAGTGAAACCGAACTGAATAGGACCCAAAGCGACGATCATAACACAGGCGAGAACAGAAACGGAGCGGTCACGTATCACCTGAGAAGAACCCATCATACTGGATTGACGGGAACCCATCCGGTACCAACTTCCGGTATGAAGAAAAGGCTTCCGGAGATCCCTTCCTTCTTCATTGTCGTCCCTGAAACTCATTTCAAAGAATCTCTATGAACAAGTAGAAAGAAATCAAAATCAAGAAGATTGTGAAGTAAGAATCTGGATAATACGGAGTAGTGTTTTGTAACTTTTGTTGATGACAGCAATGATTAGACGAGGAAATCGGGGGATTGTAATAATAACAAAGCCAGCGGGGAAATTTGGTTGCCACTTCTGACCGTCCATGTGGTTTTTTTTTTTTTTTTTTTTGTTGTTGGGCCAAGGACTCTAAGACCCATGACTCATATCAATATTCCATCAAAACCCATTTGAAATTAAAATTCTATCAAAATCTACGTCAATCCTATAGCATCCCGTCAGGTCTTATATCATGTGGTATAAGACCATTTTTTTTGCATTTTTTTCACTTTTTTAAAAAAATTAAATAAAAATCATATTTTTAGTTTTATACCCTAAAGGTATATGACTAAAAATACTCTTATAGCTAAGTATGAGAGTATTTTTTTCATCATTTTTCATATTTTTCTTAAAAATATAATACAATTTGATCTTATATCAATGGTATAAGGCTAAAAAAAAGTCATATACCATTGATATATAAGACTGAAAAAAAAGTCTTTGATATAGGACTAAATAAATAATAAAAAGAAAAAATTACTAAGGAATAAAGTCCTACATCATATGGTATAAGACTGAAAAAAGGTCCTATACCATGTGGTATAGGACTGTCAATGAATTTTTGAGGAATTTTAATCTCGACTTCCGAGGTTTAAGAGAATTTTGATCTCAGTTGGGTTTTGATGGAATTTGATTTGGACTGTGTGAGTAAGGAGGAATTAATCCTTTGTTCTTTTCTTCTTCAAAAGTAATACCCTCATGTCCATTTTCAGTTTCCAAATAAGATCTCAAAAAAGATTAAAAATAAAATAAAATAAAATAAAATAAAATCATACTCCCTCCGTTCCAGTTTAGTGTAGACCAAAAATTGTGGTACAAGAATTAAGGAAAAGTAGAAGAAAGAAATAGGTGGAGGGGGTGTTTGTGAGTATGAAAAATTAAATATGAGAGAGAATGAGTGGGAGGAATAGTAAATTGATTGGTGTTGTGAGTGTAAAAGTAAAATAAGAGAGAGAATGAGTGGGTGAAATAGTAAAGATTCTTTGTCATTTTTGACAGTCCACACTAATCTGGAACGGACCAAAAGGAAAATAAGTCCATACTAAACTGGGACGGTGGAAGTATACTA
The DNA here is from genome assembly GCA_022495995.1 of Adenophora triphylla var. japonica. Lineage (NCBI taxonomy): Eukaryota > Viridiplantae > Streptophyta > Magnoliopsida > Asterales > Campanulaceae > Adenophora > Adenophora triphylla. The sequence goes on from JAFEMH010000366.1 coordinate 680,360, forward strand.
TATTTATTTGTCTCATTTAAAATTAATTACACACCATATTTCAATTAAAATTATACATTTTCTAAAATTGAAAGATTATAATACTTTTTCTAGGTTTTAAAAAGGGTCATTGTCTTTTTTTAATTTATGCTCAATAAGTTCCTTTTAAATGAGTGTATCAATTTTTTGTCATTTTGAACGAAAATACCCTCCAAAGAATATTGTATTATATTTTCAGAATGTTGTATTATATTTAAAAAAAAAATTAAAAAAAAAATTAATAATAAAAAAAATTTAAATGCAAAAAAAAAATCAAAATATTTTATTATATTTTCAGAATGTTGTATTATATTCAGAATGTTGTATTATATTTTCAGAATGTTGTATTATATTTTCAAAAAAAAAAATTAATTTAAAAAAAAAATCAGAATGTTGTTTTATATTTTCAGAGTGTTGTATTATATTCAGAATGTTGTATTATATTTTCAGAGTGTTGTATTATATTTTCAAAAAAAAAAAATTTAAAAAAAATTTCAGAATGTTGTATTATATTTTCAGAATGTTGTATTATATTTTCAGAATGTTGTGAGGGCAAAATTGAAAGTTCACTTGTAAAAAGAACTTTCTGGTCATTTTAATAAAATGAGGAACTTAGTGAAAAGTGATTTGTTCCAAAAGGAACTTATGGGGCAAATTCCCTTTTAAAAACGTACGGTGAAATTTTCATAATTAACTGAAACTTTTTAAAAAACGCACAGTGACATTTTTATAAATAATTGATTTTTTTAAAAATGACGCAGTGACATTTTTGTAAATAATCGAAACTTATTAACATCTCTAACACTTTTTATAACTAAAACTGACACTTTTTTTAATACTAACACTTTTGCACTATATAACAATAACACTTAAAAAAAAAAAAAAAAAAACCACCAATATACGTTCTTATTGGTGAAGGGAAATATACGTTCTCATTGGTGAAGGGCCAAGGGCCAGAACGTGGGGATCAGTAAGTGTCAAGAATGTTTTTTGTTTTTTCCCTTTATTTTAATACAAGGAAGATTTTTTTAAAGGGTAAACCTTTACAAACAAATCCTTCAATATCTATTTGTTTAGTATAAAAGTAAGCTAAGTTGATGACTAGATAATCTCCCTCGTTACTCGTCATGTTCTAAATCATCAAATTCTCACCTTCAAACCCAAATAAAAATAAAGAAATACAATTTAGAAAATCATTAAATATGTTTCACTTATATTTAAAATTTATCATTTATTTTGATATGATCATATCGGTTTCGATCTGCTCCCCTACGAGTTACTTACGCTGTTTAAATACCTTAATCATAACTAGCAACATCATCCGACGACCGTACATTTGGACCCTTTTCCAGTATTATAGTATTTGGATCCTGTAGTATCACAGGAGTAATGAACCTTATCAAGGGAAGCAAAATATGAGTTGAGCTGCAAAACAATGTTAGAAAGAAACAGATAAAGTAGCATATGTTCAATAACATTAATAAAGAGACAGTACCACAAAAACTGAGTTACACTGGTCAATAACATAAGCTTTGATTCGGCTCAGATCCCACACACAACAATTATACACTGAGTATAATTGTTCAGTCCAACCAATAGTTCGTTCCAAGGTTTCAATATTCGTCAATGGCCAAGCCTTCCAACAAACCCAAACCCGAAACACCCTCTCACAGAATAATCTCACACAGGCTCAAACACACACCAAGTACCAGTGTATCCCTTCACAGAAAACCCAACTCATAGAGTTCGCACAGAGCAAGGATGAAGAAGAGAGAGTTTGAGTGAGAGAGAGATAGAGAGATCGCTATTCAGAACCGTACCTTGAATGGAAGAAGGGGGACGTAATTTATAGGCCGGAATAGATAAGGATTGAAGAGATAAGGATTGAAGAATCCTTATCGAGCCAAACGACAACAGCAGCAGCACCGAAATCGCAGCAAGGGAGAAAGGCAAACTCAGCTGAGCGAAGAAGCAGGGAGACCAAAATTAGGGCGCATTGAAAACCCCTAATTTGATCGGCCGACGATGAAGAGAGGGGAGGGCTTGGGTCGGGTTTCTTTGGGCCTTAGTAGGTTGCCCAACTTGGGCTTCACTACTTTACATATCCATTTCCATGATCATAAATAGTTTAAATACCTGTTTCTGGATATATGCTGCTATTATTTTTGCCATTTGATTTAACTGACAAGAGTCACTGATACTAAGGACAACAATGTAAGTTCCATTTGCAATAGGATATTCTACCAAAGATCTCTGATTCTTCTGTGGTTACTCTCCACTTCGAAGTTATCGAATGAAAACGCCAAAATGTAATTTCACAATCTCCGTCTCGAAAAAATAGTCTCATTTGACTTTTGATAATCAACAACAAATAACTTTGACTAAATATTATTGTCAATCTAATCATTTTTGTGAGATGGTTTGATTGACATTAATGTTTGATCAAAATTCACTTATTATCTATGATGCTTATACCCTTCAATATTGTCAAAGTACCCATATCCAAATGATAAGACATGGGTGTGAGTGTGGGTGGGTATGAATGTAGCTATTTTACGCTGAATTTGATGTAAAATCATAAAATTTTGGAGGATCAAACACTTGGATTCGTACATTCGTACCCATGTCAAACATTCATTCATGTCCGAGTCTGAGCATCATAACTTGTTATTAATTATCAAAAGTCAAATGAAACTATCTTTCCCGGAAAGGTGGGAGTAAATCAAACTTGAGACACATCATCATCGAATATCCTTCTTATATTCTCTACCTCGTTACAATTTTTAGCCTTAGACAAATAGACGGGGAGAACAACCAATTAAAATTACTAACTAATTACTATATAATAGCCTAAAGCAAGCTTCATTTTCTGCACCTATACACAAAAATGAGCCACGAGAATTACGACCCTCATTTCCCAGACCAGCCTGTGGTTGATCTCTATCTTCCAGTATGGGCTAAACTTCCATCCTTCCGGTCCAAACCAGCCTTCATTTGGGCTGAAGATGGCTCGCCGGGATCAAGAAAATGCTCAGCTCTCACCTATGGGCAGCTTAATGACTCAGTTCAGTTCATTTCCTCTCAGCTTCTCCTACCACTTCAAAGAGGAGATACTGTAGTCATTTTATGCTCACCTGGGCTCGAGTTTGTTGAAATCGTATTTGGCTGTCAAAGAGCTGGACTTTTGGCCGTACCTATTGTACCCCCTAACCCATCTTTCTCAATAAATGACCACCACCACCTTATTCGAGTTCTATCTCAAACGAAGCCTAAAGCCGCCATAGCAAGTAGTAGTTATATAAAAAATGTTCACGACTATATCAAACTGTCTCCTAATACAAAACTCTCTGAGCTTTTACAAAAGTCAAGATGGATTTCTACTGAAGTTATTCGCAATGATAATAATGAAGCCACGGGTTTGAGCTGGTCATCATATAACGGTTGCAAGCCAAACGAGGAATACTTGATTCAGTACACTTCAGGTGGAAGTGGAATTCCTAAGCCTGTTCTTGTGACTGCTGGATCAGCTGCTCACAATGTTAGAGCAGCAAGAAAATCCTATGATCTTCATCCGAATAGTGTTATTGTTTCATGGCTGCCTCAGTACCATGATTGTGGGCTTATGTTTTTGTTACTAACAATTGTCTCTGGTGCAACTAGTGTGTTGACATCGCCCAATGCTTTCATAAGAAGGCCAAGGCTATGGCTCGAGTTAATGACAGAGTTCAAGGCAACTTGCACTCCTGTTCCGTCTTTTACCCTGCCACTCGTTGTCAAGCGAGGGGAGGCTGGTAAAGGAACCGTTCCTATAAACCTATCGAGCATGAAAAACTTGATTATTATCAATGAGCCTATCTATAATGATGTCATTGAGGAATTTGTTCAAGTTTTTAGGCCTTTGGGTCTGAACCCTTTGGCTATCTCTCCGTCTTATGGTTTGGCAGAGAATTGTACCTTTGTTTCAACTGCATGGAGAAGTATTGACAGAAATGTTAGCTTTCCAGTTTACAAGAAGCTCTTACCTAGTGCAAGGCTTGGCTTTCGTGGTAGAAATGATGAAAATGAAGAAGAAGATATTGAGATTATTGTTGTAAATGAGGAAAAACACGTGCTTGTTGAGGATGGGGTTGAAGGAGAAATATGGATTTCATCACCGAGCAACGCTTCTGGCTACCTAGGCCATCCTTCTTTGACTCAAGATGTTTTTCAAGGAAAACTCAGGCACAGAATCAGCCATAGCTTTGTTCGAACGGGTGATAGAGGAATTGTTAAAGGAGAAGAAAGATATCTCTTTGTAACCGGTCGATGTTCGGACATAATAAAACTCCGAACTGGTGAGGAATTTCATCCTCATTATTTGGAGACAGCAGCCTATAACAGTTATCCACAAATTCTAAGAGGAGGGTGTCTTGCTGCATTCATGGTTTCAAGAACAGTAGTCATAGTGGCAGAGATGCAGAGAAATGAAGGAGAAACGAAGATTTTGAGGGAAATATGTGAAGGAGTAAGAAAAAATGTTTTGACGAACGAGGGAATTGAGATTGGATTAGTCGTTCTTGTCAAGAGTGGAGATATCCCCAAAACTACGTCGGGCAAGGTACAAAGATGGGCTGCTAAAGATAAATTCTTGAGCGGTAAACTGAACGTTGTGATACAAGTAAAGTTTGGCTTCAGTGATTATGGTTCGATATCATTGGGGACTATAAGTGGATCAAGTGATGAAGGGAAAGAGAGAAGGAAGGTGGTGTCTGAAGAGACAGAAGCTGCATTCAACACTGCCTCAAACTCTAAGAAGAAACACGACCCGGCTTTTCTGTCTTCTCTGTAGGAACCAAAAGATCATCTTGAGCAGGGTCATTTTGTGCTTTCTCAGGAGTTCCATGCCATCCTATACATACTTCATGTATATCTGTAATCTGTTATTGCAAAACTGCTTAAAATCATCCCAACCAAGAGAACTGAATGCAATAAAATGAGCTTTATAATAAATCTCAGCAAAAAGATCAAACCATCTACCCCTTGTCCGAAGGATTTGAGGTCCTAAGCTGTGAGTTTGGAAGGGTGGGGGGAAGGGTAGGCAGAAAAAACATAAAAAAAAAATTTTGTGGGGGTGGGGGTGGGGGGGGGTGGGGGGTGGGGGGTAGGGTGGGGTGGTGGGGGGGAGGGTAGGCAGAAAAAAAATTAAAAAAAAAAAAATTTGGTGGGGGGGGTGGGGGTGGGGGGTGGGGGTGGGGCATAGGGGCTGGGTGGGGCTGGGTAGGGGGTAGGGGTGGGTAGGGTTTGAGAGTATTTTGGTCAAAAAATTTTTTTTTTCCATTGCCTTTGAAATTGAACTTTTCATCAATTTTGTGAAGGAAAGTTGAATTCCTTCATTTGAAGGAATTCAACTTTCCTTCGAAATTTTTTTTTTAGAAAGATTGAACCAAACAGAGGAAAGGAATGGAAAAGAGGGAGTTTTCCATTCCTTTCCCCCACTTTCCTTCCAACCAAACGCCCCCTTAATAATAACATCGGGTAAGGAATTGATGGGAGAAAAAATTCAGAACAGTAACTGATTGGGCCGTTCAAAAAATTCGTGAAATCGGAGTGTACCAATAGAATCAGAACAGACCAGTAAAAATCGGAACAAACTAATAGTATTGATCTGATCCTGATTTCAAATTTTTATGTATAACCAAAGCACCAACAGAAACTACCAAAGTTTTGTGTCTCGTATTTACCTCAAAATTATTCGGGCTTTCAGACCCTACTAAGGCCGGGGAAACTGTTGTAGCCTGAGAAGCTTTAGAAGCCATCACACCATTTGAGATAGAGTCCACCCCGATTGGGCTGATTGTGGTAATAAGGTCCACTGAGTGGGCCTCTGTACTGTCTGGTCCAATCGTCATAAGAGCAAGCCCATTTTCACCTTTTTGTGTTAACAAATTCATAAAATTGTTGCAATTCCCCTGTACTCCCTCAGTTCCGCCCAAAGTTGATGTCTTGTACGAGAATTAAGAAAAGTAATGTAGAAAATAGAAAAAGTGTATAGTAAAATAAATGTTGTGAGTATGAAAAGTGATGTAGGAAAGAGAAATTGGGGTAGGGAATAGTTAGTGGTTATTGTGAGTATGACAAGTGGGTCCCACAAATAAAGAAGTAATAAAAAACTTTTCATTTTTTGGTTGTGCCCTTTCAAATGGAACGCCCAAAAAGAAAATTTGTGGCCTTTCGAGCGGTGGGAGGGAGTATTCATTATCTTTTCGTAATAACTTCACTGCTCGCCATGCAAGGATTTTCAAAATTCAAAATTCAAAATTTTCGTGTCCTTAGTTGCAATATCTGCACCAATATTTTGATCGATTGTATGTCGCGTATTACCTACCATCGCCACAAGGATCGAGACCATTGACAACTGCAACCACCAATGTGCCACCCGCTCCATTCGGTGGAAGCATGTGGCTTTTTAGGAACCCATATACCTTTGTCTTTATCATCCGGTTTAGGAGGATGAACCGAAAGTTCGTGATGACCGTCACCATTAGCGAGGGATGAGGTTTTCTTAATTTCTTTCGGCAATTCCTCATCTCATGCCCTAGTAGCCCGCATCCATCACAATATTAGATGTTTCCCTCAAAGTCTAGCAATCGATAGAACCCATTATCCTTGGGCTCTCCTACCAATATCTTTCCGGGCGACGGCATAGATACATCAATCTCCACACATATCCTAGCGAAGCAAGGGTGAGTAAGTGCCAATGTGCGATCATCCGCTCTTAAAAAATGACCGAAAATATTACCTATCCGTTTCAAGAACGTTGGTGCAAAGTAATGTAGCGACAGTTTGCGTAAACGAACGGCTACCATTGGACAATCAACTCTAAAGGAAAAGTCTGGCGACCACCAAAAAGAGCGATACATGGAATTGTTAACCACATATGTGATTCTTTTGACAGAGCACGTTTAAAATCTTCCCCCGAAGTAAAAGACCATGACATGTCTCAGATCCATCAAACCAACGATAAACAAACCTTTTAAGCAGCCACTCCTTTGCAATGTGATCTTGAATCACAAGAAAGTGAAAACGACCGCAGAAAACTTCATAACAATGGTGAATTCTAAATCTATTTCCCCTACACCCAGGGGCGGAGCCAGGAATTGGCCGAGGGGGGGGGGAGATTTTATACGGGGGTTCGGGGGCAGCGGCCCCAAAAAAAAAATTTCGGGTCGGACAAGTAAAAAATGGGTCGGATCCATGAAATACAATGTATTTTAGTTAAAAATGTAAAGAATTAAGAAAGTTAACAAAAATGATAAAAGTAAGTAATTCAAAGAACGATTGAAATAATGTTGAAGTATTTAACGCAAATAATTTATTAAAATATATTACTCGTACAAAAAAGGAATTCAAATTTGCTAATTAAACTTGGGATAATAGGAAGAAAGACCAAAAACAAAAAAAAATGGGAAAAGCCTAACTAATTAATTAAGATTGAAAAAATGTGAGGAAATTAGGAGAAAGAGAAAAATAAAACTGTTAAGAGAAAGAAATGGAGAGAGAGAGAGAGAGAATAGCAAAGATGGAGGACAAATAAAATTAATTGAAAATGTAGGTAGCAGGACTTGAACATGAATTTGAAAGGAAACACTAAAGGCTTTAACTTCACCCCTTCTACCACTGAACTGTACCACTCATTTGTGTTAATCTTGAAGTTAATTATATATAACAAAAAAATATAGGGGGGGGGCAAAAAAAAAATAAAAAATCCACTGCACTTCCGCCGGGAGGAGCAGTGCACGCCCCCGCTCCGCCCCTGCCTACACCAAGAGGTGCGGATAAAACTGATTGTGTTGAAATCGGTGGTGGGGATAACCCCTTTCACCACCTCCGTATAGGATGGAGGGGGTGGAGGGGATTTCCCCGTGATGTCGTCCGGTGGCATTGCCACCAATGGCCACCTCAATGCGTCAAATTTCTAGAGAGAAAATTTAAATGTCCGCTACATATGTACCTAGTACTACTATTACTCTCCGTCCTATTTATCTTTTTTTTTGGGTCCAAATATGGTTTCAGTCACTTTAAACTCATTAAACTTTCTAAATTTGATAGGGACTGCTCTATGATTTTGATAGTGATCACTAATCACCATCAATGATTTAACATAACAAAGAAAAGAAGAAGAAAAAGACCTTTTATTAGCCCTCATTTTCAGAAATATAATAAATAAAAAAAAAAAAACTTTTACACGTATTAAAAAAATAGTTGAAGTAGTTTGATAATTTAATAGTAGTAATTTGATGTACAGTTAAAAAACTAATGGGAGATAAAGGTCACAACTTGTCACATTTAAGATGAACACGTTATACATCCTTGGATTAATTTCACAGACCTCCTTACCTTAAGTCATTTTCTATAAAAATTCTAACATTTTTAAAAGTTTACACACGATTTAATATTCAGATCAAAATCTACTACAGGAGTATATAATAGCAAAAGTTTTTCAAGCTCTTAAAAAACTTCAAGTGGCACAATATCATTGGCCAATCTTTTCATCATCCACCAATCACAATCATTCATTTGAAATTCAATTAGTAACTTTTAAAATTTATAGAAGTTGATTTTTAAAATTATAGGTCCACTTCGTCAAGATAATACTCCCTCCGTCAATGGAACTTAGTGTCCAATCTTTTCTTACGTACCTAGAAAATGGAACTTTCTTTTCGGGCTTGAAAATTTAGATAAATGCCTAAAACATGAACTGCTAAAATCTGGATATAGCTTTATTATACATACGCCAAGTTTTTTAAACCTAATAAGTAATTCCAAAAATAAAGTAAAGCTAAATCTATCAAACCAATTTAAAATTAATAAAAAAAAATTATTACTGATATTTTGACAGTAAATATAATCAATGATCTGTATGCATGCATATACTGAAGTCTTTAAAATTAAGAGTCCAAAATGAACAATCTTTTTCATTTTGTACAAAGTTAATTGATTATTTATTTTGGGATGGAAGAAGTATTACTGTCACAATATCAATCTAAACACATTAACCATTTAAATATAAGCTAACATAAAAGTATAGAAACTTATGGAATATGAAAATTGTTGATGCTCGAATATGCTTGGAGAATTACTAAATTGAAGAGTCCATACTTAAGAGAGAAGGATTGTGAGTTGCAGAGTAAAAAAGATGGAACGTGACTTAAATTAGGATAGATACATGACGTGATTACTTGCAATTTTATTAAACGTCTATCATAATTGTCGTAGATTAAGCATCAATTTGAAATTATAATCATTTACACATATATATTGTTTAAGGAAATTAATTTACTACTAATTGTTATCTAAATTAAATAATAATTTAAAATTATTTAAATTTAGAATTCTATCTCATTTAAACTTAAGAATTGATCAGTTTAATCTAGAGATCTTATCTATAAATAAAATATAAATCTTTAAGCCCTTAGTTGTGTTTTCTTTTGTTATTCGTTCCTATTTTTTTCCTGCTGAGAGTTTTCCTATTCCCGAACAAGTTCTCCGGCGAGTGTTTTACTACCACGTTTCTTTTTGGCGTCCACGTACAGAGGTATTTCTAAATTTTTTGTTTACTTTGTTGGTGTTGTATATTCTTAATAATATATAATTCTTCCGTCCCAAAATAATCTTCCAACTCTCCCTCTCACAAAATGAATGTCTAAAAAAACTTTAAAAATTTGCTCTCATGATGAAAAGCAAATTTAAATTTTTTTTGAAATATTATTTTGAAACAGAGTGAGTACATATTCCCTTTCCTAAGTGATACTACACACTCTCCAGTCATATTGACGAAACTCAATCTTTTAATATATTTGATTTTAGATATGTCTCTGCATGTGAGGCGATTTGGAGGATATATGGGTTTGATTTGCATTATAGAACTCCAACAGTTGAGCGGTTAGCATTTCACATGAAGGGTGACCAGACTATACCTTTTCACGAAGGGGATTACATTGAAGATGTTCTTGAAATAGCAGAGACTGTTAAAGAATCCCAGTTTGTTAAGTAGATGGAGTATAACTGTGATAATGAAGACGGTCGACATTTGAAATACTGTGAATTCCCGAGGTATTTTGTGTGGGTAAAAAATAAACGTGAATGACGCCGCGGGAAAGATAGTAGATTTGCAATTGGAAAGATATATCATGTGCCGGTCTGCTGTGGGGAATTGTACTACTTGAGGATTATGTTGAATTATAAAGTCGGTTGCAAAAATTTTGAAGATTTGAGAACCGTTGATCATGTTGTCTGTAAGGACTTTAAATCAGCTTGCTATGCCTTGGTCTACTATATATAATAGCAAAAGTTTTTCAAGCTCCTAGAAAACTCCAAGTGGCACTATATCATTGGCCAATCTTTCCATCATCCACCTATCATAATCATCAATTTGAAATTCAATTAGTAACTTTTAAAATTTATTGGGGTTAATTTTTAAAATTATAGGTTCACTCCGTCAAGATAATACTCCCTCCGTCAATGGAACTTAGTGGCCAATCTTTTCTTACGTACCTAGAAAATGGAACTTTCTTTTCGGGCTTGAAAATTTAGATAAATGCCTAAAACATGAACTGCTAAAATCTGGATATAGCTTTATTATACATATGCCAAGTTTTTTAAACCTAATAAGTTATTCCAAAAATAAAGTAAAGCTAAATCTATCAAACCAATTTAAAATAAAATTAATACCGATATTTTGACAGTAGATACAATCAATGATCTGTATGCATGCATATACTGAAGTCTTTAAAATTAAGAGTCCAAATTGAACAATCTTTTTAATTTTGTACAAAGTTAATTGATTGTTTATTTTGGGACGGAAGAAGTATTACTGTCACAATATCAATCTAAACACATTAACCATTTAAATATAAGCTAACATAAAAGTATAGAAACTTATGGAATATGAAAATTGTTGATGCTCGAATATGCTTGGAGAATTACTAAATTGAAGAGTCCATACTTAAGAGAGAAGGATTGTGAGTTGCAGAGTAAAAAAGATGGAATGTGACTTAAATTAGGATAGATACATGACATGATTACTTGCAATTTTATTAATCGTCTATCATAATTGCCGTAGATTAAGCATCAATTTGAAATTAGAATCATTTACATATATATATTGTTTAAGGAAATTAATTTACTACTAATTGTTATCTAAATTAAATAATAATTTAAAATTATTTAAATTTAGAATTCTATCTCATTTAAACTTAAGAATTGATCAGTTTAATCTATAGATCTTATCTATAAATAAAATATTAATCTTTAAGTCCTTCGTTGTGTTTTATTTTGTTATTCGTTCCTATTTTTTTCCTGCTGAGAGTTTTCCTATTCCCGACCAAGTTCTCTGGCGAGTGTTTTACTTCCACGTTTCTTTTTGGCGTCCAAGTTCAGAGGTATTTTTAAATTTTTTGTTTACTTTGTTGGTGTTGTATATTCTTAATAATATATAATTCTTCCGTCCCAAAATAACCTTCCAACTCTCTCCCTCACAAAATGAATGTCTAAAAAATCTTTAAAAATTTGCTCTCATAATGAAAAGCAAATTAAAATTTTTTTGAAATATTATTTTGAAATAGAGCGAGTACAAATTCCCTTTCCTGAGTGATACTACACACTCTCCAGTCATATTGACGAAACTCAAACTTTTAATATATTTGATTGTAGATATGTATCTGCATGTGAGACGATTTGGAGGATATATGGGTGTGATTTTCATTATAGAACTCCACTAGTTGAGCGGTTAGCTTTTCACATGAAGGGTGATCAGACTATACATTTTCACGAAGGGGATTACATTGAAGATGTTCTTGTAAAAGCAGAGACTGTTAAAGAATCCCAGTTTGTTAAGTGGATGGAGTATAATCGTGATAATGAAGACGGTCGACATTTGAAATATTGTGAATTCCCGAGGTATTTTGTGTGGGTAAAAAATAAACGTGAATGGCGCCGCAGGAAAGATAGTCGATTTGCAATTGGAAGGATATATCATGTACCGGTTGGCTGTGGGGAATTGTACTACTTGAGGGTTATGTTGAATCATAAAGTCGGTTGCAAACATTTTGAAGATTTGAGAATCGTTGATCATGTTGTCTGTAAGGACTTTAAATCAGCTTGCTATGCCTTGGTTTGTTAGATGACGACAAGGAATATGTCGATGCAATAAAAGATGTAGCTGGTTGGAAAATGTCTGTACCCTTAAGGAGACTATTTGTTGTCCTACTACATTTCTGACCTAATGTAATGCCAATTTTCGTTGCATTAGGGCCCAAAAACCGTTATATTAGGCCTAATGTAACGCCAAATGGCCGTTGCATTCTCTTGCGTTGCATTAGGTCTAATGTAACGACATAGTAAGCTAATGTAATGCCAGAGCTTTGGCGTTGCATCAGGTAAATACCTGATACAACGCCAATTTAAAACTATATGAACACCTAATGCAACGTCAAAAAGTAGATGAGTACCTAACGCAATGCCAATTTAAAAAGTAGTTGAATACCTAATGTAACGCCAAAAAGTAGATGAGTCCCTAAAATTTATTACATAATTTCACAATTTTATTAATTTTTTTAATTTTCTTTTTCAATATATAGAGTATATATATATATATATATATATATATATATATATATATATATATCAATCAAACAAAAGTTTGTACAAATCTAAATAAAACACAAATACTTTAAAATGAACAACACTGCGTATGAGGATTGTGGCACATTGAAATCGACCCGTCCGGAGAGTGAAAGAACGCCAGATCTGGACTGGAAGGGTGCCGGAGAGAAGGTGGTGGGAAGTAGCGCCTGGAGAGCTCTGGTGATGAGAGACGGACGCTTGAGAAGGCCAAGTTTGCAAAAATCGGTGCCAGAGGGGAGAGCTGCTTTGGCCGCGAAGTATGAGAGAGAAATCGGAGGCCTTTAATCGTCGGAATGGGAGGGAGGAGGGAGGAGAGCGTCTGGTTAGCTGGAAGGGTGATGTCGGAGGGAAATGAGAGAGAGAGAAAGAGAGAAATCGAAGGCCTTTGATCGCCGGAATGGGAGGGAGGAGGGAGGAGAGCGTCTGGTTAGCTGGAAGGGTGACGCCGGAGGGAAATGAGAGAGAGAGAGAAATGGGTTTGTTTATTTTGATAAAATGAAAATAAAGAGAGAGAAATGAGGAGAGAAAGAGGGATTTATTGGTTTTGTTTAGAATAGTTGTGGACCGTTGGATTGAATGTGTGAATGGTTAAATTTGGTTTAGCTCATGATCCGCGTGATTATTTGAGACTCAATAAAACAATGTCACATGGCATTGTTTTATTGGGTCTCAAATAAACACATGGATCATAATATTAATAATAACTAGTAATAAAACATAATGTCAAAAAAGTAAATATTTTTATATTATATACTTTTATTGTTAATTATTCAATTAAATAATTGAATATATTAATAATTATTATTATATAATTAATAATAATAATAATAATAATAATTGATATAAAAAATAATTAATAATAATAATAATTTAAACTATAAAATAATATTATGCCTAATATCAATAATAATAATATTTATTATCAATAATATTTATTAATGAATTATTAATTATATAATTAATTAATTAATTAATATTAATAATAGTACTAATAATAATTAGTAATTTTTATTGACTAGGAAAAAATATTTTAGACTTTTTTTATTACTGAAATTTACAAAAAGTAATTTTTAAATAATTTTTTTCAAAAAAACTTTCTTACTAAAAAAAGTCTAAAACATTTATCTCTATTCAAAAAAAATTAAAAAAAATACTCATTAATTTAAAAATTTAAAGTAAATGTTTTATATTATATACTTTTATTGTTAATTATTCAATTAAATAATTGAATATATTAATAATTATTATTATATAATTAATAATAATAATAATGTTATTAATTAATAATAATACTCATTAATTTAATAATTTAAACTTCTAAGAAATATTAATATACCTAAGTAATAATTGATAGAAATATTAAGTTAATTTATAACTTAATTTATATAATTTTTTTAAAAAAAAACTTCCTTACCAAAAAATGTCTAAAATATTTATCTCAATTCAAAAATAAATTTTAAAAAAATAATTATACTTTTAAAATATTAATAATACTTATTAATATACCCTCTTACCCTAAACCTCATATACCCTAAACCCTATACTCTATATCCTATACTCTATACCATACTCCCTCCGTCCCAGCCTAAAAGCCATAAATTTTCTTTTTGGGCGTCCCATTTAAAATGGCACTTTCCTAAAAAGGAAACCTTAAATCACTATTCTCTCCACTCATTCTCTCTCCTACTTTATTTTTACACTCACAACATTCTCTTTCTTACATCACCTCCCACTCATTCTCTCTCCTATTTAATTTTTTATACTCACAACATTTAAACTTTTTCTCTTTCCTACATCACATTTCTTATTTTGCGCGCCCTCTCCATTTTGTGCCTTTTAGACTGGGACGGAGGGAGTATATACTATAATATCCTATACCCTATACTCTATATCCTATATACTATACCCTATATCATATAGGGTATACCCTATACCCTATAAGGTATACTCTATACCCTATACCCTATGCTCTATACCTTATACCTTATAACATATACCCTCCTATATCTTATAGGGTATACCCTATACCCTACACTCTATATCCTATACCCTATAGGATATACCATAAATCATATACCCTATGCCCTATACCCTATAGGGTATATTCTATATCCTATAGGGTAGACCCTATATCCTATGCCCTATACCCTATAGGGTATACCCTATATCTTATACCCTATACCCTACACTCTATAACCTATACCCTATAGGATATACCCTATATCCTATGCCCTATGTCATATACCCTATAGGGTATACCCTATACTCTATGCCATATACCATATACCCTATAGGGTATACCCTATAGGGTATAAGGTATAGGGCATAAGGCATAGGGTATAGGGTATACCCTATAGGGTATAGGGTATATCATATACCATATGCCCTATACCCTATGCTCTATACCCTATACCCTACACCCTAAACCCTATGCCTTATGCTCTATACCCTATACCATATGCCCTATGCCCTATACCTTTTACCCTATATCCTATAGGGTATACCCTATACCCTATAGGGTATACCCTATACCTTATACCCTATACCCTAAAGGGTATAGGGTATAGTGTATAGGGTATAGGGTATAGGGTATAGGGCATAGGGCATAGGATATATGGTATAGTGTATAGGGTATAGGGTATAGGATATAGTGTATAGGGTATAGGGTATAGGGTATATGATATAGGATATAGGGTATAGTGTATAGGGTATACCCTATACCCTATACCTTATACCCTATACCCTATACCTTATACCCTGTATCCTGTAGGGTATACCCTTTACCCTATACCCTATAGGGTATACCCTATACCATATGCCCTATACCTTATACCCTATACCCTATACCCTATATCCTATAGGGTATACCCTATACCTTATACCCTATACCTTATACCCTATACCTTGTACCCTATAGAATATACCCTATACCCTATAGAATATATCCTATACCCTATAGGGTATACCCTATACCATATGCCCTATGCCCTATACCTTATATCCTATACCCTATATCCTATATTATATCCTATACCCTATATTCTATAGGGTATACCCTATACCTTATACCCTAT
Source organism: Adenophora triphylla var. japonica (assembly GCA_022495995.1). Taxonomy (NCBI): domain Eukaryota; kingdom Viridiplantae; phylum Streptophyta; class Magnoliopsida; order Asterales; family Campanulaceae; genus Adenophora; species Adenophora triphylla. The sequence continues at coordinate 696,115 of JAFEMH010000366.1, forward strand.
ACCCTATAGGGTATAGGGTATAGGGTATAGGGTATATGGTATAGGGTATAGGGTATAGGGGTATATGGTATAGGATATAGGATATAGGTTATAGGGTATAGTGTATAGGGCATAGGGTATAGGGTATATGGTATAGGGTATAGGGTATAGTGTATAGGGTATAGGGTATAGGGCATAGGATATAGGTTATAATGTATAGTGTATAGGGTATAGGGTATGATATAGTATATGGTATACGGTATAGGGTATAGGGTATAGTGTATAGGGTATAGGGTATAAGGTACAGGGTATAGGGTATAGGATATAAGTTTAGGGTTTAGGGTTTAGGGTTTTGGCGTTGCATTAGTAATTTAGCCGTTACATTAGAAAAATCTAATGTAACGCCAAAAAATCTAATGTAACGCTGAGATAAAAGCCGTTGCATTAATCAAAATGTGCCGTTACATTAGCTCTGTCGTTGCATTAGACTCGTTACATTAGCTCTGGCGTTGCATTGGATGCGTTACATTAGCTCTGTCGTTGCATTAGATGCGTTACATTAGCTCTGTCGTTGCATTAGCCGTTACATTAGCTCTGTCGTTGCATTAGCTCTGGCGTTGCATTAGATGCGTTACATTAGGTCAGAAATGTAGTAGTGATATTACTGTCTAATTTCCTGACTATTTCGCACGAGGTATGGGATAAGACTTGGGAGTAACTTTCCGATGACATGGAATACAACTATAGGAAACTGCACAATAATTCGGGTAAGTTATCATCTTTAAATCTAATATAGGTTTTCATTTAATATTACATATATTTATATTTTTCTCTAATATATAATGTAATTACAAATGCTTATAAAACACAATCCTATTTTTTTTTCTAACCGTAATTAAAGTAAAATATATTGGATATTTGTTCTACTTTCAATAGTGTACTCCGACCGAATGGCGAAAATATTCACCACTCCATCCGTCCCACATTAATTATCTAATATGGATATTACATAAATGTTTATGCTTTGGTTGAATATTTGAGATATAAAGTTGATTGTAGTACATTTTTTAAATTGGTACTTCATCCGTGTCGCACTAATTTGTTATCAATTTTATTTACAAAATATAGTTTTGTTATTGATTGGAGAACAAATTTATTGGTTATTTAATATTTACAAATGAACGTACTCCCACCGTCTCACATTAATAGTATCATCCTTCCCTCCCGCACTAATTTTCATGTAGAGATATTATATAATCATAATGCATTTTGTCAAATATATTGAGTTCTAAGTTTTAACGTTTAATTTAAGGACATATATTATTTCGTACTCGCTATATGTTTTATCTTATATATGTAGTATAAGTATATATATAATTTGTATTCCTTTAATTATTATTATTATATTAACTCTTTGATATATATTTAATTGCATTTTTTCATAATTGTGCCAGGATTGAAACTAAACGAAGAACATAACAAGAATCTTACTTTAGCAGAAATTGAAAAGATATTGGTTTAAAATAGAAGTAGCATGCATAAGTTTACAAATATGCCTAAGCCGATCGACTCTGATATTGAGGATGCACAGAACAGGCTTATTTTAGATGAAACATCATATGATATAGAAGAGATGAAGGCTGAGCACGCCAGGTTGTATAAACAACTCACGGCTGAGCAGAAGGGAGTATATGAAGAAATCATGTCAGCTGTCGATAGTGGAAATGGTGGATTATTCTTCCTGTATGGTTATAGAGGGATGGTAAATACGTTTATGTGGAAGACATTAAGTGCTGCATTACGGATGTAGAGGAAGATTGTAGTTGCAGTTGCATCCAGTGGTATTTCTTCATTATTACTTCCCGGAAGTAGGACTGCCCATTCTAAATTTGATATACCTTTACAGCTTGATGAGACTTTCATGTGTAGCAAGCTTAAGCCATGTTCTGATGAGGGAGAGTTACTTCAAAAAACATCGCTTATTATTTGGAACGAATCTCCAATGGCGCATAAACACTGATTTGACGCACTTGATCGTAGCTTGAGAGATATTATCCGTGGCCCTGATGGACGGTTATGTGATAAGCCGTTTGGTGGTAAGGTTATGGTATTTGGAGGAGATTTCAGACAAATTCTTCCGATCGTACCTATGGGTAGCAGAAATGATATTGTGCGTGCTTCACTATGTTCATCGACACTAATGTAATGAATGCAAAGTACTAAGGTTAACACACAATATGAGATTACAAGTGATTTTCAAATACATTTTGTTTAACATTATGTATACGTATTCATATTTTAAAAGTTATAATAAGACTAAAATATAATATTTTATGTAGGGTGGTTCGTTTTCTTCGAATGTTGAGAATATCAGGTCGTTTGCAAATTGGTTATTATCCGTTGGTGATGGGACTGCAGGTGATAAGTAACAACTGATTTTAAGATATAGATACGTATTTTATCCGTTGGTTATTACTACCTCTGTCTCAAAAGCCTTACTACCTTTGTTGCAATTTATGTACTATATCCGTCTTAATATTAGTAAAAACGGCTTCATAATTTTCCGATCTTTTCTCAATTTTAATATTGATTTTTACTTCCTTTTAAGTTCATATTTTTACTAATATTTATTTATTATATGTTGGTTATTACTGCAGGTGATAAGAACCATGGTGAAGTTGAAATCAAAATACCAAATGACATATTGATAAGAGATTCTGTCAATACAATCTCAGCTATCGTGGATTGCATATATCCGAACTTAATCCAGAATAAAGATGTTGATGAATTTTTCCAGAATCGGGCTATACTTGCACCAACAAATGAGATTGTAACATTCGGCGACGAAAATATTTCATAGCAAGACAGTAACATTCGGCGACGAAAATATTTTGTAGTAGAAGAATGTATTTATAGCTATGAAAATGTTTCATAGCAAGACAGTAACATTCGGCGACGAAAATATTTTGTAGTACAAGACCGGATAATTTGGGACGAATTAATTCGTCGCTAAAAGAATTTATTTGGCTACCAAAAATACCCTTTAGCGACGACTTTATATTTTGTCGCAGAAACTATTTGGTGACGAAATTTATTTTTTCGTAGCTAAAAAATATACCTACGACTACGAATATTATTTCGTCGCCAATACCCTTTAGCGACGTCGCATAGGCGACGAAATTGCGACGAAAACAGGTTCGTCGCCAATACTCTTTAGCTACAAAATCTTAACATTTTGCTACGAATTTTTTTGTAGCAAAATCACAATTTTTTTGTAGTGCGAAGATATATTTTCAACTGAATTCCTAAACACCGTCAAGTGCTCTGGAATACCTAATCACATACTGAAGCTAAAGATTTGATGTATCGTCATGTTGTTACGAAATATAGATCAAGCTTCAGAATTATGTAACGGTACAAGATTGATCGTTACAAATCTAGGTACGCAAATCAATTTTGTTAATATATAATTATACATTTATACAATTAATTATTTGATTATTTGACATAAAACATACTGTTATTTTAATATATATATATATATATATATATATATATATATATATATATATATATATATATATAGGTAAGCATGTTGTCGAGGCGGTAATGTTGTCCGGAAAAAATGTTGGTAAGAAGGTGTTGATACCGAGGATGATTATGTCACCTTCTGATACAACAAAATTCTCGGTTAGGTTTCAACGGAGACAATTCCCACTGACCGTTTCTTTTGCAATGACAATAAATAAAAGTCAGGGTCAGTCGCTCGCTCATGTTGGCCTTTTTCTTCCAAGACCAGTATTTAGTCATGGACAATTATATGTTTCTTTTTATAGAGTAACTACAAGGAAATGACTTAAAGTACTTATATGTAATAGTCATGAACAGTCAGATGACCCGACTACAAATGTTGTGTACAAAGAAGTTTTTGACAAGTTGTAATATACTACTATTACATAAAACTTTCTCATTAATTTTTTGAATTGTATTTACATTTCACTTTTATCTCAGTGTTTTATTCCTCGTCGGGGACCGACGGGTTACTCACTAGTTTTCTTTAAACCCAAATCCCATCCAGCGTCGTGCCCAGTTTCTTTCTTGACCGCCATTTTTCTTCTCCTCCAAACTACGACAACCAGTGACGTATCCAGGATTTCAAGTTAGGGTGTGCAACATTTGACGCAAACCCCTAAATTTTTTTTAAACTACTCGGTAATTTTTTTTTTAAAAAGCGAGGGTGTGCATATGCCCAACACGCCACTGACGACAACCACACCCATTATCTCCTTCTCTCATTCCATCAAACACCACGCCATCATTCCGTAAACGAACTTCCTTCCAACAGTACATATGCACCCAATCGAATGCGGATTCTTAAGAAGATCCTCTAGCTTCTATCCATAATACAGGTATGCAGTTACAAGTCCTAACTGTTAAGAAAATTCTTGCGTTGTGTTGTGTTGTTCATGTATTAGTACGTACTCCCTCCGCCCACAAATATATTAAAAAAAAATTCTTTTAAAAAATTTTGGACGTCCCACAATAATCAATAATTTTCCAAAATAGAAATGAGACCCATTTCTCTCTACTCACAACACTTTTTAAATTTACTATTCTCTCCACTCATTCTCTCTCCTATTTTACTTTTACACTCACAACACATTACCTTTATCACTTTTTACCTTAATCTCCGTATTAGACAAAAAAATCTATATAATCGTGAGACGGAGGGAGTATGTCTCATGTGTAATGTCTCGTGAAGTACACTTCATTATCTGACTAATTGGAGTTTGTTGACTTGGAATATTGGGTAGATAATTTTTAGGATAAAACTTGAATTCCGAAGGATTTTACTTCTTTACATGGAAAATATTATAAAGTCAAAATGGGGATGAACTATTTGAATTAAAAAAAAAAAAAACTACTCTTATATCTTAAAATATAAAAGTATTTTTTTTCCACAATTTAAAGGGAACGAATTATTCTTATACCTAATTATAACAGTAATTCTAATCTTATACATTTAGTTATACGAGCGAGCGAATTTTATTATTTTTTAACAAAATGTGAAAATTTGTGAAAAAAATATTTTTATAATTATAAGAGTAATTTTAATTTGATACTATAGAAGTGAATTGTTTAATATGATATGAGAATTTTCTTTATTTTTAATAAAAATATGAAAAGTTGTGAGAAAAAATAATACTATTATAATAGGTATAAGAATAATTTTAATATTATAACTTTGGTTTGGGAAGGAGGGAGTAAAAGATAACGTTTTTAGGAAGGGGTTATGGATAAGAATGGAAATGAGGACAAGCGGCAGATTATGCCATTTTTAGGCATGACGTTTGTTGCTAATTAAAGCCTAGCTAAGCCTAAAGTGAAAACCTCTTTCTTTTAGGGGCAATCCGTCGATCCCATTGCGCACGCGGGCCTTACGATGGTTGCTAGCTATGCTTTTTCAACTCGGAGTCATGGGTTCGATTCCCCCACCAAATGGTTAGAGGAATAGACATCGCTCTCCCTAAAGATAAGCGCCACAAGGCATCTGAAGTGCGTCAGGCGGTGAAATGTATTGATCCCCTTCTTTAAAAAGAAGAAAAGAAAAAAAAAAAAAATCCGCCGATCCCATTAAATTTTATTTTATTCTTCCGACTCAAACTAATTGCAGTTTTATAAAAGATTTAATACTTTTAATTTTTCAGTTTTTCGTAAAATTTGACACACTTTATCTAAAATATCATTATTTGTAAGTAGGAAATTATTATTGTAAAATTATTTAATTAACTATATACTTGAAATATTTAAAAAATAATTTAATTTATTTGATATGCATTAATTTTTTTTTTAATATATATGAAAAATCTTGCAATTATAGATATTTAGAGAGAGAGAGAGAGAGAGTGCATGTATTGCGAAGTGGTTATCAGAAATGGATTGGGCCTGAACTCTTCAAAGGGTTCAATGGGCTTGGTTGGCCAAGTAACTTAGGATGGGCCATGAATGTCAAGGAAGATAAATAATAATTAAGTAAGTCATAAGTTATATTTTATCTTAAGTGGCGAGATAGCACATTATGCGTCAAATGGGTGACATAGGGCGAAAATAGAGTGTAGGCGGGAAGCTTAGGTGGCGAGAAGACAACCTAGTACCCCCCCCCTTTTTTATTTCGGGTGACAAGGGGATAGTTTAGGTTATATGATTAAGTATGTCTTGTCGCTTTAAGAAGGATTGTCGCTAGGCGACAAACGTGATTGATAGGTAACAAGTGACCGGGACATTGCCTCGTGGGCACCCCCTCCCATAACGTGTAACAGTGTAACATGATGGGATAGACAGTACTTTCATACCAACTTTGTGGGTAGTTGACCCAAAGAACATGGATGACTGACACGTGTCCCTAGAAGTATGGCCTTTGATCGTGTTGTGATATAAATATGTGAAAATCAGCATTATTAAGTAAGTTCTATTCTCTCTCAAAACTCTCTCCCTTTACAATTCTCTCCATAATTGCCTTATTTCGTATCCAGTGCGATTCTCACGCCGGAGGGGTTTCACCGGAGTCACCCCCGGTTTAGTTCACCATTGTTTACTTGTGTGTAGGAGTGAAGGTGGACCGTCCCTAGAAGACCAGCCGGAGTATCCATTGTAGCAGCTGTGTGTTCAGCTCCTGTGCAACACCATTTTCCATGGTAGCATCAGTTGGTTCCGTTGCCGGGACCTGAATGTTCTTCTTTGGGTGGCTTGGTGGAGTTTGGAAGGTTGTTGGTGGCTACCGGTGGTGAGTTAGAAGGTGGTATACTGTTGTTGCTCTCTTGGTGGAGCCCAGAAGATCTTTGTTGTCAGTTTGGTTGAAGGAGTAAATGCTAGTTGGTTTGAAAACCAAGGGAGATTCCCAGGTCGTACTTGTCAGAGGTCATTTTGTGGGCTGTTGTTGTATTTATTTTATGGTATTACAAGATTGTCCTTGGTTGTAGAGGTTGTTGGCTCACTAATATATGGTGTAAAGGTGTTTTGTAGTCAGAAAAGTGACTTGTAAAGTTGTCAGAATAGTTGATTTGTTGTGAAAAGGCGTTGTTTGGCTGGAAGTATTTGTTAAAGTATCCATTTGTTTGTTGGTAAGTTATGGTGATTGGGCAAGAAAAAGCTACCCCTTCCAAGGCGGCTCAGAACATAACGTTGGCAACCCCTAATGCTAAGGAAGCTCGTGTTGGGGCGGGATCTGAAAGAGAGGTGGAGGTGCATACTTCAGAGACTAACTCCAGCATTAGGAGAGCTAGGGAGAAGGAGGAAAGGGTGAGAATGGAGAGAGCCAAGGCAGTAGATGAAGGGCAAGTTCCCGCGAAGTCAAAGAACGCAGAAGTAAGAGAAAGGATTGAAAAGCTGAGGGCGGACAATGAGGCGTGGATGCGTGTTCTCGCCAATAATCAACAATTGAAGGAGTTAAATGTGGAGCCTTCCCATATTCCTGAGGAGTTATTGGATGGGCAAACGGGAAGGGCCCATGCCGGCGGGCAAGATCGAGAGGTCAGCGCCAGTGTGGCTAATAGGCCAAGGCGGGATGTGGATATGTCGCCACCCAGAAGGTTGGCAGAAAACTGTAGGTGGGATGATGGCTTGGGAAAAAGGAAGAAGAAGAGAAAGAAAATATACCATAAGTCAGGAAATTCCAGAGAAGAATCTTATTACTTTGAATATGATAGTAATGAATCCAGTGGCTCAACGCACGATGAGGATCACGCTCCCGGCAAAGATCGACATGTCGAGGAGAGATCTCAGCTATCGCGGCATCATGACACCAGGCGTCGCCGCGAGAGGTCATCGCGAGATAGGGAACGGAGGAGACAGGAGAGGAAGGATAAAGAGTATGAGAAAGAAAGGGAGCGAAGGGCCGCGGAGGCGGCAAGGGCGGCTGAGGCCGAGAAGCTGGTTGAAGCCTTGAAAGCCGCAGAATTGGCCAAGGCTATTGAAATGGAGAAAGCTAAGAAGGAAGAGGAGGAAAAATGGAAAAATGATATGGCGGAAATGGCAAAGAAAATAAAGGATTTAGAGGCGGGAACGAAGAAAATTGGCGAGAAGAAGTCCTTTTTGGCTCCATATATTCAGAGCATTAAATGTGTGGCCCCAGATCCAAGCTTTCTCATGCCAACTTTGTCAAGTTATTCTGGAAAGACTAGAGCAATAACCCACGTTGGAGGATTCGAAGCGACAATGTCGCTGTTAACTGAAAATGAGGCAGTTCTATGCCGAGCTTTGGTAAGTACGTTAGCGGATCATGCCTTGGAGTGGTTCTTGGCGCAGCCCGAAGACTCCATTACTGGGTATCAGGATTTCAGGGAGAAGTTCTTAGCGAGATTTAGTGCGACGGGATCACAACCAGTGCAAAAAACAGAGTTATGCAGCCTTAAGCAAAAGGACGGGGAAGGGATTGCGACTTTCACAGATAGATTCATGGGAGTGGCAAATCAAGTCGCTGATATTAACCAAGGCGAGATAATTATGTTGTATAACACCAGTTTGCAGCCAGGATACTTTAAGCAGGAGCTAGGAATGAGGTTGCCAAAGACTACGGGGGAGTTGTATGAAAGAGTTAGGGGATTTTGTAGTGGAGCTAGAGTTAAGGCTAAGGGGATTCCAGTGGCAAATCAGGCTGCCAAGAGAAATAACGAGTGAAAGGGTGGAAGTAGTGCGAGATGATAGGAGAGGATCTGGCGGCAATAGAGGGGCAAGTCAGGCGGGAGGAAGCGGAGGTCGTGGAGATGGACGTATGGGGGGTCAGAGAGAGTTTAAGCCAAAGACGGCCATTAAGTATAGCCGATTGAACACTCCTATTAGCGAGATTATGAAGAATGTGAATTTGCCCGAGCCTTTTCCCATTGTAATAGGAACGGATGCGGCTAAAGACCAGAACAGTTACTGTGAGTTTCACAAGGATAAGGGGCACAAAACTGATGATTGTTATAATTTGAGGAGATTGATTCAAGGGAGGATTGATAGAGGTTTCCTGCAGGAGTACTTGGAGGAGAATGTTGGGCGAGATGATCAACGTAGGCCAGAAAGAAATTTGGTAGATGTCATCCATGACCCATTGCCCAGTGTGTCCCAGTTGAATAATCAAATCATGACTCTGACGCATACGTTTGACATTCCCCAGTTTCCCGCCAGCCAAGATAGAGTAATCAGTTTCTCTAGGCGAGAGTTGGTTGTTACTAAAAGTCACGAGAGTCAACCAATTATCATCACGATGTATCCAGGCAATAATATTGTGCAGCGAGTTATGGTGGACTCTGGAGCAAGTAGGAATGTGCTTTATTATGATGCCTTTAAGAGGATGAATTATTCGGAGGCTAATTTGGTACCTCACAAGGGATGCCTTGAGGGTTTTACCAATCATTCAGTTAAGGTCAAAGGCACGATCATGCTAGATGTCGAGATTGGTGAAGGAAAATTGGCGAGATGCGAGAATGTCGAGTTCATGGTTGTTGACCTCGTGTCTCCTTACAATGCAATAGTAGGAATACCGTTTATGCTGAGTTTCGAGATGGTTTTGTCGATTCCTCATCAAAGGGTAAAATATCCCACCTCCAATGGAATAGGTTGTTTGAAGAGTGAAGCGGTAACAGTAGTGAGAAAGCAAAAGGAAATGTTGAAAGCTAAGACGGAGAGTACAACTTCGATGACTACCAAAGTTGAATCCAAATTCATCAAGATAAACATGGTCAAGATTGTGGAGGTGGCCAGTGATGATTTCAATTGGGAGATGACGGACAGTATGAGGAATGGCACAGCTATGGTGATGGCGGGAACAAGCCATGTATCAGAATTGGCGGCATGGAAACTTGGAGGAGAGCGGGAAATAAACGTGATGAATGAGCAGGAATCTGATTCCAAAATTCAGCGAGAATGCGCGCATGAGGTGGAGATGTGGCGAGAATTTGATTCCGACATGGGTGGGCGAGATGAGGCTGACGAAGGGAACTACTTAGCAATGGAGATGGTGGATGTGACACCCAACTTAAGTTATGCCAGGATTGTGAGGATGGTATGTATGGAAGAGCCAAGAATTGAGGAGATTGTTGAGGGAAGTGTTGAGGGGTCTGTAGATGAATCTGATGATGATTGTGAAGTTATTGAGGTGGAAGATGCCCAAGGGAGGCCTACAGGAAATACCTTTGCTGATCCCAGAAAGCCGGTTGTCGCCAAAGCGAGGAAAAGGAAAAGGATAGAGGTGGAAACCCTTCAAGTGCGGGATGAGCCAGATATCCAGGCGGGAGAAGAATTGGAAGAGGTAGAAATCAATTGTCATTTCCCAGAGCAGAAAATAAAGATTGGCAAGCAGTTGTCGCGGGAAGAGCGGGAGTGCTTGATTGAATTTTTGAAGGAAAATTTGGACGTCTTTGCCTGGAGGCCTGAAGATATGAGGGGCATTGATGAGAATGTTGCCTTGCATTGTTTGAACGCTGATCCAAATATAGAGCCATTTAAGCAGAAGGTAAGGCATTTGTCGCCGGAGAAAGAATTGGCTGTGATGGAGGAAGTGGAGAAGTTGTTGAAGGCGGGAATAATTGAGAAGACTCAATACCCGGTTTGGTTAGCTTGTCCGGTGATGGTCTTGAAGTCAAACAAGAAGTGGAGGATGCGTATTGACTTTACTGACTTGAATACGGCATGTCCCAAGGATTGCTATCCTTTGCCCAAGATTGATAAGTTGGTGGATTTCATTGCTGGTCACAAGGTGTTCAGTTTTATTGATGCTTATTCGGGATATCACCAGATCAAGATGGCGGAGGAGGATAAGGCGAAGACAGCGTTTAGAACTCCAATGGGAAATTTTTGTTACAAAATGATGCCATTTGGCTTGAAGAATGCAGGGGCGACATATCAGAGAATGGTGAATGAGGTGTTTATGTCACAAATTGGGCGGAATATGGAAGCATACATTGATGATATGGTGATCAAGTCTAAGGAGAACAATCATGTGCTAGATCTGGTCGAGACTTTCGAGAACTTGAGGAGGAATTCCATGAAGTTGAATCCAAGTAAATGCACATTTGGCGTAACTGCGAGAAAATTTTTGGGATTTTTGGTAAACAGGCGCGGGATTGAGGCCAACCCCGAAAAAATTCAGGCGTTGTTAGACATGTCGCCACCGAAATCTATCCGCGAGATTCAGCGGCTGAATGGGAGGATCATTGCCTTGGGGAGGTTTATTTCTAAGTCGGCGGAGAGATGTTTGCCCTTTTTCAAGGTGTTGAAGGGCGGGAAGAAATTTGAGTGGAGCGAGGAATGCGGAGTAGCTTTTGAAGAGATGAAATCTTATTTAGGGAAGCCGCCATTGTTGAGTAGCCCTGTGGAGGGGGAAGAATTGTTTGTTTACCTGGCAGCCTCTGACTACGCTGTTGCTGCAGTGTTGGTGAGGGAAGACGGAGGAATTCAAAGGCCTGTGTATTATGTTTCTAAGGAATTGAGCGAGGTGGAGTCGAGATACTTTAATGCCGAGAAGTTGGCTTATGCTTTGGTGGTGGCGGCAAGGAAGTTGAGGGCCTATTTTGTCACTCATACGATTGTGGTATTGACGGATGCGCCCTTAAGAAAGATTTTGCAGCAGCCAGATTCCGCGGGAAGGCTTTTGAAGTGGTCAATTGAGTTGACAGAATTTGACATCAGATATGAATCCCGCCGAGCTATTAAGGCGCAGGCGTTGGCAGACTTTATAGTTGAGACTTTATTCACTAAGTCTCAGGCCGAAGTGATTGAAGAGCGCGAGAAGAAGAAGGCGGCAAAGCGGGTTGAGCCAAGTTTAACTGAAGAAAGGAAGAGGCCGGCGGATTGTTGGGTCCTACATGTAGATGGATCGTCAGCGAAAGATAAAGGGGGAGCGGGAATGGTTTTGACTTCGCCAGACGCGGAATGCGAATATAAGAAGGCATTTAGGTTCAAGTTCCCAGTGTCCAATAATCAGGCAGAGTATGAGGCGTTGGTGTCGGGAATTGAATTTGCACGGGATATTGGGGTAAAGAAGATTGTGATTCATTCTGACTCTCAGCTGATCGTTAAGCAAGTGTGAGGCGAGTACGGGGTGGTAAATTCATTCTTGATAAAATATTGTAATTTGGTGAGAAGCATCTTGAGCAATTTTGAGTTTTGGGAGCTGGTGCAAATTGATCGAGAAGAGAATTCGAAGGCTGACGCGTTGAGTAGGTCGGCGGGAAGTGGGGGAAACCAAGCTGCTGATGAGCCCCTAGTGGAGTATGTGGATATGCATGCTATTGACAGGTCTTTGATCATGGAGATTGGTGAAGCAGAGAAGAATTAGGTAACAGAGATGAAAGATTTTTTGGATAAGAGTGAATTGCCGCATGACGAAGAAAAGGCTAAGCTAATAAAGGCGACTTCACCGCGATTTACAGTGCAGGATGGGATCTTATACAGAAGATCTTTCTCAAAGGCGTTGATGAGGTGTGTGGAGCCCGGAATGGTGGCCAAGGTCTTGTTTGAAATCCATGAAGGTATTTGTGGTGGCCATCCAGATGCGAGATCCCTGGCGGAGAAGGTATTGTTCCATGGCTATTATTGGCCTAGTTTGAGGAAGGATGCGGAAGAATATGTGCGTAAATGCGAAAAGTGTCAGAGATTTGGGAATATCCCGCGGCAACCCGCCACTGAACAGACCCCAATCGTGTCAACTTGGCCCTTTGATATGTGGGGTATAGATTTGATTGGGCCATTCCCAAGGGCCAAGGGAGGATGCCAACATGTAGTCGTTGCCGTTGATTACTTTACAAAATGGACGGAAGCGAAGGCTCTGGCAACAATAAGCGAAGACAATGTGATCAAGTTCGTTCAAGAAAACATTTGGTGTAGATATGGGTTACCCAGGGCCATTGTCTCTGATCATGGAACACAATTCGGGAAGAAATTTGCCGCGGAGTGCAAGAGGATGAATGTGAAGCATTGGATGTCGACGGTGTACAGGCCGCAATGCAATGGTCAGGCGGAGGCGGCAAACAAGCAAATTATTGTCGCCTTGCGCAAGAATTTGGAAGGAAGAGGCGGCGCATGGTTAGAAGAATTGCCAATTGCATTATGGTATGTAAGGACCACAATAAAGGGCTCAACTGGTGAAACCGCGTTTGCTCTGACTTATGGATCTGAAGCCATGGCACCGGCCGAGATGGCCATGCCAACATACCGGGTGACTTATTATGATGAGGCGAGAAATGGCCAACGGCGGTGTAACGACCTTGATTTAGTTGATGAGAGGAGGCTGCAAGCGAGAATGAGGATGGTGAATTACTAGCAGAGGATGAAGGCCCAATATGATAAGCGGGTTAGCAAGAGGTCTTTCAATGTGGGTGATTGGGTGCTGAGAAGTGCGGAGGCCACGGGACCCAAGCCAGGCTTCACCAAGTTGAATGAAAAGTGAGAAGGGCCATTTCAGGTGTCCCAGGTTGTCCGAGAAGGGACTTATCGGCTGAGGAAGCAGGATGGTGAAGAATTGAAGAATGCTTGGAGTGTCGATCATCTGAAGCGTTTTTATCAATGAAGTTGTCGCAATATTTTGTAGTTGCATTTTTTGATTTTTGCTCTAGTTAACAAAAGCTACGTAACTTTTCTTTTGAGCCATGTGTTTTGTTGACCTCACTTTGGCGGGAAAGTTATATAGAATTTGTAACTCTAGAATGATGTAACTCGTAAATATGGTGGAAGAAGAACGGCAAAAATCATTCTGCGACATATTTTACTATGATTGACAATTTTATAAATCTGAAAAATTTATTGTTTTGTGTCTCATAAAGCAGTGAATGGAGGAATGATAGATTTCAGGAGTCGAGAAGCGAACGAGGAAATGGCCGATTGGAGTTCATAAAGAAAGTAGAGGCCGCGAAAGCATGATGACGGGATCAAGAAGCAATTGTCGCCCACACTTGGAAAAACGGTTGCGGCGTCTTGGTTAGAGACCAAGGCGCCAACTGGATGCGGTGTCTTGGTTAGAGACCAAGGCGCCAAAGTTGGCGGCGTCTTGGTTAGAGACCAAGGCACCAAATGGATGTGGCGTTTTGGTTAGAGACCAAGGCGCCAAAGTTGGCGGCGTCTTGGTTAGAGACCAAGGCGCCAAAGTTGGCGGCATCTTGGTTAGAGACAAAGGCGCCAAATGGATGCGGCGTTTTGGTTAAAGTCCAAGGCGCCAAATGGTTGCGGCGTATTATTGTCGCAGAGGTGGAAGAAGTAAATGAAAAGGATATGAATATAACGTGCCTAAGATTGTCGCATCAAATAGTTGGCGAGAAACTTCACTTGGGAGTGAGGCTGCCTAAAGACAAGCCTCACTTTTTTTAAGGGAGTAGTGTGTATATAGAGATAAGATGGAGAGATACAATCTTCGATGAACTATCGAAGCAAAATCAAAAGTATCAAAAGAAAGACGTGCGGCATGAAAAGTCATAATGTACAAAAGAAGAATTAAGGCAAATCATAAGAAGCAAAGCATTGGAAAAGAGTTGCAACATAGCGACAAGGAAATTATTAAGCGTTGTCGGGCACGAAGGCCCGCCGTCGAAGTTGAAGTAAAATTATTTACAACAAGCACAGATGCGAGAAATAAAAGATGAAAGCAAAAAATAAAGATTGTCTGTTACAGGATCCAAAGTAAGTAAAAAGGTATTGGCGACAACCAGGGAGTACAAAGAGGAGTCACTGGGCGTTGTAGGCGGTGTTTAGGGCGTCCTTCTTTTTCTGAGACAGATCATACCAAGCGGGAACCATATTGTCGGCACGAATGGCGGGAACGGACCACGCCGCTTTGCCGAGAACCGCATCTTCCGCTGCCAATTGAGTTAGCTCCTCATCGCTGTAAGGCACAAGGGGATGCCCCTTGCGGCTTAGGTCGCTAAAGATTGTTTCTGAGCCCCATTGTGCTAATCTGGCAGGGGTGATGGCGGGATCAGCCTCGGCGGCAATGGTTCGGAGAGTGTGAAGGATCGCATTATCAAAAGCGTCCATTTCATCTTTTTCAGCTTTAATTTTGGCTTCGGCGAGATCACTTTTCAACTTAGTCACCTGATTAGCTTTGACAAAGTTGTCATCTGCAAGCCGCCTATTTTCAGCAGTCAGTTCTGCGAGCTTAGCAGTGTCAGCCTTGTACTTCTCATTCTCCGCATCGAGGCGGGCAAGTCTCTCCTCCGCCTCTTTATTCTTTTTCTCAAGCTCCTCTAACCGCGTTTTTCCCGTCGCCAGGTCAGCATCGGCCTTGGTCTGTAAGTCTTGGAGCTCTTTGATAGTGGTATCCCGCCTAGTAACCTTCCGCTTGTAGACATTCCGCTCACGATCAGCCTCAGCAAATTCTTTTTCTAACTTAATACATTTATTGCTCAGACCCAAGAGAGTGCTGCTAGCCTGAGAGACATAAGGCGACAAATAAATGTTAAGGTTTAAAGCTAACAAGGAAAATTTAAATGAAAGGAAAAGCGACTAAAAGTAACTTACAAGGGAAAGTTGGATCCCCGCATGGTAAGCAGAATGGGCGGGATTCTCTCCCTCGACATAAGCAACTTGTTCAGCATCACTTGCTCGTTTGAGAGCGGTGGAGCCTAGCAAACAGGAAACCGTATCCAGCCGCTCTGTAATCAACCCCTTAAGTTTGGGGATATCATTGGCTTCCCGGCAAAGAGCCACCATTCCTTCCTCGTCCGCTGGAATTTGGAATCATTCTTCCAACCAACTTGGTCGGCGGCGAGGACGTTGGCGAGAAGGGGAAGGAAGATGTGGAGAAGCGGCTTGGTCAGTGGTTGGTCCAGTTTCATTGGCATGAGGGGAGGACGGGATATCATTCACCACGGGGCTTTCTACCTGAACTCCTTCAGCGTCAGCTCCTTGATCTTCGTGAGGAGCATCTATTTCAACCTCGCGTTGGGGCTCTTCTTCTTCTTCCTGATCTTCTTCTTCTTTTTCATCCTCCAAGTGTATAGCTCCAGGTGGGCTTCCTTGAGCTTGAGTAGAAGCGGAGGTACGATGTCGCTTGTGTCGTCTGGGATTGGTAGAAGGAGCCCTCCTGCGGGGATTTTCGGGAATAACCCGCTCATCCACCCCTGATGTCGCGATAGGAATGGCTAAGTCAGAAGGTTGGGCTTTGAGACTGGCATTCCTGGACGCGGCCAAACGCCAGGCTTGTTGTTCAGAGGTGCCCTGAGCTAGTCTTTTTTGGTTCATGCTCATTGTACGATGAACTGCTGTAAGTACCCCAATCTGGATCACCCCCTTTCAAGCACACGGGAAGCACCGCAGACTCATCAACGCAGTCTCGACGACCTCTGGCACTCAAAACCCTCTCAAAACCCCCAGCCAAACCAAGGGAGGAGCCTTTCTGGGATAAAAAGGGACAAAAGGACCTTTTGGGAATTTTCAGAAAATTGGAAAAGCAATAATGGTCCGTACGGACCTCTTTGCTTTAATAATTACTGAATCCTCTTAAAGTCCACAATATTCCCTCAAATTCCGGGGAAAATGATTACCCTCCTGCAGAGTTGGTCCGTACGGACCTCTTTGCATGTCAACTTGGTCCGTACGGACCTTATTGCACAGGGAACATCATAAGTGCAAAATATTCCCCATCATCACAGATTCCCTCAAATCGAGGAAAACCAAAAGTCTGGATTACCGTGGAGGTCCGTACGGACCTCTTTGCACCAAATACGGCACTATAAATAGAGGGCTTCCCTCCTCATTTTCACAGACCTCCCACTTCTCTCTTCCTCCCTAGCCTTCCGGCTTCCCCTCTAAGTCCTTCCGAGGCATTCCCGGCCCCTTTCGGATCCTTCCGAGGCCTTCTGAGCCCCCTCGTGGTGCTCCGAAGCCTCCCCGAGCGCTCCCGCGACGCTCCCGCGCTGCCCCGAGGCACTCTCGAGGTACTCTGAGGCCCCTCGTGGTACTCCGAGGCCTTGCCTGGTCTTTCCACGGTGTCCCGGCTCTTTCCGAGTCAAACCGGCGATTCCAAACCACGCCGAAACTCTGCCCGAGTGACTCCTGCCACCTCAACGCACGCCAAACCTCTGCCCGAGTGATCCCTGCGATCCCCACGCACGCCGAACCTCTGCCCGAACGCAGCCTGCAACATCAACTCACGCCGAAACTCTGTCCGCAGACAACCGGCCCCTCCCGAAGCAATCCCGATCCGTACCGGAACGCTACTCCGACCTCAAACACTATTCCCCTGCGGAAGACAGACACAAACCAACATTGGTAAGGCTTCCTTCCGTTACTATTTCAATACATTTCCATACATAGTATACAATGTAGACATCCGATACAACATGCATTTTTAAAAGCACACACACACACACAACATTTAAAGGATATTAGGGGTATCCGAAAGACTCGTTTTACGAGGCGACTCGGGTGAGCTCTAATATTCTAATATTCTCTTCCCGAGGAGTCATCTGACCTCCGAACTCAAAATCTCATCACACAAAAACAGTTTAAAATTATCTTTAAACTGATGCCCTTTTTCAATGTTTTGGGCTTAATAAAAACGGCGTGGCGACTCTACAAATTGCGAAAACAAAACGGCGAGACGAACCGCCGCCAACGCGAAAGATGCCAGATACCGGGGCGCGATCGCGCTGCCTCTCGGATCCGGGTAATTTCAGTTGGCGACTCCGCTGGGGAATTTTTTGTTTTAAAAACTTTTAAACAAAACAAAAGATTTTTAAAAACAATGATGATGGTCAAACTTTCATTTTACCCCTTTCTTTAACTGTTGTGTGTGTGTGCACGTGCTTCTTTTTTATTTTACAAAAAAAAAATAAAAATACAAAAAAATGCATCAATTTACATCTGTGCATACATTTAAAATTCTTCGAAAAACTTTTGTTTTACTCTGAAAAAGAATTTTAGAGACCGCACACTACGCGCACTGCTGCCTCGGTTACACCGCACACTACTCACACTGCTGCCTCGGTTACACCGCATGCTACGCGCACTTTCTTGCCTCGGATACACCGCACACTACAACCTCAACCCGGAGTGGTCTCGGTTGCGATCCGTTTGGTCTTCCTAGGCCTCTTGGACGCGCACGGATCATTCCAAACATCCCATCCTAGCCAAGCGTCAACCCCGCACGTTTGAGTCTTGAGTCACACTCTGTCCGGACTCGGTTGGTTTTACCCGGTCAGGTGTCATACGGCCTGGATACATATACCATGCCGGCCATTTTTCTCGAGTCAAGGCTCGGAACTCAAGATCCACTTGCGCAAGCAAAGCGATGAAAGGTCATGCTAAAATCTTGACCCGATCTTGATTTCCGGCTACACCATAGACGATGTTCCGTCCGGATATACATCCATGCTCACATGACACCATGTCATCACGCCTTTGATACGTCGGCCATGACAATATGACCCGACCAACGCCTAACGTCGCGAGATCCTCATGCGCAAGCGTAAGAAGAAGGTCATGCCCGAACTCGGCACCCGATCTTGACCTAGTGGCGGCTCGGTTCACTATTCACATGGCTAATGCATCAAAACGAACATGACAAAGGCTCGGTCCTTAGGTTCGATTTTTTTTCTTTTAGGCCTGGAAACCGCTTGCACTATAGGACCCTCGCACAGAGGCTGTCCACCCCTGGGATGTCGAAATACGGGTGCAAAACGAGGGGCTTATAGCCGCACGGATGGTCTCCATCGACCCGGGATCTAGCATAGTTGCGAAAAAGAAGAGCAATCTTTTCCAACCTACCTAGGATTCTGACAAAACATGTTTTAAGTAAATTAAAATAGCAAAAAAAATCATAAATAAAAGAAACGGAAACCGCATGCCACGTGAGCTTTCCCCCTCTTATCCCGTAAGGCCATTCTTGTGTCTAAACCTTGCCCGTCACCCCTCCAGCGAACCGAGAGTGGTTGAGAATACCCGAGCCGCCTTTTCAAAAGATTGAGGTCACAAGGTCCGATAGCCCTTCCGGTTCAACGGTGCACCGTCCGCTACTCTCCCATGACGGGATCAACGGATAACGATGAGGAAACGAAACCCCGCCACTAAGGAACCTCCGCACAATGGAGGAGGTGCCGCGAGCCTTCGAAATCATTAAGAAGCGCCAAGAGGAACAAAGCAAGCTGGATCGTAGACACCTTGCGTCTTCGAGGAACAGCCAGGCCCCCAACCTCGATGGAACCTTTGTTCTCATAGAGGACGAAGACATACCGGCTCCCAGATTTCTCAAAGCTATCGCCGAGTCCCGCCTCCGCCAAGCTACGAGATCCCAGCAACGCAAGCGGCTCTCGCTCAAAGCTCCCCAGGGCGTCGGTCAAGCAGCTCCGACATGCCCGCCTCAACACGGTCGGTTTCCGGCTCTGCACATCAAGCTCGGTACCAACGGCACACATACGTGCTCGCTCCGCGAGATCCCACGCATCTCGGTATCCCCGGATTCAATCCTTTGCCTCTATACGAGCCTCGCAACCACAATCAAAAGTCCCCATGCTTACCGGGGACATGCATCCCGAGCGGATATCCCGACATCTCAAGCTTGCCACCTGCTAGTCCGCGATTGGGGCTAACGAATCATTTCCCTAGTTCCCAAACACAACCCTTAGCGGACACGGCAATCACGTCCTCAACTTCAACACCCCAGGGTATGGGTTGGTATACACTCAACTACCTCCCCAAGACTCCCGAATGGCAATCCCATCAACCAATCCACCCCCATCTTCAGTTTCCGTTCCTGAAAATGGTAACCCACCTCGAACGGTGATCCTCACATGGCTTCGGCCGATCGAACAAATGAAAGACATGCAAGGCAAGCTAGCTAGTTCTCGGAAGGACTCCCTCCCGCCTACGATCCGAACAAAGTGGTCCCTGCTCCCTCCAAAGTTCGGGATGCCGGAAATGGAAAAGTTTGACGGGACGAGAATGCCCAAAAACCCACATCGACACCTACGTCCCGGGTATGAGAGCCAAAGGGGCAACCCCTCGGCGGATGGCGGATCACTTTCGGCACTCCCTCAAATCCACAAAGCACTAAGGTGGTTCCTCAACGTGAAGGCGTAAAACCGCTCCACTGGGATCAAATCGGTGAAATCTTCTGGAGAAGTATCGCGCCAACCTTGAATGGGAGACAAACCGCCATGACACGCAAGCCACCGAACAAAAGGATGACGAATCGGTAGGCGAGTTCTACAAAAGATGGAACTGGAAGCTAAGCGAGATAATGGATCCACTTTCCAAAGAAGAGCGAGATGGACATCTTCCATTCCTGCCTCAAGCCATCTTTGAGGACCTTGATCGCCCACCATTTCTATCCAGGATCTCCGTGCCATGGTCAACGCCGGACAAAGTTTGAAAAGACTCGAGTCTTCAAAAGGCAACAAAGCAACCCCGCCTCATCTTACCGCTATCGAACAAAACTGCAACTTCAACTCCCGCCCCGACCAAAGGAAAGGAAGCGGCCAGGAACGATGCATTACATTCGTAACGGAGCTCAAGTAAACCGCGATCAAGCGGCCCCAAAGAATAACAATCCCCTCGCTTCCCACAGTTCCGGCATTTAGACAACCTGGAAAAGCCCTTGGGTCAAGTATTTGAAGCTTTGGTGAAACGAAATCTTCTCAAACCACTCGAGAATTTCCAACCGAAGACTCCCAAACCCAACATGGATATGAGCAAGCACTTTGCGCCTTCCACAACTACCCGGCCACACCACCGACAATTGCTTCGTGCTCAAGCGGGTGGTCCAGGCTCATTGAGGAGGGAAAATTGGAACGCCCTCGTGGTCCCAATACCATCGGAAATCCATTCCCCGAACGACAGGGTAAACTCAATAGCCTTTGACGAAACTCCAAGCGAGAGCGGGCCACTGCAATTTCCAGAAAGTCGGCATCTTTGTCCGTTATGGCCCCGGGAGCGTGAAACCCGAGTCAAAAGGTCTCGTGGCCAGGGGATTCGTACAAGAACGCCCAAGGGCAACCGTCTCCCTACGATCTTTGCCCCGGCCAAGGCATACAAACGGATGGATCGAACGTTCACCGGAAGAGGCGAGTCAAACGGTAGCACGGGAAGCTGTTTAGCCTTCACAGACGATGACTTGCCAATATGTGAGAATCGGCACAACGAAGCCCTCCTCATCCTCATAAAAATAGAGATGTTCTTCCTCCCGAACGTCTTGATTGATAACGGCTCCGCAGTCAACATCATCGCTTTGAGCACACTGAAACGACTCCGCATCGGACCGTTCTCGATAAGGCCTTCACCTCGGGTAATCCGAGCCTACGATTCCACCGCACGACCAATCGTAGGAGTCATCAATCCGAGGATCCAATTCGACGTACAACCGGAGCTCGGTAGAATTCCAAGTCGTGGAGATCAAACCAACCTTCTCTCGCTTTGTTGGGACGACCTTGGATACATCGGATGAAAGCAAGATCATCTACTCTTCACCAATGCGTGAAATTCATCAATGCCAATGGAGCGATCGAAGTGATCCGCGGAAGCGGTGCAATGGCAAGTGCTTGGCCGGCAAGCTATGACCCGGAAGAAGGTCCCGACATGACCGAATACTCTTCCCCAGATAATTCTCCTACCCTCTCCCGCTACGAAGTGGATCCTTACATCCATGCTCTAAGCCGCGACGAGCTGGAAATTGAAGAACTCATGGGTCAGGATGACAACTCGATATATGCGCGATCGTGAAGAATGCTTGAGAGAGGATCAAGATGGATGCCCTAATGGAGATTTATCGAGGAGTAGACCCTTACTTCGCCGAAAACCCTCTTGCAACCGGCTCATCACCGATCCCCGGTACAAGACAACCCTCTAGCCGACACTCTCGGATCTTACGGGGACGGCCATCACGGCTTAGTTCAATTCAACATTCCGGTGTCCGACTGGATGAACAGTGGCGCAACCTCCTCCAAGGCTTAATCGGGAAGGAGATATAGCATGCCCTCGAATCGAGACATTGTAAATGTGGTCCAAGCAAAGATCCCGAGATAAAGAGGCGCATTCTATGAAAGTGATCAACATCGGCAAGAATCAACTCCGAATCGGCGAATGCTTCGCCCTCTTAGAAGTAGCCCTCGCCGACTTCTATCATCAAAAACCCCCAAGGATCGGTGGCAACACTAATGGAGGGACATCATCAGGGGAGCAACCAAAAACCTCCGCAATCTGGTTTGAAATCGAACCGCATGCAAGCTATTTTCCGGGACTCATGCCAAGGGAAGATTGGCCACCTGAACCAGCACCACTCCCTCTAGAGCTACAGCCATACGAGAGTAATGAAGCCTGGTCTGTTGGGTATGCATGTTTTAACCCTCCTATTTTTGTATTAGATTTGATTGATACCATAACCTCCTGTCTATTTTTAGGACTTTAGGACCCTATGTAATGAAGCTTAGACTTCAATTTTTTAGTTAAGTCCATTTTATAGATTAGGTTAAATTTAGGCTTGAAGACTGGCACAAGACTCATTGGAATTGAGAGTTGCGGTTCAAGTTTCAAACCGCTTCTTTGGAACCGCCCTAGCAAAACCGCCCTTAGCATTTGCCTGGTGAAATCCCTTGTTTGAAACAACTCTTGAACTACTAAATTGCAACCGCCCTTTGATGATGAACCGCTCCTTTGCGGCTCATCATTAACCGCCCTTTTGCAACCTCACCGGAGTTACCAACCGCACTTGTCAAACCGCCTGTACTCCCGAACCGCCCCAATGATTGAGACTTGAAGTGAACCGCTCTTTGACTTTGTGATCCACATCAGCAATATCCAATGTCAACCACCTTATCTTGTCACGTGATTCAAAGTCGAAAAGATCCGCAAGGATCTTTAATAGGCGACAGTGTCCAAACCTCATTGCTTGCGAGAGCATTATCGGCTTTATCTGCAACTACCTGTACCAAAGGACAAAAGTGGTTCTTTGTGGACCAATTAGAAAGCATCAAGTCTTTGTCCTTCATCAATTTGTGTCCAACGGCTACATTTTGGATGCTTGGGTATAAATACCCTAATCTTCACCATTTGAAGATTGCTTGAAAAATTGAGAAAGTGCTTTGTGTTCATACGAAGATTGAAGCTACGCCCGTAAATTCCAAGTCCTTTGAATCTTCATCTTCATACTTCAAGAAATATTCCCCAGCCCAGAAATCAAGCCTTAACACATTCAAGAATCATTGTGCTCTATATCTCTTAGATTTAAAGAGCCTTGATCTTGTTCTCACACACACACCTCTCTTGTTTAAACACATAGTTTATTCATTAGAGATACACTGGTTATAGTTTTGGATTTGTTCTTCATAGTAAAGATTTTATTGTACTTTGTAATCTCTCAAATACTTAATATAAAATCTCTCTTAGAAATCCAAGACTAACCATCTTGGTAGTGGACGTAGATCGTTTATCGATTGAACCACTCCAAATATTGTGTTCTTACTTTCTGCATTTATATTTCTTGTGCTTACTAATTATTTATCTTTGTCTCTGTTTGATCTTTATTTAGATATCCATTATTGTGAAATAGTGTTTGGAGTTAACATTATCAAAACCTCACTTGTTTGTAAACCTCACTTATCAACCTCACTTAAAACCGCTTTACAAACCTCTCCTAACAAAACCGCCCTGTAACTCTAAATATTCCGCTGTGCATTTTACACTATCACTTGTAGTCTATTATCAACTGCAAGAGGATTTTGTAAGCAAGAGGTTTAAATTTTATTTAAGGGAGAAAAATTTGTATGACTATTCACCCCCTCTAGTTGTATTTTCACCCTTGTTGCCACCTTTGGGACCAACAAGTGGTATCGTAGCTAACACATTTTAAAACCACTTTGTTTTCAAGCTTAACGGCTTGTGTGCCGATTCGATATGGCAACCTCAAAGACAATGACTACTGTTAACTATTCACACATTCCAATGTTGGACGAAGACCACTTTGACATCTGGAAGTGCCGAATGCTTATTCATTTGGAAACCATAGATGAGATGCTGGTGGAATGCGTGATCAATGGCCCTCTAATTCCAATGAAGGCTAACACTGATGCAACCACCAATGCTGAAACTCCAGAGGTCAAAAAGCCAAAAGATGAGTGGTCGGATGAAGAGAAAAGAATAGTTGCCTTGGACAGCAAGGCGAGGTTCATCATTTCTGGAACCCTCCCCGTATCAACTCTACAAAGTGATGTACCTCAAACCGCAGCAGATGTGGGATGCCATAGAGAGCTACCTCGAAGGTGATGATGAGTGCAAGGAAAACAAATTATACACTGTTGAAAGATCCTACAACAACTTCAACAGAAAACCCAACGAAACCTTGCGTCAAACCTACGATCGCTATGTTGAGGTAGTTAATGCTTGTAGATCTCTTGGTAAAACTTTAACCGATAAGGAAATCAATATGACTTTCCTATACTGCTTTAGGTTCTAGATGGGTAAATAAGGCTACCTCTCTAGAAGACTCCAAAGTATTGGGTACTTGGTCATTAAGTAACTTGTATGCCAATCTTAGAGTCTATGAACTTAAACTAAATCATATTGAAGAGATAGAAGGAAAAACCAAATCGCTTTCTATGTCTGTAGTGGAACATGAAGAGAAACCATCCACATCCAATCAAACCACCTGATCCTTCCATATCAACCTCATCACTCATCGAGATGGATGATGATGATTTTGCCATGTTTGTGAAAAGATTTCAAAAATTTAGAAAATCCTCAAAACCTTTCACAAAATCATTTTCAAAAGGCAAACCTCCTGCAACATTTTCTAGGGCTACGAGATACAAAGAAGAAGAGTGACTTGGTATGCTACAACCGTAGGAAACTGGCCACTTTGCATCCGAGTGTCCACGGCCTAAATATGAATATATGAAAAGAAAACTTTTCCTTCGAAATTTTCTCATCGAAAGGGAATGGTTCTTGAGGAGGAAGAGAATTCGAAGGAATTAGCAACTTGGATTGAAAGCAGTTCTGAGGATGGAAGTGACGGTGAAACCGAAGAGGTTAACCTCTGCTTAGTTGCGAGACGCTTACGATGACTCGGATTACGAATCATTTGAGTTGCATGATATGGAGGAAAAGGAGGTTTTTGCAAAACTTCCAAATTATAAATTGGATGATGATATTAAACTTACTCCTAGCGTTAAGATAGGAAATTGTTCGTATTCACGTCCCATTTTCTCATCTAAAAGCTGCTCCACCTTCAAAAGCTATTCCAAAGAAAATTTTGAAAAAGGTGGTGGAAGAGGTTTCTCCCATGGAACATGAAAAGATGTTCAAGGAAGCTGAAATGGTGATCCATCAATTCTCAAATCTTAAGAAAGCCTTAAGCTTAGCTCATGATGAACTTAATGCATACAAGACGGAGAAAAGCTGTGATGAGGTCTGAAATTTCTAATCTTAAGGACCAAATCAAACAGATGACTCCTCTTGCTGATCAAAACCGCATCCTTGAAACTAAGGTTGCTGCACTTCAACTCCGGAATGACGACTTGGTAACCCAAATCGACGATCGTCAAAAGATTATTGATTCGTGGCTCAAGTCTCAATCCACCTCGGATAAAATCTTGGACTCCCAAGTTCCTCCTGGAACTAAGGATGGTCTAGGGTTTGGATGCGAGGAAGAGGAGAAGTGTGCATCCTCGAGTGAAAAGGATGAGGAATTTTTGGAACTAACTAAAGAAATTCCCAAGGGAAAGCATGCTAAAGGAAAGGGTAAAGGAAGACAAGTAAATTATGTCTACCCTAAAGGAAAGCAATATGGGAAGAATTACGTGTTAAAACCTAAGAATTCGTGGAAGCATCTGAAGTGGAAATGGCTTATGGAATTGGAAGAATCCCTGCTCCAACCGCTTCGGTGGAAAAGGCGGTTACGCTAACTCCGGGTCTGACCGCGCTTCTTCTTCGACCGCTCCTCCTGCCTTCAAAAGCGGGAATAGCGTTCCCGGAAAATACGTGGTCAAACCAAAGCCTGTTCCCTTCGTATCACTGGAATGTTAGCCGGAACTGCTCCTCCCAAACCGCTTCCTTGTCCAAAACCGCATGTAACTCCTAAGAAGAGTAAGGAGTTAGTAAAACCTCATGAAGCTTGTAGCTATTACAAATGTTACGTGTGTGATGGTTTAGGTCACAAGGCTGCAGAATGCCTTTTGCGGTTCACATCCAATGCCGGGAAGAGCAAACCTCCTTCATCAAACGGGTGTGGGTCGTAAAGGGTTGCTAACTTCAGGACCCAAGGAATAAAGGGGGACCTCGTTCTTAATGTTTACATTTCAGGTACTCTGCTTCATGGCTGGTCACTCCAAGGATAATGAATGGTATCTTGACGGTGGCTGCTCAAGACATATATTTGGAGATAGATCATTACTTGAAGATGTCGTTGAAGCAAGTGGTCCATCTGTAACCTTTGGTGACAACAACAAAGGCAAAACCATTGGATATGGTGTTATAAGGAGAGGAAATCTAACTATTGAGAAGGTTTCTCTTGTCGATGGACTCAAGCACAACCTCCTTTAAATTTCTCAATTTTGCGACAAAGGAATGCTTTGCAACTTCACGTCATCAAATTGCTTTATCAAAGATAGCATTTCCGGCGTCACCCTACTCACGGGGATTCGTAAGAGTAATATTTACATTATTGATCTAAATTCGCATGTAGTATTACTAATCTCTGTTTTGTAGCTAAGAATGTGAGCGAAAATAGTTGGCTATGGCACAAGAGGTTGAGCCACTTGAACTTCAAGTATCTTGCAAAGATTGGTAGGGAAAACCTCGTTCGTGGTTTACCCAAAGTGGCTGACCACCATCCGAGAGAAATGCGGTGCATGTCAACTTGGTAAGCGATCCGCGTCGTCTTTCACCAGCAAGACCGCTCCTTCAACTTCAAGATGCTTACAAGCTGCTTCACATAGATTTGTTTGGACCCGTAACCACTTGCCCGGTATTGGAGGAAATAGATATACTTTAGTGGTGGTGGATGATTACTCAAGATATACGTGGGTGGAGATGATGATTTCCAAAGATGATTGTTATGAGATTCTCAACGCACTTTTTAGACGGCTCCAAACTCAAAAAGAAGATGACATCGTTAGTGTCCGATCGGATAATGGAACGAGAATTTAAGAACAACGGTGTTGCTCGGTATTGTGATGACCACGGGATTGATCACAACTTTTCCACAGTGGTGTTCCACAACAAAATGGGGTTGTGGAAAGGAAGAATAGGGCGTTGATTGAAATTTGGAAAGACTATGATATACGAAGCAAAGCTACCTCGGTATTTTTGGGGTGAAGCAATCAATACCGCATGCTTTACTCAAACCGCTCCCTCATCAACAAAACCTATAACAAGACTCCCTATGAGCTTTGGCGAGGAAGAACCCCCAACATTGCATTCTTCAAGATCTTTGGCTGCAAATGCTTTGTCCTCTACAACGGAAGAGAAAATAGAGGTAAATTCGGAGCCAAGGCCGACGAAGGTATTTTTGTTGGGTATGCTAAACATTCTAAAGCTTTTCGTGTTTTCAATAAAACTAGTTTAAAAATAGTAGAGTCTGTCCATGTTACTTTCGATGAGCATTCTCTCCTTGAGCCAAATTTGGCTCCAAATGTTCTTGATGATTTTGTTGAGCATAATGAACCAGGTGAACCTCAAACCGCACTTTGAACCTCAACCGCAAAATCCAGCACCCTCAACCGAAATTCCCCAAAACCGCAATTTTGAAACCGCACTTTGAAGAAACCTCTCCGAGATGCAAGCGCAAGGGAAGATGAAGTTGAGAATTCCCTATCCGGCATATAGAACCTCTTCGTCAACTTACCTTTCATGACTTATTTGAAGGATCTAACGATGTTCCAATTGAAGATCTTGACAAACCTCGATCCAACCGGACTTACCCCGGAGGTTCGTGAAGTCGGCGGTCACCCCTCACAAATGTGATTGGTGATCTGTTTTCCGGTGTTCAAACAAGGAGATCAAATTATGACGAGCATACATCTCTTTTATCTCAAGTTGAACCCAAGAAGATTGATGAAGCACTCCAAGATTCCAGTTGGGTCGTTGCTATGCAAGAAGAACTCAACCAGTTTGAAAGATGCAAGGTCTGGACTTTGGTGCCTAGACCTCAAGATCAAGGAGTGATAGGAACTAAGTGGGTATTTAGGAATAAGATGGATGAGAATGGAAGCATCACTAGGAATAAAGCAAGGTTGGTTGCACAAGGATATAGGCAAGAAGAAGGAATTGATTATGATGAAACCTTTGCTCCAGTTGCAAGATTGGAAGCTATCAGAATCTTCTTAGCCTACGCCTCTTTCAAGCATTTCAAGTTATATCAAATGGATGTTAAGAGTGCATTCCTCAACGGCGAACTGCAAGAGACCGTGTATGTTGCCCAACCACCTGGATTTGAAGACTCCAAATTTCCCAATCATGTCTACAAACTCCAGAAAGCTTTGTATGGACTTAAGCAAGCTCCAAGGGCATGGTATGAGACTCTTTCTAAATTTTTACTAGAAAAAGGATTTAAACGTGGTAAAATTGATACAACTCTTTTTATTGCCAAATATAATGAGCATACTTTACTTGTTCAAATTTATGTCGATGATATTATTTTTGGTTCTACTAATGAGTTACTTTGTAAGCGTTTCGAAAAGCTAATGAAAAGCAAGTTTGAGATGAGCATGATGGGAGAATTAACATTCTTCCTCGGGCTTCAAATCAAGCAATGCGAAGAAGGTATTTTCCTCAGCCAAGCCAAATACACCAAGGAGTTAATAAAGAAGTTTGGATTAGAAAATGCTAAAGCATATGATACTCCTATGGCCACCGGCAATAAGCTAGATAAGGATCTCAAAGGTAAGAAAGTTGATCAGACTTTATATCGAGGTATGATCGGCTCATTACTTTACTTAGCGCTAGTAGGCCCGATATCATGTTTAGTGTACGTGTATGTGCACGCTATCAAGCGAGATCCTAGAGAAGCACATCTTATTGCGGTCAAGCGTATAATCCGCTATTTATACTGGAACCACTAACCTTGGACTTTGGTATTCCAAAGATTCGAATTTCGATCTTGTAGGTTATTCGGATGCGAGATTATGCGGCTTGTACTATTGACAGAAAAGCACTAGTGGTACTTGTCATTTCCTTGGAAATAGACTAGTTGCTTGGGCCGGCAAGAAGCAAGCTTCGGTTTCGGTGTCAACCACAGAGGCGAGTATATTCTTCTTGGTAGTTGTTCTTGTCAAATCCTTTGGATGAAGCGGCGGTTGGTGGACTATGGAATCCATGAAGGGAATTGCCCTATCATGTGTGACAACACTTCAACAATTTCGGTCTCCAACAACCACTGTCATGCATTCCAAGACCAAGCATATTGATATCAAGTATCATTTCCTCAAAGACCATGTGGAGAAGAGGAATATCCATTTAGAGTATGTGGGGACGAGATAATCGGATTGCGACATCCTCACCAAGGCTCTTGACTCCAAGAGGTTTTCTTTCCTCAGAGGAGAAATGGGTATGCTTGAACTTAAATAAATTCCATTACTTTTTATTTGCTAACTTGTGTGTTAAGTTTAGGTTGTATTTCTTATTTGAGAATTTTCAACCGCACCTTTGTTGAACCGCATTGATTTCAACCGCTTGAGTGGTCAACCGCATATGTGATCAACCGCGTACTTCCAACCGCATATTACCAACCGCCGTATGCTTGTGACCGCTCCATCTTCAAACCGCTCTCAACAACAGGTATTTTCAATGTTTTGATATTTCTTAGCTTTAGAGAAGCTATGCGGTTTAAAATCTTTTCAACCGCACTGCCATGTGGACCCCAGGTAAGTTCCTTTATTTTTATTTTAGTCCACATTTTGACATAAGGGCATTTTTGCAAATGTTTTTCCCACGTTATTTCAAAATTTAAATGCATTTAATGCAAAGGGAACATTAGCATTTAAAGCTATCATGTCAGCCGTCATTGGCAAATGAGAAGAAGATGAAAGGGTGCAACAGAGGAATGATTTCTTTTATGGGAAAATCAAATAGTCTCTTCAACTGTCCTTTACTTGAAAACTTTCCTATAAATAAAAACCAACTCTTACAATTTTAACTTTCCAAACTCTGTCACTCTCTGCACCGTCCTTTCCTACCAAACTTCATCTTCACTCTCTCTTTCTCTCTCTAAAAATCTTCAAAAACTTAATCTTTAAATCTTGAATCTTCGATGGCACCTAAAGCACCATTCACTGATATGGTATGTCTTTCTTAACTTCATCTCTCTTCATTTATGTACAAATGTCTATGAATCCGCCATTAATGGACCTTCAAGCTTCGAAACCCTTGAAGAGATTTTTGTTCATAACTGTCTATTTAGTTGATCATTTTGCATGATTTCAGTTGGGTTATGCTCGGAATTGTTGTTAGATTCTTTATATGTAATTTATTTTACGATCAACCAATGATTTGAACACTGATTTTGGATTTTAAAATTTTCTTATTCGAAAACCCATTTGAGTGTTCTTGCTTGTTCTTGGTGATTCTGAGCAAAGTATGAATTTTTAAGGTTATATTGTTAATCTACTGCTCAATGTGATCATTTTGACATGTTATTTGTTGATTTTGGTGAACTTTTGTTGAATCTCTGTTTTTAAGTGTTCTTCGTGTTCATCATGCCTTCAACATGACTGTTCATATGCCATGTTAAAATTATCACATGTTTTGGTTCATTTGATTTTCACACATGTTTTTATACTTAGAAAATTTTTCTATAAAATTTTTATGCACTATTGTGAATAATCAACCGCATGCCTTGATTGTTTGGAACCGCATTCATGAAAACTCCTTGATTTCAACCGCATGTTCTCTTCAAACCGCATTCACTTTTGAACCGCATGCAAAAAATGAACCGCCTGTCATTTTGAAACCGCATGCTAAGTTTGTTTGAGATATTACTTAGTATATGGGCTGGACACCATAACCTTCCTCTCCAAGCACTGCTTGCAGTGTGGGATAAACTTGGATTACAATGCCACGTACTAGTATAATCTTTTACATATTTTCTAAGTGTTTTGTTGTGTTCACAATTTACTTGAGGTTTGGAGTTCTCAACATTTTCAACCGCATCAATTGCCAACCGCATAGATGCCCAAACCGCTTGTGAATTGTGAATCACTGTTTGGATCTAAACCCTTTGTTTCATTTTGTAGGATCCTAAGTTCTTTCTACCAGGATATGAGATTAATGAGACTGAGCTCCAAGGAGATGCTCTTGGTAGAGAAATGATCAGAAGACTCACTTCCTCTGGAATCCTCCCTCTCTTCAACAAAGGCCAATCTTATATCATTCCTTCATTTGTGGATCAGTTCTACTCCTCTGTTTGTTCTAGGAGGCAGTATTATCGAGATGGCACCAAGATCAAATGCACAGTTGGCGGTGTTGAAGGCTTCGATATATCCATTGATCATCTGGATATTAGAAGTACTTTTGGATTTCATGTTTGGATGCCCCATGGAGGTTGATCAGGAAGTGTTGGATGCAACCGCTCTATCAACAGTCAATCTGACTTCTCTCTCTGGTTATTACAAAAAGAAAGCAAGGAGGGAATTTGGTGAGCTTATGAGCCACTTGGGCTATTTAGTAGGAATGTCTGTGTGTGGTAAGGCGGCAACCACAACAACTTCACTACTCGGCAATGGATTTTCTTCTTTGTGCCATTTACAATGGAATTAAGTGAATTGGCCCAAAATTTTGATGAAGGAAGCGGCTAGTTCTATTGATGCATATCAATCTAGGATCAAGAATGAGCATCAAAGGTGGAGACCATTGCGGGCTCCTAACCGCATTGTTTACAAGCTATCGGCACTTAGAGGATCTCGGACTCTCAACTCTGAGTTATCGGTATCAATGGGTGAAGGTGACTCCCTTGGAACCGGGGTTTGTCACAACTTCGGATACTCTTTTGGAGATACCCGGTATAAATTCCTATATGATGCTTTGATACTCTCAACCCCAAGGAGTTCTATGTTGAGATGTCTCCTGCAGCGCGATTCTTGCTCTAGGAAAGGCAATCAAGAAGGCCTCTAGAAGGAAAAACATTGTCCTAGAACCGCGAGGCCAAGAAGCCGAGGACCGCACCACCTCAACCGCGTGTTCAAACCGCGGGTGCTAGTCAAAGTGCTAAGCCTCGGGAGGAATTTGTTTTGAGAGATGAGCCTGCGATGAGGAAGAAGAAGAGGATCTTTGGAGTTGCTCCTTTAATCAAGAAGGCAAAATGCGTGAAGGCTGCTCGCCAATCTCGCTGAGGAAGATAAAGTTTGCCTTTTACAAAGCAAAGGCTGGACAAGTTGGAAAGAAGGGCGAGAATTGAGGAAGGCGCGAGGAAAGAAACCACCTTCTAAACCGCTTGCTACCTCTCAACCGCAAGCTCAAGTTCAACCTGTACCGCAAGCAACCTCAAACCGCAACCGCCTCCCTCTCAATCCCAACCTCAGCTTCAAACTCCTCCAACCTCACCTATTCAAACCTCTTCCCCAATTCCTACCCAACATATTTCTCCTTCCAAATCCCTTTCTCCTGAACCTCTTTCTCCATCTCCTCCTCCCAAAACTGCAACCGCTCAGGGGGAGAATCCCAAGAAGAGGAGGTTCAAACAAATGGCCAAGAAAACAACCCCTCCAAAGAAACACTACCTTCACACTATTGCCAAATCCAACCTCAAAATACCTGGTGAAACCTCCTCCTACTTTGATAAATCCTCCTCCAAATCCAATTCAGACTCATCATCCCCCTCTGAATTTCAAACCCCTCAAAATCAAGCCACCTCAATTCCCAAAGCCTTTACTGAATGGACATCCAAGCCATCAGCAGGCCCAGCCCATTCAACCTCTAGGCTTAGAACTCCAACCCCTTCACCACAAAATTCACCCATACACCAATCATCCCCTCATAACTCAAACCGCACCCAAAAATCCCCTTCTAAATCCCCTGCTAAATCCCCTATCTCTTCCCCACAAAAATCAAACTCAACTCATTCCAACCCCATATCAACCGCCCCTATCCCAACCGCCCCTATCCCAACCGCCCCTATACCAACCGCCCCTATACCAACCGCCCCCCTCCCAACCGCCCACAACCCAACCGCCCCCATCTCAACTCTAACCTCATCTCCTTATACTATACCTGCCTCACGTATTTTTCAAACCCTCCTTTCCCAAATCCCTTCAACCGCTCCTCCTACATATTCTCAACCGCCCCCTGCTTTCACTTTTATTCCCTCATCATCAACCGCTCCTCCACCCTCGACTACTCCCAAATCCTTTCCACCCTTCATCTTATTCAGTCCCAACTCCTGATAAACCAAGGACACATTGTCAAGCTAACCGCTTCCAATGCCTCCCTTGAAGCTTCCAACCGCTCCCTTCAAAAACTTGCTTTGAATCTCGGTCCCATCGATTGCCTCTCAAACCCTACAAATGGCTGATCATAAGAACTCCTTAAAGAGTTTTGCTCGGAGACTTGATGCCATTAAGGGGAGAAGGATATTGCAAACATTGTTAAAGCCTCGGTGACTCTTGCTTTGAAAATTTCAAGAAGGATCTAGGCGAAGGTGTTGTTCAAATCCAATCATTTGGAGACTCGACCTCAAGGAAATGATTTCTCAACTCTCGGCCGCCTCCAAAACCGCCTTTGATTCCCTCCGAGTGAATTCCTCAAATCTGTCAATTCTCGGCCGCCTTCTTCTCAAGAATTTCAAACCGCCTTGAATGCGGTTGAAGCAAATATTCTTACGGAAATTGATGATGTCAAAGAGAAGCTGGAAATCAAGACAAACTCCCTTGATGATGCTTTGATGGCTAAGTTAAATGAAGTCAAGGATGAATTCAATGACCGCCTTGAAAATATCAAGCTAGGATTCACCACCAAACTTGAAGCCACGATCGATGAGCTAAAATCCTCCATCCAAGTATTGTTGATCTTGATCCCATGGCGAAGCTATCTCTGTTCGGGCCGCGGCGGTTCAGGGGAGATTCACACCTTGTTCAATTCGTTGAACGCCTCCTTTCAAACCTCAATTGGTGAGCTATCGATCAAGTGTCGATAATTCCAAAGTGTCTCTCGATGCCAATCTCAAAATTGATGCTCAAGCAAATATCTTAGAAAGATTGGTGACCGCTCAAGGAAGGACCGCGAAGAGGTGAGAAAAATTAGAAAATCTTTGAAGTCTGAAACCTCTGCCTCAAATCTTGCAAGGAATCCAGAGATCAATCAACCGCAGCAGCAGCAGCAAGGTCAAGAACCGCATCAACCCTAAACCGCTATTGCTCTGTATTTTTTTAAACTCTTTTGTTGTTGGACCGCACTCTCTTTGTATTTTCTTTTGTCCAACATTTTTGTAACCACTGTAATTTTCTTTCATTCTGTTTTGTAACCACTTGAGGAATTAATGGAAATTGCATCATGGTTCCAAAAACCTTGTTCATATCAAACTGCTTGTTTGTAGAACAATGAAACCTCTTATGGTTTTAAACCTCATTCAAATATTTTTCAACTTAAAATCATTTTTTGAATTGAAGTTTAAACATTCAGTTTAAACCGCACTTTGAACTTAATCTCATATTTCTTAAGTGCACTGAATGCATTTCTATACTTTCCACATTGTAAGTTTTCATCTTTTAGAAAGTATAAAAATCTATAGCTTAAGCTAAGTGTGTGCATTGACTTGGGACATGAATTACCATGTTAATTCTTATGGACATGTTCTTACCAAGTACAATGTTTGCTTTTGTTATAGTAGGTAATGGCATCAATCAAATAGGGGGAGATTGTTGGGTATGCATGTTTTAACCCTCCTATTTTTGTATTAGATTTGATTGATACCATAACCTCCTGTCTATTTTTAGGACTTTAGGACCCTATGTAATGAAGCTTAGACTTCAATTTTTTAGTTAAGTCCATTTTATAGATTAGGTTAAATTTAGGCTTGAAGACTGGCACAAGACTCATTGGAATTGAGAGTTGCAGTTCAGAAGTTTCAAACCGCTTCTTTGGAACCGCCCTAGCAAAACCGCCCTTAGCATTTGCCTGGTGAAATCCCTTGTTTGAAACAACTCTTGAACTACTAAATTGCAACCGCCCTTTGATGATGAACCGCTCCTTTGCAGCTCATCATTAACCGCACTTTGCAACCTCACTGGAGTTACCAACCGCACTTGTCAAACCGCCTGTACTCCAGAACCGCCCCCAATGATTGAGACTTGAAGTGAACCGCTCTTTGACTTTGTGATCCACATCAGCAATATCCAATGTCAACCACCTTATCTTGTCACGTGATTCAAAGTCGGAAAAGATGCAAGGATCTTTAATAGGTGACAGTGTCCAAACCTCATTGCTTGCGAGTTTGGAGCATTATCGGCTTTATCTGCAACTCTTGTACGAAAGGACAAAAGTGGTTCTTTGTGGACCAATAAGAAAGCATCAAGTACTGTCCTTCATCAGCTGTGTCCAACGGCTACATTTTGGATGCTTGGGTATAAATACCCCTAATCTTCACCATTTGAAGATTGCTTGAAAAATTGAGAAAGTGCTGTGTTCATACGAAGATTGAAGCTCTGCCCAGAAATTCCAAGTCCTTTGAATCTTCATCTTCATACTTCAAGAAATATTCCCCAGCCCAGAAATCAAGCCTTAACACATTCAAGAATCATTGTGCTCTATATCTCTTAGATTTAAAGAGCCTTGATCTTGTTCTCACACACACACCTCTCTTGTTTAAACACATAGTTTATTCATTAGAGATACACTGGTTATAGTTTTGGATTTGTTCTTCATAGTAAAGATTTTATTGTACTTTGTAATCTCTCAAATACTTAATATAAAATCTCTCTTAGAAATCCAAGACTAACCATCTTGGTAGTGGACGTAGATCGTTTATCGATTGAACCACTCCAAATATTGTGTTCTTACTTTCTGCATTTATATTTCTTGTGCTTACTAATTATTTATCTTTGTCTCTGTTTGATCTTTATTTAGATATCCATTATTGTGAAACAGTGTTTGGAGTTAACATTGTCAAAACCTCACTTGTTTGTAAACCTCACTTATCAACCTCACTTAAAACCGCTTTACAAACCTCTCCTAACAAAACCGCCCTGTAACTCTAAATATTCCGCTGTGCATTTTACACTATCACTTGTAGTCTATTATCAACTGCAAGAGGATTTTGTAAGCAAGAGGTTTAAATTTTATTTAAGGGAGAAAAATTTGTAACAGCTATTCACCCCCCCCTCTAGCTGTATTTTCACCCTTGTTGCCACCTTTGGGACCAACATGGTCCAATCCCTCGTCGCCTATAGTCTAGCTTCGAGTCTTGTTGTCTGTGTATTCACATCTTTTGAGTCTTTTGACGGCTTTACGTCCGACGATTGTGAATCTTTGATCAACAATGTACAGTCTTCACGCTTTCAATAAAAGGTCCGACCTTCCTAAAAAATCATTTCATTGCATCTTTAACAAATGATGATATTAACTAATCAAAACAGTTAATAACAATTCATCTATACAAAAGGCAAACACATTAATTAAATAAATGCATCAAGCAAACATTTAAGCATGTTGTCAAACGAGAGAAAAACCGGGCCCAAGCTGCCGAGAAGGTTTTAATCACAACGATTTGCATGATTCTTTGAAGAGCCAAAGAGACGC
Organism: Adenophora triphylla var. japonica; assembly: GCA_022495995.1. Classification (NCBI taxonomy): domain Eukaryota; kingdom Viridiplantae; phylum Streptophyta; class Magnoliopsida; order Asterales; family Campanulaceae; genus Adenophora; species Adenophora triphylla. Next base: position 732,775 of record JAFEMH010000366.1, read on the forward strand.
AAGTCAGACGCCATTTCCGGCCTGACAAACCAGATTTTCCAATACCTCAAGAGCGGGAAACCACCTTCATGAACAAGGAAGACCCACACACGAAGGGGTCAAAACTAAGAGCGTCATGGCCACTAAAATGCCTCGCCTCTCACTTCGTCATCCTCGGGGACATGCTATACAAGAAACGCTACCATGGGCCACTCCTACGCCGCATCGGCCAAGAAGAAGCAAACAAGTTCATGAACGAAGTCCACAATGGGGCTTGCGGTCCCCACATGAACGCTTGAGCCACGATGCAAATCGTTCTCGGGATAGGCTACTCTTTGGATCTCCATGGAGCGGATTGCATCCACTTTGTCCGAAGAGTGCGACAAAGTGCCAGCGGTTCTCCAACCTCAATCATCTACCTCCCCACGATCTCTCTTGCATGACTACACCCCGGCCATTTGCCACTTGGGAATTGACGTCATCGGGAAAATCGCTCCACTTCGGCAGCAACGGTCACGAGTTCATCTTAGTAGCCATCGACTACTTCACCAAATGGGTCGAAGCCAAGTCCTACAAGGTACTTACCTCCAAGAAGGTCGCGCATTTCCTCAAGGAAAACATCATCTGCCGATACGGCATCCCAAATGAGGTCATATCGGACAATGGTTCACACTTCGAAGGGGAATTCGACGCATCGCCGGCTGAATTCAAGATCACACGCCACAAATCTTCTCCCCTACCGGCCACAAACAAACGGGCGCCGTGGAAGCAAAGAAACAAAACCCTCGAACGGATCATCCGAAAAATGACCACCCGAGGACGAGATTGGCCCGAGAAGCCGCACCTTGCACTTTGGGGCTACGCACATCAGTGGTGAAACGACTTGGGGAGAAACCCCATTCGCCCGACATACGGGATGGAAGCCGGTCCTTCCCATTGAATTGGAAATTCCCTCACTCCGAGTCCGCCGGAAAATGACATCAACGAAGTCGAATGGCTCCGAAGCCGACACGACGAATTGGCTGCTGCTAGACGAGCGATGACTAAAGGCCATGGAACACGTCCGAGCCTATCAAAGCAGGATGGCTAGAGCTTTCGACAAGAAAGTCAAATCCCGAGACATCAGGGAAGGCGACCTTATACTCAAAGAAAAGCCTCCCACTCGAACCAACCCACTGGGAAAATGGGAACCCACATGGATCGGCCATTTCGTGGTTCAAAAGATTTTCTCCGGAGGTGCCATGAAGGCAGCGGACCTAGGCGGCAATCCCTTCATGAATCCGGTCAGCGGAAAGCAAACTTCGCGAGATAATTCGCCTAAAGAAGAACAAGCTTTGTGCATCTCTTGGCACTCCATGTAGTGTCGAACTACGTGCACCGAGCCCTCTAGTCCGGGGGAACGTAGGCAACCTTAATTGGTCCGATCTAAAAATACACGAAAAAGTCAAAAGTTTGAATGTCAATCAAGACCTCCATCAAGCTACGCACTTTTCAAGAACACACCCCAACAATCACCTTGACCAAGTCAAACGACGGCGGCAACATCAAAGGACATCCGAGGGTCACTCAAAGATCAAACGACCGACTCATGTGCGCTTTCAAGTCGGGGGCTTGTCTTCGCCCTCACGCGCTTCAAAAAAAAAAAAAAAAGAGCTCGAGCAAGGGCTCACAAAAAAAAAAAAGAGCTCGAGTAAGGGCTCACAAAAAATAATAAAAAAATAAAAAGAAGCTCGCGGAAGCCGCAAAAAGAGGTCAAGAGCCCGACGCCAACAAGAGGCAAGGAAGCTACGAAAAGACCGTCAAAACAACTTGTCGTGGGATCACTCAACCTCTCGGCCAAGCACAAAGCCTAAGCAAAAGGGATTGCCGTCATGGCCTGCATCGCTTCGGCCCGCAAATGCAATGTAAAAGTCCAAGGGCGGACGCCGACAAGGTTCACAAAAGACACAAAGGCAAACAAGAGATCTTGCGTCTCGACAAAGCTTTAAAAGTAAATCACAAATCACTAACGGTTACAACATTTCTTGATGAGTTCAAGCACGGTCTACTCTCAAGTTCATAACATGCTAAAAGACACTTAATACATTTAACAAATAATGTGTTTGCAATGCAATGAATGGATACCTAGGAGGTCATTCCGCGCCATCTGCGCTTGTCCCCTCGCCATTCTTCCCTTTCTTCCCTCGTCCCCGGCGAGTCTTCTTTCGCTCCACGTGAACCAACTCTGCGTCTCTCAGTTCGAGATCTGGGGTCCTCCCCGTAGAGTCAAACAATCCAGTAGCTCTCAGGGCTTCATTCGCCCGTGCTTCGGCTCGAATCTCCTCCCTGCGAGTCTGCAAAGAGGACTCCTCCCCTGTCGGTCGGTCAACTCTAGTCTCGTAGTCAAACAAAGTGTCTCCGTCACATCCGAGGTCGGACCAGGCTTCGCACTCCTAAGGCAATAGCTACTAAGGCAACCGGGTCCCCGAGAATCGCTACACGCACTTTGCTCTCCCAAGACCACTTGGGACTGCCCTTATTGCTGCTCATACCGGGCCAGTGCGAGTCGTCAATACAACACTCCCAGACGTCTAAGGAGTACCACGGGAGGGAAAGCGGAATACTTCCATACCCTCGAAAATACAAGAAGGCACTGGAAGCCGCCATACAAAGAGAAGCTATCTCCGCAGTAGCAAGGTCATCGCCCAACAAAGGCTCCTGCTTCATCCCAAACCGCCGGAAACAAGCGAAGGAATATAGAAGGAGGACCACGACAAACTGGAACTCGACGACATAGGACCCTTCCCGAAAGACCCTCCTAGTCTCAATCCTCCAAACGGAACCCACCGGCGGATCTCGATGCGTACCAAGTCAGTGCCATCCATCTCTCCCCAGCGGGTCGATCCATATCCAACGCAAGAGGTCGCTGAGCAAATGACCACGGGCTAAACGACGTCGAAGCCTCGGGCATGGCCTGAAGTCTCTCTCGCAGCCACAAGGTAAGCAAAGCGGGGCTTCCCCCTCTCATGAAACGATCCCCAGTCGCCAGACGATCGATACCATGAAGAGTCTCCCCCAGCACCAACTGGACAATATCCTCTCCAGCCCTGCAGTGCCCAACCACATCTAGCAAAGCGCCATCGCAAATGCCAAGGGAGCTGACCATGAAAAGCGTCGCCATGAACCGCTCCGGCAGCTCAGAAATGTCAATATGACCCGAATCAAGCTTCACGCTCACCGCAGCACCACCCATCAAAGGAAGCGAGATGGCTTCCACCTCCGGTCCTCCAATCAAAGCCCGAAAATCCTCAAAAGTGGGCACCATTTCATTGTAGGAGAAACAATACACATGCCTCCTAACATCCCAGAACTTCGCGGCAGCCCGCAACAAATGCCAATCGAGAACCAACTCCTTAAAAGACCAAATCGAGCAAAGACGAAACCTTACCTCAAAAGTCCGTCTCTCGATGCCTCATACGGCGCGCCGCATCCACGTTTCACCGGCTCAAGTAAGTGTGCTTGCCTCTCCTGCGAAAGCCTCGGCAAAATTCTAGGAACGTACGAAGAATCCATGGCAAAAATGGAGGTTCCTAGAGAAAATGGGGGAGAAAGCTCGAAAATGGCTGCAAATGGGGAATGGGGAGAAGTCCAGACACTGGAAAGCATTTATCTCCTTCCCAAAAGCAAGGGTGGTCCGTACGGACCTCTTTGCATGCTAAGTATGTCCGTACGGACCTCCTTGTAACCATGACCCATTTCCCCAGCAAATGGTACAAAAATCACTGTCCTCAGCAGGACCTTGCTCCAAACTGCCCAAACACTGGCCAAAGCCACTTCCGGCAAACATACACTACCCACAAACGCACTCTCAGCTCACGTGGCATGCACAAAAAAAAATATAATAATAGCAACAATTTCTAGGACAAATCCCGGGAATCACAAAAATGACATTACATCTTAAAATAAAATGCTGTTTGCCATGCAAATACAAGTGTTTTATTACAGGTACCCATAAATGTCTGTTGCTAAACAAAAAAAAAGAGATGATATGAAAAGAGGGAAAGCAAATGAATACTAATCGGTACTCCTCGGCATCATCATCCTCGCCAAGGTCCTCCAGAGAGAAGTCGGGCATCCCTGAACTCGCCGTCACGTCCTCGTCATCGAATACCAAGCCCCTCCGAGGCTGGTACTCAAAGTACTCGAAGGATCAAATCCAGCGAAAGGATCAAAGAAAGAAGGCTCTCGACGAACCCTCACCCGTCCATCTTCTTTGAGGGAATAAGCGATAAAAGGGCCGCCTCGAAGCTCCCGAAGACGCCCCGCATCCATGCTATGCCGCCCTCGAAGGTCCCTCCCGCCGTGGCTCGGCTCGGCTCTCGGTGGAGGAACGTCTACGTAATGCCTCGAAGGCATAGGCTCGTACGCCGGCACGCGTCGGGAAGACCGGCAAGACAGCCTTCGACGCCATCTTCTTTCGCAAACGACCTCATCGCCACATAACGGCGAGTCGGCATATCATAGGCTCTCCCCGGACTCGCACAAGCAAGCGGCCAAAGAAACGCTCGGCAATACGGTTATACTCAACAACAAAAAGAGAAAAATACGTAAAAGATGCCAAGATGGAAAAGAGTCGCACACTCACGATCTATCGGGATCCACTCGGTATGCGGCAGGGAGCACTCGCTCGGGGACGGGCTGCACACCCTCCTCCTCGAGGAATCCCCACGAACATACGTAAAGTCCGGCCCAAGCACCGGAACCTCTGGGGGACCCTGCGGACCAGCCTCCCTCTCCCTCGCCCACTCCAACGGCAATTCAACCACCGGCAGTCAGTATAAGCCTAACCTCGCCCACTCCAACGGCAATTCAACCACCGGCAGTAAGTGTAAGCCCGAACCTCGCCCACTCCAACAGCAACGCAAGCACCGGCCGTCAACGTAAGCCCGGACCTCGCCCACTCCAACGGCAACGCAACCACCGGCCGTCAGCGTAAGCCCGAACCTCGCCCACTCAACGGCAATTCAAGAAGGAGCCAACACCTCCCAGCACGAATATCAACGCACGAGACACCTCCAAAACGCTCAACGGCAACTCAACCACCGGCCCTTAAAAGAGGTCCGAAGTCATCTTCTCAGCAGAAAAGGCCCCTACAAGGTCACGCATCCCCAGCAATTCAAGCACCGGCAGTCAGTGTAAGCCCGAACCTCGCCCACTTCAACGGCAACGCAAGCACCGGCCATCAAAGTAAGCCCGAGCTCCTCCCCAACAAGTCAAAAGGAAGTCATACAAGACTACATATCCCCAGCACCGGCCGTCAATGTAAGCCCGAACTTTGCCCACTCAACGGCAAAACAAGCACAAGAAGGAGCCAATACCTCCGAGTAAAAATCCCAAGGCACGAAACGCCTCCAAAACGCCAAATGGGGAAGCAATCACCGGCCATCATCATTGCCCACTCATCGACAACACAATCACCGGCCATCAAAGTAAGCCCGAGCTCCTTCCCCAGCCAGTCAAAAAGGGAATCCTTGCAAGCCCCTACAAGGCCACAATAAATCCCCAACGGATGAACACCGGCAGCCATCGTAAGTCCAGCCTTCTCCCCAACGGACAAAGCACGAGCTCAAGGCAGCCATGCCTCCACAAACCACAGCCAGAAGACGATTCAAAGTCCTCACGCATGGCACAATCGCCGCCAGAAGACGATTCAAAGTCCTCCCGCGTGGCACCAACCGCCGCCAGAAGACGATTCAAAGTCCTCCCGCGTGGCACCAACCGCCGCCAGAAGACGATTCAAAGTCCTCCCGCGTGGCACCAACCGCCGCCAGAAGACGATTCAAAGTCCTCCCGCGTGGCACCAACCGCCGCCAGAAGACGATTCAAAGTCCTCTCGCGTGGCACCAAACGCCGCCAGAAGACGATTCAAAGTCCTCACGCGTGGCGCAACCATACTCAGAAGACGATCCAAGTCCTCAAACTACCTCCAGCCCGAAAGGCTTTAAACCACTCGGTCCGGAAGACCGTATAAACCTCCCAAATCACTATATCCGGCCCGGAAGGCCTTAAACCACCCGATTAGGAAAATCGTAAAATTTCCATCCTAGGACACCACCACGTCCTCACAATTGACCTCGGCGGTCACCACATCTTAGGACACCACCACGTCCTTACCACTGACCTCGGCGGTCACACAACACTTCAGGGCACCACCACGCCCGCACTCACGATTTCACGACCTCTCGAACTACGACTGTGCTTGATTCCCGCCAGGGATACGTAGGAATCCTATCACGGGGTCCGGCCATCGACCTATGCGGTCACCCAGACACCACCACGTCCTCTACCATCGACCTCGACGGTCACGCAACACTTCAGTGGCACCACCACGCCCGCATTCACAAAACACTCACCCCACACCGAACTACGACTGTGCTTGATTCCCGCCGTGGATACGTAGGAATCCTATCACGTGGTCCAGCCTACCGACCTAAACGGTCACACAATAGGACACCACCACGTCCTCACACCGACCTCCTCCCTTGGCCACTTTATCTCCCAAAGACGCGATCCGTATTAGGACCACTTATCTTATCGGCGACCCCACTTCTTTCATAAGTGACGTCGTCGAGGGGCTTCGTAAGTACCCCAATCTGGATCACTCCCTTTCAAGCACACGGGAAGCACCACGAGACTCATTAACGCAGCCTCGACGACCTCGGCACTCAAACCCTCTCAAAACCCCCAGCCAAACCAAGGGAGGAGCCTTTCTGGGATAAAAAGGGACAAAAGGATCTTTTGGGAATTTTCAGAAAATTGGAAAAGCAATAATGGTCCGTACGGACCTCTTTGCTTTAATAATTACTGAATCCTCTTAAAGTCCACAATATTCCCTCAAATCTCGGGGAAAATGATTACCCTCCTGCAGAGTTGGTCCGTACGGACCTCTTTGCATGTCAACTTGGTCCGTACGGACCTTATTGCACAAGGAACATCATAATTGCAAAATATTCCCCATCATCACAGATTCCCTCAAATCGAGGAAAACCAAAAGTCTGGATTACCAGGGAGGTCCGTACGGACCTCTTTGCATCAAATCTGGCACTATAAATAGAGGGCTCCCCCTCCTCATTTTCATAGACCTCCCACTTCTCTCTTCCTCCCTAGGCCTTCTGGCTTCCCCTCTAAGTCCTTTCGAGGCATTCCCGGCCCCTTTCGGATCCTTCAGAGGCCTTCCGAGCCCCCTCGTGGTGCTCCGGCCTCCCGAGCGCTCCCGCGATGCTCCCGCGCTGCCCGAGGCACTCTCGAGGTACTCAGAGGCCCCTCGTGGTACTCCGAGGCCTTGCACAGTCTTTCCACGGTGTCCCGGCTCTTTCCGAGTCAAACCGGCGATCCCAAACCACGCCGAAACTCTGCCCGAGTGACTCCTGCCACCTCAACGCACGCCGAACCTCTGCCCGAGTGATCCCTGCGATCCCCACGCACGCCGAACCTCTGCCCGAACGCAGCCTGCAACATCAACTCACGCCGAAACTCTATCCGCAGACAACCGGCCCCTCCCGAAGCAATCCCGATCCGTACCGGAACGCTACTCCGACCTCAAACACTATTCCCCTGCGGAAGACAGACACAAACCAACATTGGTAAGGCTTCCTTCCGTTACTATTTCAATACATTTCCATACATAGTATACAATGTAGACATCCGATACAGCATGCATTTTTAAAAGCACACACACACACACAACATTTAAAGGATATTAGGGGTATCCGAAAGACTCGTTTTACGAGGCGACTCGGGTGAGCTCTAATATTCTAATATTCTCTTCCCGAGGAGTCATCTGACCTCCGAACTCAAAATCTTATCACACAAAAACAGTTTAAAATTATCTTTAAACTGATGCCCTTTTTCAATGTTTTGGGCTTAATAAAAACGGCGTGGCGACTCTACAAATTGCGAAAACAAAACGGCGAGACGAACCGCCGCCAACGCGAAAGATGCCAGATGCCGGGGCGCGATCGCGCTGCCTCTCGGATCCGGGTAATTTCAACTGCGACAAAAATCAAGAGGTAATCAGCGACATTAAAGAGGAAAAGTTTATAAATAAAGGAAAGCAGTAAGTGGAAAGGACCATACGTAGAACTTCTCGCATCGCGCGGCATACATTCTGTCCATTCCCACATACGGTACATTCAGAGCTAAATTTAGCCCCTGAGTGAAGTTCCCATCCCGGCCAGGGCAATGTGTGCTCAACGGCCACTCGAGGAGGCAAGGGCGGGAAATTGTAAGAAAGCCCAACTTGGCTCAATAGGGAGTGATCAGTTAGAATTTGTTGGCATGAGAAACGGGGGGTTGAGGGATCGGCGGGATCAGCGTCAGTGAGAAGCTTAACCATCTTTTTCTGTAATCTCTTCTCATCCTCATCTAAGGACCATTTCTTATCAACCTTGGGGTGAATCCCCTCAAGATCAGTAGGGAGTGTCCAGCCAACGCGAGAAATTATGAATAATGGATTGCTCTGCCAATGGTGAACTTTGGAAGGGAGAGGGGTTAGGATTTTGGGTTTCTTGAATTTTAGCGACATACGAAGTTCGTTTGTCTGTTTGTCTTTTTGTGCATAGCCCGTGAACATATCCATGAGGAGGTGAAGGGTGGGTTCCCGCCTGAGAGCGCGACAAACGACTATAAAGCAAGTCAAAACCCTTATGGCATTGGGATGGAGCTCAGCTATTGCCGCATGAGCTTTAAAAAGGACAAGGGAGATGAAGGGGTCAACAGGAATCCTAAGACCCGCTTCTAATTGTGACGGGAAAACCACTATGCCGTCTTGTCGCTGACGAATGGAGTGCAGCGACATATCAACATCGTAGTTAGCTAAGTGGTAATTTAAGTGGTATATATGGTATTGGGTATGAAAGGGGGTGATATGGGAATTTGTCGAAGGATCGTTTCCCGCCACATTAGAAGTTGAAGGGTTATTGGCTAAATTTGATTGTCCGCCAGCAGAAGTTGAAGCACCAGGAGCTCCAAAGTTAGACATCTCGCCTGAATCAGAAGAAGAAACAATTTGTTTATAACGAGACCTCTTAATTAAAGATCTCGCAGCGAGAAAGTCAGTATCGAAACTATCAGAATATGTGGGAGGGCCATAGAAGCGACAAAGGTGTTCGCAGAGTTCGCGGGGAGTGAAAAATGTTTTGGACATGGGGGCTGAGAAGTGAAGAAAACATTTGCCCCTAATCTCTACGGCATCAATTATGGCGGGATCTACCCTATTAATCCTAAGACAATTCACTAATTCATCTCGCGGGATTCTCGCCCAGATACCTCTAGTTAAATAATAAATACCTCCAGTTTTCTGACATTGACCATACCTAATTTGTCTAAGGCAATTTTTAAACCTAGCTATGGCGACAAAGAGACAAGTAAAGAAAACAAGGGAAAATCAAAGATCAAGAAGAATACCTGGAAAATATGAAGAATCGTTGATAAAATTGAAGATGGACCGAAGGTTCGCCGGAATATTCACGGTCCGGCCAAAGGAGTGATTTTCCAGGGTGATTCAATGGGTGAATCAAGTCAATGAGTGAATGTTTGTGAAGGGATTGCAAAGGGGAACAAGGATTTAGTCACTAAGAGGAAGGAAACGGCAGGGAAGAACGATAAGGAGTTCGCCGGAAAAGGTACCAAGGTTGCCGGAAATCGCTTAGAGGTTTTCAGATCAAGAGACGGAAAAAGGTAAAAGTAGGAGGGGGGAGGTTATTTATATCAAGGGAATGTGAACAGGTTTGTTGGGGACAGTAAAATTAATTGGCCCCCCAAAATTTCGAAATTCCCCCCTATTTAATGATTTCAAATTTCAAAAAATCCTTTCAGATGTCACGTCACAACCGTCTGTCAGTTGAAGTGATTTTAAGCGTGGCACGTGGCGTACAGGTGTCAATCTGGTTAAATGTAACGACCCTAACCCTAGGCACAATTTTAATATAATATTATATGTTTTTAAAATTTATGTTAACTTTATGTGTTTATTTTATGTATTTAAATTCTTATATTAAGATGAAATGGTTGGGAAATAATTTAGAATCCTTATAGTTTTCTAGGGAAATAAAATAAAGCATGGGGGAAAGTATAATAATAGAAAATGAATAAAATGTGGAAGGAGGTTAAAGTATGTGGAATGAAGTATTTGAGTGGGAGGGTTTAATTCCCCACCTTAGAACTTAGAGGACTAAATTGCCTAGTTTTGAAACTCTTTATTTAATGAGGGATGGGGGACCATACCCATGAAATCCTCCCCTTCATTCCTCATTAGTCAAGAAAGACCCATACTCCCTCCATTCTTACACTCCATCCGTCCCATCCCCTTTCCCCTCATTCTTCTCCTTCATTTTCTTCTTCTTCCTTCTCAAAATAAGTCATCCATGGAAACCTCCATTGAAGCCTCACCTTCCAAGACTCCTAGCAAGCTCATTTCTCATCCATTTTCAAATCCAAGAGTACTTTTGAGGTTGGGACATCTAGGGGAATCTATCAAGCTTAGAAGATCAACCTTTCATTCTAAAAATCCAAAGTGAGTTGTTATGATTTTCCTTCCTCTAAATGTTCATGAACTACTTATTGTTGATGTGTGGTTGTGATAGTTGTTTTATGTTTTGGAATCCTCTTTGAAGTTGAGAAATGGGTAAATGACATGGGATGATATTATTGTTCATGGAAGTGAATTTAGAGTGTAAGAAATGGGTGGAATTAGTTTAGAATATTGAACTTGAAATGTGTTAGTAAAATGGGTTGGAAATCTTGTGGTGAATAATTTAGGTTTATATTATTTTGGGGTTTAAAAGATTTAGGATGAGAAATGGTAAAGTTAGAAATCCTCTTTGGTGTTCATGAAAATAAGGATTATTCAAGGGAAGAGAAACCATGTAAAAAGGGGTTAGAAATTTGGTTAGTGCTGGAAACGGGCTTGGGCGGTCGCCCATGATGGGCTTGAGCGGCCGCCCAAGAGGGCAGAAACTTGGCTACTTGGGAACACTCACTTGGGCGGTCGCCCAAGTGACATGGGCGGTCGCCCATGGTGCCAGATCCTCCTTAGATACTTTTCTTGCTGATTTTCATCAACAACATAGTGGTGTGATTCCTAACCATTATAAATTAGTGGAAACTAATCCAAACCAGGTATGAATTAATCCTTTTAACTTAAGTTATAAGTAGAACACTTGAGCCACTTGAGGATACCTTAAATGGATTAAAATGGAACTACGGAAGCACTCTACCTCCGACTTAGAAATCATTTGGCAGTTTATTAAATGTGACTCCAACTTGGTAGAGTTAACTTGGATTCTTATAGAGATCATATATTGTTGTATAATGACTAAGTAAGATGGGTTGATGATATCTCATTATCTTACTTGAGTACATATTTATGGATTGTATTATGCTTAGTGTATTACATAAATGTTGCACTCTGATTATTGGTTGAACATGAGTATATTTTACCATGTGGATATATTGCTTATTTATGCATAGTGTTTTAAATAAATGTTACACTATGAGAATTGTTGAACATGAGTATATTTTATCATGTGGCTATATTGCTTATCCCGTTTGTGGATTATATTTCAAGTAACTATTATGTGCTTGATAATGTGTTAATCAGCTGATGTTTGGGGGTATAACATAATACGATCAATTATGGAAGTGTGACCTAATGTGATCGGATTATGTTATATTCGTGATCGTCCCCTTCGTGGCCGCGGGTTGGGGTTATAGCATCTGTAGTGAGCCAAAAGCCTTACAGAGTTGCTACTATCTTATCTGGTTCCCTGAAAAACGGGTCTTATAAGATGTGAGTATTGCTTAAGCAGCTCACCTAAGATTGGAGTATTATTATACCCAATGTTGTACGACTATTGTTCAGACGGGAAAAGGTAAACCAAGGTAATGTAAGGTGTTTACAGCTTTTTCAATGTGTTGTATGCAACTTGTTATGTGTTGCATCTTATATGGCATATTGCTGCATTCATAATAGCTTGCTGAGATTTATTCTCACCCCTCTCCCTTTAATGTTTTTAGATTCCGAGACAGGCGGACCGGCCAAGTAAGGGCGGTGAGGAGTTTGGAAGTAATATTTTGGGAATTTTCGGGGTATGATTAGGTTGGCGTAGAAAGGGTATTTTGGTATAATTTATTTAATGAGTTGTATTTATAAATCTTAATTTTATGTTATAACCGATGTCTTTTTGTAACTACAACAGTTTATTATTTTCAAAGTTGGTCAACTCTTTCTCCATCGTAGAAGGGTGTAGAGTTATTTTGAAATGGTTATGACAATTGTGTTTATATTTGAAAGTTAAATCAAAGTTTTAAAAGTTAAGGAATTTTGGGTTAGTTTGAGGACGCTCCAGCTCGGGACAAGTGTAGGTTCCGGGTCGGGGTCCTCACATTAAATATGTCGCAAAATAAAACATCCGCAGGCGGGAAGCGACAAGTTGATTAAATTTCTCGCCTGAAACATGAATGATTCAGGTCTCAAAATTGGGGACTACTGAAGTGGTTATCAGAAATGGATTGGGCCTGAACTATTCAAAGGGTTCAATGGGCTTGGTTGGCCAAGTAACTTAGGATGGGCCATGAATGTCAAGGAAGATAAATAATAACTAAGTAAGCCATAAGTTATATTTTATCTTAAGTGGCGAGATAGCACATTATGCGTCAAAGGGGTGACATAGGGCGGAAATAGAGTGTAGGCGGGAAGCTTAGGTGGCGAGAAGACAACCTAGTACCCCCCCCCCTTTTTATTTCGGGTGACAAGGGCATAGTTTAGGTTATATGATTAAGTATGTCTTGTCGCTTTAAGTAGGATTGTCGCTAGGCGACAAACGTGATTGATAGGTAACAAGTGACTGGGACATTGCCACGTGGGCACCCCCTCCCATAACGTGTAACAGTGTAACATGATGGGATAGACAGTACTTTCATACCAACTTTGTGGGTAGTTGACCCAAAGAACATGGATGACTGACACGTGTCCCTAGAAGTATGGCCTTTGATCGTGTTGTGGTATAAATATGTGAAAATCAGCATTATTAAGTAAGTTCTATTCTCTCTCAAAACTCTCTCCCTTTACAATTCTCTCCATAATTGCCTTATTTCAGATCCAATTACTGATTCTCACGCCGGAGGGGTTTCACAGGAGTCACCCCCGGTTTAGTTCACCATTGTTTACTTGTGCGTAGGAGTGAAGGTGGACCGTCCCTAGAAGACCAGCCGGAGTATCCATTATAGCAGCTGTGTGTTCAGCTCCTGTGCAACACCATTTTCCATGGTAGCATCATATTGGTTGGTAATATCGTGCAAATTTTTTTCTTCGTGACATTAGTTAAAATAAGTTTTGAAATGAAAGAGAAGGCTAGGAAATTATGACAGTAAATCTTACTCCCTTCGTTCCAGTTCAATGGAGACTTATTTTCTTTTTGATCTGTCCCAGCTTAATGGAGACTGCCCAAAATGGAAGGAAATCTTTACTATTTTTCCCACTCATTCTCTCTCCTATTTTACTTTTACACTCACAACACCAATCAAATCACTATTCCTTCCACTCATTCTCTCTCCTATTTAATTTTTTATACTCACAACATTTTCTTTCACTTTTTCTCTCTCTTACTTTTCCTTAATCTGTGTGTCTAAAAATTTAGTATCAATTGGGCTGGGACGGAGAGAGTATGTACTAAATGGATACTCTCTCCGTCTCACTACAAATAAGTATTTACTATTTGCATAAAAAAAAAAATAAAAAAAAAAAGATATGAAAGATAAAGTGTGAAGAGAATAATAATTAAATTGTTGTTGTGATTATAAATGTGAGTCTTAATAATATAAAAGTAATATAACATTTCAATTTTAAAAAGTGTGTGATTTGTATTGAGACGTCATATAGAAAAATGTGTAGTTTGTAGTGGGAGGGAAAGAATATCTAAATTCAAAAAAAAAAATTGTATCAAAATGAATATTTTTTTATAAAAAACTTTATACCTAAACATTCTTCTTTTCAGAAAATGTTTGTTATTTATTTAATTATCGTAAAATTATGTTTAAAAAGTGAATAACAAAAAAATTTATGCATTTTTATCATTAAAATATACTATAAGAAAACACACATTTTCAAAAGTGAAAATCTCTTGTAAAACGTGTTCTACGCTCGTCTGAGCGTAGAACGTGTTTTTAAATAGACGCGGTGGCATTTTTGAAAATAAATAGAACTTCTCAAAATTTGCGGTGGCATTTTTGTAAATAATTGAAACTTATTATAAGAGGCAGTTTTTTACACAACAACATGCACATTTTAACACTACAACATGCATATAAATAATTGAAATTCACCTGACACTTTTTGATACTGCAGAAGGCACTTTTGAATACTACAAGAGGCATATTTAACACTACAACATGCATGTATTTTTTAATTCACTTGACACTTTTCAATATTACAACAGACATTTTTCAATATTACAAGAGGCAGTTTTCAATACTACAAAAGGCACTTTTTGACACTACAACAGGCATGTGTTTTTTAATTCACTTGACACTTTTCAATATTACAACAGACATTTTTCAATACTACAAGAGGCACTTTTTAATACTACAACAGACACTATTTTTCAACAATATCACCGCATTATTTAACATTACAACTGATTTAAATGTGTTTATTAGTGTCATTATAGACCAGACACTTTGTTTATATTGCAACAGACACTTTATTGTACTAGAAAAGACACTTTCGCAAAACAGATTCTAGGATAGCTTATCCTAAAACTAGTTTCACACAAGAACAACTCTTTCCAAAATAATATTTGAAATAAAATTTGAACATTCATTTAGTGATGAAGAGAAGAAAAGAAAAATCAACTACAATTATCCACGGTTGAATCTTGAACTCTATATTGTCAATTTCAAAAGTTAGCACCAATTCCATTCCAAAATAAATATTATTATTTTTATTTATAATAAAAATAAATATTTATTCTAGACTAAATGAGTAGTTTTAAAAAAAGACTAAATATCGTCCACAAGATTATTTAAAATCTCTATCACCTTAATTTTTAGATTAGTTGGTTACGGTTGTGGGCAAATTTTCTGCAGGTCGACATCTCAAACCTAGTCAGTATGTCAACATCTTGAATATTTCTGCGTGACGACATCTTGAACCACTGTAAGTAATGCGTAATTTATATTATTTACTTAACTATTTTTTCAGCAACTCCTGGAGATAATTACGGGATATTTAAACAAAAACAAGGACTCCCTTCAATTAAAAAGACCTGGTCAAGAGACGTGGAGAAGGTTGAAGATAATAAAGCCTAAAAAATAGGAAGTTAGTTAGGATATTTGTTATCTCTTTTTCTATTTAAAGGGCTAATGGCTGAAACACACGCATACATACACAATACACGCACCACTTCTTGTACTCCGCCATAGCTCCACCACTTGTAACCCACTAAATATCAATATTATCGTTTGGGAAGGTAGGTGCTCATAATCACCTCCCGATGTTTTATGCCGGCGAGATAGTTGTCTCAAGGGCTTTCCTCGTTATATTATCGTGTCAAACTTACTCTACCCCTATACCGATTATACTTCATTGTGCCTTCCTTATTCTCTTTATCTAAATTACAAATTGATTGTTTTTTACCAAAACAGTTACTTAATACTCCCTCCGTCCCAGGAAATACGTCACTTTTTACTCAAAATGGCGTCCCGTTTGAAGCGTCACCTTTTCTAAAATGGAAAAATTTTATTAATATTCTATTATCCCACTAACTATTCCCTTCACTCATTCTCTCTCCTAAAACACTATTACATTCACAATACTTTTTAAATTTACTATTTCCTTCACTAATTCTCTCTTCTCTTTTCAAATTACACTCACAACATTTTTTCTTTTCATTTTTTTTCTTAATTTACGTGTCAAGCCTAAAATGGTGACACATTTCTTGAGACGGAGGGAGTATGGTATTAAAGCTCTTGGTTGGCAGGGTCAAATGTTCGACTCTTTCCATTTACATTTATTCTAAAAGATTACAATGTACGTATTGATTCTGACTAGATTGTACCTTTATAAGCTATTATCTATTATCTAAGCATGATATACATTGTCATCTCTATCATTTTAGTTTTAGAGTAGTTAGTTAAAACGATACTAGTGAAGGCTTACAATATTCCCAAACCCACAAAGGAAAAGTTGTACTCGTTTCTAAAATGAATGATAAAAAATTATTTATTTATTTTTTTCATTAAAAATAAAGTTAAAAATTTTGAGAAACTTATTTTGAGTTATTTTGGAAGGCCAAAATCTTACAAAAAAAAACGTTTTTTCTTAAGCTTAGAAAAAACGTGTTTTGTTTTCCCCGCTAGTGTCAGTGTTAGTGTAATAAAGTGCCAGTGTAAAAAAGTGTCAATGTTAGTGTAACAAAGTGCTAGTGTAAAAAGTGTCAGTGCATGTATATTAAGTGTCAGTGTTAGTGTAACAAAGTGTCAATGTAAAGAGTGTCAGTGCATGTATATTAAGTGTCAGTATAAAAAGTGTCAGTGTAGGGTAAAAAAGTGTTAGTATTAGTATAATGTGCCAGTATGAAAAGTGTTTGTGCATGTATTATTAAGTACCAATATAAAAATAATTTTTTTTAAGCTTAGAAAAAAATACATTTTTTATAAGACCCAACTCTTTTGAAAGTAACAATGGGAAGAAAAAAGAAAAGGGTAAAAGAGAAAATAAGAAAAAAAGAAGAAGAAAAGGAATAGGAATAGGAATGGTAATAGGAATAGGAATAGGATACCTTGTGATTATGTTTGTGGTTATCGGTGTTCTAGTGGTGCAGGTACTGCACCATCCCATGGTTAGCAGTTATTAAGCAAGTACCAAAAACTTACAGCACACACAAAAAGTTAAAAACGTTTGCTTGGAGGAAAGAAGGGTAATTTTGTTAAATTATTTATTTGTTCATGTGTTTGTGTTCTATTTCATAAGAATAAGAAATCAAATATTTATTTGTTCAAAATGGTTGTTGAATGAATAAGATATGAATGTTCAAAATAAGTGAATTGGAAAGAAAGTTATCCCACATTGCTAAGAAAATTAAGTTATTTCACTTTGGTTGAGATATAAATATCCAAAGTAAAAGGAAAGTGAGGCTATCCCACATTGAAAAGGAAATGAACTTGGTGCTAGTATAAAGACTTGGACACTAGAGTAATTTTCAAGATTATGTAGCATAAAGGCTCTCTCCGCGCACAGGTGCGCACGGAGAGTGCAAATCAAGTTCCATTTTGGTTTGCGAGGTGCGTACTCGTACATGTGCGCCTGCGGACACGAAGTAAAGCCAAGCTTTGACTGATATGCTCGGCCGAGCAAGTTGTTGACTCGCCCGAGCAGAGCATGACAGAATGTCCAATGGCTGGAACAGGTAACAGCCGAGTATTAAATGTGAAAAACTGAAACCGAAAATCATTATGATTAATATTTTCTGATTAATGGTGATTAATATTTTCTGATTAATGGTTGTTAATTTCGAAATAATGGTGTTTATTACCGAATTAAAATCATATATTTTTAGTTTTTTTTATCTTAGTTGAAGATATTTAAATTGTTGTTTACAACAACAAAGAACACTAAGAGAAACAACACCACAACAGAGAAAACAACCTGCTTCAACAATCCTCCTACATATTCCTCTTGGTGTATATTGTTATTCTTTCTTTGGCCTCCTTGCATTCGTAGTCTAAAGAGGTGATTTGGTCCAAGCTCGATTCAGCTCGCCGGGATACTTAGGGTGCAAAGTGCTCCAGGTCCGTACGTTCTATCCGGGGAGACAAGCATCCCAACAAAGCTCAAGCACACTCGGTGAGGGGACGAATATGTCTTAAGGAGACAGTGATTTTCATTTGGCTCATGCAACAACAACAACTATCCTTTTGTTTGTATTTTCAATTTATTAATTTATGTATTTTACTTTATTTTTATAATCTTTTCCTATGCAAGCAAGTTTGTAATAAATACACAGGTAGTGCACTCTGTGGACCAAACCACATTTATCAATTTCAATTAATAGTATAAAAAATTATAGCCTATCCAGTTAAAATTGTCATAAACATTTTTTTCACAAAAATAATTCTATAACAATCTTGTAATGGAGGTTTTATATACTCTGTTATAACAAATCTATTTAATCAAACAAAATAATGATATACGTGTTTCACCAAATTGCCTACGTTTACGAGTATAGAGATAGAATATTATTATCAACTGACAATCATCGATTATAATCTCTAATCTAAAACACGAATTCTTGATCACAAGAATTCACAACTACTCAAACCTTATATCTAGAGAAACAGATAAGAAAGAAAAATCCTTAAAACATCTATAATTATTGATCTCTATTATATTAGGAATTACATACAAAAACTGCTAGGTACTATGGCATATTTATACTGTATATTACTAACCCTGCAGGATTTTCAACCCGCCACAACATTTTCCCCTCCAAAGCCCAAATCCGTCCTTGGGCGTGATCGCCCCTGTTGAGGGTGCGACCGCCCCGTTTGTCCAGAGCCTAGGGCGGGATCGCCCCTGCTGAGGGCACGACTGCCCCATTTGTACAGATGTTGGCGCGCGGTCGCCCACCTTGCCTGCCGTGGTCGCCCCTTGCCGTGTCACAGGAATTACTTGATTTGCTGCTTATTTAATCCCCTAATTATTCACAAGTTAGATGGCATTAAACCCAAAAAATCTCCAGCTTGACATCTAACATCCCGATCAACTCTCCACTCTGCCTCATACGTGTTACGTCAAACACCAACCTTGTCCTCCGGACAACCAAAATGTGTACACCAAAATTTTCCCCTACAAGCAAACAGACATGTCTTACAGACACCCGAATTGTGCTTCGCCAAGCACACCGATGTATCTTAAAGACACCCAAATGTGTCCTCCTGAACACCAAAATTGTGATTCGTCGAGCACACCAATGTGTCTCAAAGACACCCAAATGTGTCACTGCAGTAGCCACTCAAAATTGCCCCAACTAGTAATCAGGTAAATCCAGTCAACATTGGATCTCGCCAACCCAAACAGATGAAGCGGCCATATCAGTGGAATCCCAAACAGTATGTACCTTTTCCTCGATTCCTTCCTCGCTTCCCAGTTGTGTATGTTGAATTACTAATTGTGGCCTGCCTAGTTCAACTCCACCTTGATTAACTTGCTGCTTCACATGTTTGTCAACCACCACACACGAAGCCATGCGACATGCTTCCTTAATATGTGTCTATACCATACCCTCTTTAGTACGATGCTCGACATCCGAGCGCAAAAACATAGAACCTTGGAGGACGTATAAGGAATCTTGTTTTATCCCTTTCAGAATTACGTTCGAACCCTGCAGACATTTACTGATCTACCTTCACTTTTAAAATTGTATCACATCTTGTCTAGCCGACTAAACAATATCAGATTTTTTGTTACTTAGGAACATGTCTAATCTTATTCAACGTACATAACTTACCACCCGAAGTCCGTACCCTTATGTAACCCATGCCAACTACCTTGCAATCAGAACCATTAGCAATATAAATATCGCCACCTTCTGTCTCCTCGTATGTTGCAAATCATTCTCTACGCGAACACATGTGATAAGAAGCCCTATAATCAAGAATCCATTTATCTTTCATACATTTGTCTTATTCGGTTACTAGAGCATAGTCCTCCTCACCGCCATCTGTCATAACTGCAGTTGACCCAAATTGCTCGCTTTTATTTCGCTTAGGACATTCACGTTTTCAATACCCGTTTTCCTTGCAGTAATTGCAAACATCTTCAGGTATTGCACCCCTTTTTAGAAGAACCATTGTTTCTCCTACCTTGGCCCCTATTGCTTTCTGCAACCAATCTCGTTGACTGAGATTATGTAGATATAACGCTTGCCTTGCGGCGCAGATCTATGATTTTGAGATTATTTTTAACCTCTTCCGAAGTGACCATATCCTTACCATTAATGCAGGAATTCACAAATCAATCATAAGACATTGATAATGAGACCAATAACATAAGAGCAGCATTCTAATCTTCAACTTTAACATCGATATTACGCAATTTAAGTAATTAAGATGTAAACCTATTTATGTGGTCTCTAATGGGCGTACCTTCCATCATTTATAGAGAATACAGCTTCTGATTCAAATATAACGATCAATGATCGAAATTGAGTGATAGGAGTAATCATTGATGGTGGCTGGTGGGAATGAGCAATGTGGTGTTTAGATGGTGAGGAGATTGGCATGATTTGACCGAAATCGAAAAGGAAGGAGTGATTGTTGTTGCGGAATTCGAAGGTGACTGAATAGCTTATAGCGGGGCAATGAGGGAGAGTACACTGCAAAATTTATTGATCTAATCTTAAATTCTTTACTAGACTAATAATTTCAAATCTTAAGTCCATTACTAGACTAAGTTTCAAAATTGACATTTTGCAAGCCCTTCCACTTCATAATTCTTTCAAATTTCCTTAAACTCCATGATCAGAAACAATGGTTCTACAAAATCATTTAAATCAAGCTTAATTAAGATGATAATCTTGAATTTGTGGTCTTTAATTAATCAAGAATTGAATTAAAGATAATTTGTGATGAGGAATCAAATCTAAGGGGGGAATAAAGACAAGAACACTTTTTGCGTAAAATGGGAGTGTCAAAGTAAAATTGAGTAGGTTGAGAGACTGGCAAAAATTGGAGATAAGAAGTGAGAGCAATAATGAAGTGAGAGAGGGAATGGGACCAAGTGGCAGGGCGTGGGAGAAGACCCTCAACGTGACATTGTCGGTTGTTTTTTTCCTTCATCTCTCTCTCTCTCTCTCATCAAAAATCACTCTTTCTCTCTCTAAAAACACACACACTCATAGAGATAGATACATCAGCATTGACGCATTGTGTGTAATATGTGTGTATTTGGGTGTTTCCCACTTATCCCCCATCTCCATCTTATAACTTCATTTCAAGCAACCAACCTGTCTCTTGTTGGTTTCATTGTTGTCCTGTTGGATCCCCTCCAACACCCCCTCTCTCTCTAAAATCATTTTCTCTCTCTTCTTCTTTCTGGTGAATTAAACCTTTTTAGGGTTTGAAGAAGATTAATTAATCTACAAGCTTGCAGATGTTTTAAGGTTGTGCTAGCTACAGGTAGCTGTGTGACTTCTGGTTCTGAAGGTAGTCTTCCCCATGGGCCCCATCTTTCTCCCTTTTCTCTATTCATGTTTGCTACAAGACACACAGTAACACACACAGTAACACATACAGAATTTGCTTCAATTCTTAGCTTATGTATTGAAGCAATGAAATTAAGCAGGTAGGGTTTTGTGGGTTTTGGTGTTTGAATTCATCCTACCATTTAATTAATCAATTTAGATTTTGTTAGGTCAATTTGTGAAGAAATAATTAAATAAGCATATGGGTTATTGTTTTTTAGGTTTTTATGCTGATTTATTAATTTTTTTTTGTTTTGGGTTTGTGTAAAAATTGAGTTTTTAGGGCTGATAAGATAATGGCAATGAGTGGGACGGAGAAAGAAATGAGAATGCGGAATTCATTACCGAATCACAATCATCTCATTCGAGAATCATCATCGGAAATCCTTGATCACGGAGACCCAGATCGGTTTCCCGTCACCGGAGCTTCGATTGCACCCATTTCCGTCGGAGCGAAATTGAAAACCCCACCTAGGTACAGGGAATGTCTGAAGAACCATGCCGCCAACATCGGAGGCAACATCACCGACGGCTGCGGTGAGTTCATGCCAAGCGGCGAGGACGGCACACTGGAAGCACTGAAATGCGCCGCGTGTAATTGCCACCGCAACTTCCACCGCAAGGAAACCACCACAATCAACACCGCGGATTTCTCAAGAGCACTAGTGGTGAGCCCACATCAGCTTCCGCCGCCGTTACCATCTCCGTCGATGGGCAGCCAGCATAGGACACCAGTTTCCCTACACACCCACCACAGCAACCACCACCACTGGGGTTCCTCAATGAACGCTCCTCCGGTCAAGATGGCATTCGGCAGCGGCGGTGGTGGAAGCGCAGCCACTGATTCTTCAAGCGAGGAGCTGAATTTCAACATGACTGCGGCGGCGGTGCCGCAGTACGGGTTGCCAAAGAAGAGGTTTAGGACAAAGTTTTCGCAAGATCAGAAAGAAAAGATGTTGGAATTTGCTGAGAAAGTAGGGTGGAGGATCCCTAGAGAAGATGATCCAGAAGTTCAAAGGTTTTGTGCTGAAGTTGGAGTGAAGAGACAGGTTTTGAAGGTTTGGATGCATAATAATAAGGGTTCTGGAAAGAAGCAAGTTCAGGAAACCAATGGAGATTGAATGTGGGATTTGATTGATTGAATGAAAGAATGATGATACTAAGGAGAGAGAGAGAGATGGTATGTTTGCAGTTGAGTAGGAATGGTGGTGGTAATGGTGTATAGAATTTGGGTGGAAGTAGAGATGATGATGATGAAGGGTTGTATTTTTATTTTTTATTTTATTTTGATGTTTTATTATTTTATTTTATTTTAAGAGTTATCCATCTTCACTAATGTTTGGTCTTTGGCTAGATTTTGGGTTAAGTTTTATATAGGTAGAGAATTACATTGGGATTTCCAAAACTTTTCAAGGTGAATCTTCATGAATCATGACCCTTCCATGGGAAGGGATATACAGTATTCTCTAGTGTAAAATTTCACATTTGATATTTTGGGTGTTTACTTTTCTAAAACAACAACAAAAAAAAAAATTACTATTTCTTTCGCTCATTCTCTATTATACTTTACTTTTATACTAATACCTTATTATTCTCTATCTCACATTCTCTCTCATAACTCATTTTTCATACTCACTACACTTACTCCACTTATATATATATTTTTAATTTTTATGCAATTTTTTTATGTGAAATCTTATATAATATGGAGAGAGGAGAGAATAATTAGTTTAGGGGGGTCTTATCTATCTATATATTAAAGCAGGTCATCCAATGAACAGTCAAAGCGTCAAAAAATTTGCCAAAATTTAAGTGACACTTTTGTAATTGCTATCTTGAGTTTTGGCGAATTTGAATCAAGACAGTGGTAAATGTTGCAACAAATGAGGGCAAAATAGTCATTTCCCTTTGTGGCATAACTGAAAATATGTTAAGCACCTTTGACGTAACAGGTTGTGATTGGGCGAAAATTGACGCGTTTCATACACGCGTCGAAAGAGGCGCGTGTATGCAGGAAGATTTTTTTTTTAATTGGGACACTTGGCGTTCGTTCATTGAGGTTGAGCAAGTCGGTCACGCAAATAATTATTACTGACACAAATAATCGGTTGAGCCACGTCGGTCACACTTAAATAGGTTGATCAAGTCGATCACACAACAGGTCACGGAACAGGTCACACAACAGGTTGAGCAAGTCGGTCACGCAACAGGTCATGCAACATGTCACACAACAGGTTCAGTAAGTCGGTCACACAACATGTCAAACTTCTATTAGCTACTCCAAATTAACAACAACAATCGGTCAACACACACCCACGGTTGACACCCAAATCTGACCAACACTAATAACTAATAAGTAGTAATTGCCATTACCAACAATCGGTTGCAAAAAAAAAAAAACACAATCGGTCAACACACACCCACGGTTGACACCCAAACACTAATAGTAATAAATAGTAATAGCCATTAGGCCAATTACCAACAATCGATCAAAAAAAAAATCGGTCAACACACTCCCTGTCGATGCCGTAATAATCGAACTTTGTAATTAACCTAATTTAACTAAACTTGTTAAATGGTGTAGCGAGTTTCAAATGTAACATGTTAAACTCGCTACACTGTGTAGCGAGTTCTAAAAAATTGGTCATTTTAGAAAATAGTTTCAAATGTGAGTTATTTTGGAAATTATATTTTTAAAATGGAATTATTTGAGGAAAAAAAAATCAATAAGTAGTAATAGTCATTACCAACAATCGGTTGTAAAAAAAAAAAAACACAATCGGTCAACACACACCAACGGTTGACACCCAAACACTAATAGTAATAAATAGTAATAGCCATTAGGCCTATTACCAACATTCGATCAACAACTAAAAAAAAAAAAAAAACACAATCGGTCAACACCCAAACACTAATAGTAATAAATAGTATTCCCTCCGTCCCTTTCATAAATGGCAAGTTTTGAATAGTGTTTTGAACATTTATACCCTTATAATCGCCATATATTTACAAAGGTATTACTAGTGGCACATTGTAATTAAATCTATATTTGAGGGGGAAAGATATACCCTTATAACTTTTATATTCTCTATCCTCTAATCTTCTACCCACTTATAATTCTTTATTTATTTTTTAAAAAAATTCTTACAAAGCGTGAAATCCCACCCCAAGACCCTTGAAGTGGGACGGAGGGAGTAATAGCCATTAGGCCCATTACCAACAATCGGTCAAACAAAAAAAAAAACAATCGGTCAACACACTCCCTATCAGTCAGTAATAATCAACTTTGTAATTAACATAATTTAACTAAACTTGCTAAATGGTTTATGCATGCGGATTTCATTTTTTTAATTGGGACACGTGTCATCCTACTATTGGCTGGTTGAATTTCAGTTTTTTTTTTTATCCTATTCCTTTGACCTAAATTATTTTAAAATAAATTAATTAATTATTTTTATACACCAAAATTCATAAAAAAATTCTCTATAAATAGAGACTATTTTCATTTGTTTTGGACAAAAAATCATCTTTTTTAAATATAGATTTTTTAATTATCCTTTGTTAATTAAAAAAAAGTTGATGGTGAACGGACGGTTAATTAAAAAAGTTGACCGGTTAATTAAAAAAAGTTGATCGGTTAAAAATATGAAATCCTAAAAATATGATCGGTCATATCATAAAAATTATCCTTTGTTAATTAAAAAAAGTTTATCGATTAAAAATACGGTTAAAAATATGATCGGTTAACCACTTATTTAAAATTATGATCGCTTTTCTAGAGAAAAAAGTGTGACTGATGATGTCATCGAGCCAATGATGGAGATGGATCGGTTGAGTACAAAGGCTCACTTGTCTTTGACCGGCGACAAAAGGTATAGTCTACCGGTAAAAGTCATCTTTGATTTCGTTTTCATCATTAAAAATATATTTTGACCGGCCACAAAAGATATATTTTACAGGTACAAACTTCGTCTCACTTTAAATTATAAAATAATAATTATTAATAAAGAAAACTATATAAAAATATTATTTTTTCCATCTCATATAAATACTTTAAAAAATAGACTTCTATAAAAATTCGCTACACTGTTTAGCGAGTTCTAAAAATTTGGTCATTTTGGAAAATGGTTTCAAATGTGAGTTATTTTGGGATTTATATTCTTAAAATTGAATTATTTGAGAAAAAAATCCATTATTTCTTAATATAAACTTTTTTAAAAAATATTTTGAATGAAAAAATGTTGTAAGAAAAACAAGTGGAGAAAAATAATATTTTATATATTAAATTTTAATTGTTAAATACAATAACATAATTTTCCCGTGCATCATACTGCTTAGTTTATATGGTAGAGGGTATTATATTGATGAATGTATGAAAAATGCTTATTACTATTTGTTATTGGAAATTCTTAATATAAGGTATGAATACAATATTTGAAATGTACTACCTCCTTAAACTTGAAAATGTGAGGGTTTTACTTTTTTTATATATTTATAT
Source organism: Adenophora triphylla var. japonica (assembly GCA_022495995.1). Taxonomy (NCBI): domain Eukaryota; kingdom Viridiplantae; phylum Streptophyta; class Magnoliopsida; order Asterales; family Campanulaceae; genus Adenophora; species Adenophora triphylla. Next base: position 758,530 of record JAFEMH010000366.1, read on the forward strand.
ATATAAAAATAAAAGAAGCAAAATGTGAGTTTTTATTAAATATATAAATTAAGGAAATTTATTAATTTTCTAATTTATTGCCTAGGGTGTGAACGATGTGGTTACTTGTTTTACTTTCTTCGTTTCTAAATAAATATCCAATTTTTTATAAAAAAATCAGTCTCAGAATAAATGTCATTTTCAAAAAAATAAATGCCATTGAATAATTTCTTGCTCTATTTTCACTAATCATGTATTAGCAGAACTAAAAGTTAGAAAGTGAATAATAAAATATACTAGGTTTAAGCCCGTGCTTTGCACGGGGTAAAGTTTTTCAGGGACCATTATGTAAATTCAATTTAATGTTGGATTCATTTTCATTTTTTTTAAGTGAGGGTCCATTATGTAATTTATCTTTGAAAATGGATATTTGATATTATTGATAAATTCAGGAGGGGTTGAATTGAAATTAGGTAGATTCATAATTCATTCTTATCTATTTTGAGTATACGTATTCATTTTCTGGGTTACATCGTCGCCTTCTCCTCACTTTTTCGTCGACATCCTCATTGCCTGGAATAAATTTTTCTACCGATTGAAGTGATAGATGTTCTTCATCGATTAAATATGGAGGTCTATATTAATTTTTTTTTTTGTTTTTTGTTTATTCTGTTTTTGGTAAATCTGAAAAGGGCATTTATTTTGGACTGCAGAAGACGGCGATTCAAATTGATTTCATGTAATTGAACACGGTATTGTTGTTGGATTATTTGCATAATTGGTGTTGAAGTTCATAGTCATATTACCTTGGTGGGTGTTTGGCTTGGAATGAACGAGGCATAGAGGAAAATCACGTCGGAGTCTCTGCCTTCGTGCGCGACCGCGCTGAGCTCTGTGAGCGGCCGCGCTGGTCTGACGAAGGTTCTCCAAAATTGCCTGTCAAGGTGCGCGGTCGCGCTTAGGCCGAGGGCGGCCGCGCTAGTGACGGGCTGGTGAAATTCCTGGGCCGAATTAAATCAGTTTTTAGGTTTAATTAAGCCTAAAACCTAATTTAGACCATATGTATAAATACTCTACTTCTCCCAGCCGTTTTTGTAACTTGAATATTGAAGAGAAAAACAATTCTCTTGCTTTGATTCAAAGATCAAACACTCCCGTTCATAGAGATTCGTTCGTGAGATTCAAGGCGACTGAGATAGGACCGCCGGTGACTACCTACCTGTGTGCTATTTTGTGGTACGTAGTTCGTGATCGTTTTATCCTCGGAGAAATTTGCACATGCACGAGTTGCACCAATTGGGGCAATATTTTCTCTTAGGGCCAGTCTTCCTAAGGCGACTCGATCAAATCACGATAAGTTTTTCTAACCGTTTGATTTCTTGTTTCTGTTTGTTTTCCTGATCCTGTTCCTTGGCTTTCGGTTTTGCTATTGGCATCTTAATTGGTACGTTCTTGACTTGATCAATAAAATCCCCTACTGTTGATTAAATTGTCTATTTAATCTGTGGTGCTTATTAATTTAATTTCCAACAGTCTAAGAGAAAATATTATTTTATTTGATCATGTCTGGTGGTTCCTCTAGCTCTCCCTTTAAGTCCCTTGTTGACACCTCCGATCTTCCGGAGAAGTTTGGTGGTAAGAACTTCAAGCGTTGGTCTGAACGCATGAAGATGCAGTGCATCAATTAAGGGCATGTACAGTATCGACATCCAAATGTCCTACTCTGAATGGTGATGATCCTGTTAGTGTGGCTGCGGTCAAACTGTGGAAGGAGCAGGACGATGTTGTTCGAGGATGCATTACATCGGCTTTGTCGAATGCACTCTTTGATGTTTATTGCTCTGCTCCTCTGCGCTCTTTGCGTCGGCTGTGGGACTCTCTCTTTCCCAAGAAATGCACTTGCAGATGAATCCGGTGTGGAAAAGTACCAAGTGGGAAGGTTCTGAATTATCACATGAGTGAGGGCAAGTCGGTTACCGATCAAGTGCACGAACTCCAAATCATTTTGCAATCACTCGAGGATGCCTTGACATGGGACTTCACGACAAGTTCGCTGTCATGGCTATCATTGAGAAGTTTCCTCGATCTTGGGGAGAATTTGGTATGACCCTCGAAGCATCGTCTTGGAAGCTTGTCACTCAATGAGTTGATGAATGCAATTGCGATTCGGGAGGTGCATAACGGTAACCAACCTAGTGTACTGTGGAGGCTGCTTTGCTAATATGATAACAGGTAAAAGCAAGTTTAAAGGAAAAGGTGTGAAATCTTCTAAGGATAAAGAAAACCATGATAAGCTTAAAGTTAAGAAAAATAACTTTAGGAAGCGAAAGCAAAAGCAGGCTATTTGGAATTGTGGAGAAGGTGGACACTTTTCTAGGGGTTTGCCCGTCCAAGAAAGGAAAAGGACCACAAGGCTCTGGCGATGACCATCCTGCTGTCAACATGGTGTTGGGTCCGAAGGATTATGATGATCCCGACTCGACGCACCCGGAGTTGGACGCTCGACCTGCAATGTTACAAAGTATGTAACTTCTTGTCTGAACTCTTTGCGTCTATGAACCCAACGAGTGGCTAGTTGTGCAGGGCAAATGTGCACGTTTGTCGATAAATTGCTATTTGTGTCTTACCGGCTGGCCGTGGTAGATCGGTGACGATGGGGAATTCTAGTCTTTGCAAAGGTGCTTGGGGCTGGACGCGTGGACTGAGGTTTCCCAATGGGCGCATTCTTACCTTGCATCGAGTGTATCACGTTCTGACATTCGTCGCAACATTATTAGTGGTTCTAGTCTAGTTAGGGAAGGATTTGAGATTTCATTTAAGTGTAATAAGGTTATTATTTTGGATTACGGTAGTTTTGTGGGGAAAGGTTATTCCTCGGATGGTTTATTTAAAATTAGAGTTGAAGCGATGTTTGTTCGCACAACAATAATTTTAGTTCTATTGATTATCCTGTTTCTTATTCCATTGAATCTTCAAATGTTTGGCATGGTCGTTTAGGACATATTAATTATGATTCGTGAAAAGAATGATGAATTTAGATATTATTCCTAAACATGCTATTGATAAAAGTTCTAAATGTCATGTATGTGTTGAAGCTAAATCTACAAAAGGTCCGTTTAAAACGGTTGTGAGAAATTCAAATTCTAGATTTAGTTCATACCTTGATATTTGTGAATTTAATGGTGTGTTGACCAAAGACAAAAAGAAATACTTTCTCACCTTTATTGATGATGCTAGTAGATACCGTTATGTGTTCTTGCTTAATTCTAAGGATGAAGCATTAGATAAATTCATTATATTTAAGAACGAAGCGAAACACAAGCGGCAAGAAACTTAAACGGTTAAGGTCGATAGAGGAGGTGAATATGAGTCTAACCCCTTCATGTATTATTGCCAAGAAAACGGAATAGTACATGAAGAGACTCCTCCCTATACTCCTCAATCAAATGGTATTCTTTGAACGTAAGAATAGAACCCTTGCTTGATATGATTAACGGTTTACTCATAAGTTCGGGATTGCCCCAAATATATGTGGGGAGAGGCTTTGAATACGGCTTGCCATATTACTGAATAGAGTCCCTCCTAAGCATAGAAAGGAAAGTCCGTTTGAACTTTGGAGAGGTCGACGAGGCTAGCTTGAAACACTTAAAAGTGTGGGGGTGCCTTGCAAAGGTACTTGTACCCGCACACAAAAGGAAGAAGCTTGGACCTAAAGCTGTTGATGCTATCTTTATAGGTTATTCGAAACAAGTTATGCATTGAGATTTCTTATTATAAAATCGAAATTTACGGCATAGATGTGAACTCTATAGTTGAGTTACGTGAAGCAACATTTTTGAGGATGTGTTTCCTATGAAAGACGGACTTCCTAAAGAATCCAACCCGACCACTAATTCCATTCCTGCTCAGTAGAGGAGCTAACGAATGTGGGGTTGATTCTAGTGCAACTCATTCGACGATGAGATTGAACCAAGAAGGAGCAACGGGCAAGGACCACCAAGGACTTTGGAAGTGATTTCATCACTTACAATGTCGAGGGTGATCCTCTAACCTTCAAAGCTGCTATGGCTACTTCGATGCCAAGCGGTGGAAGGATCTTTGTTAAGAGTGAGATGGATTCTATTGTCTCTAATGGGACATGGGAATTGGTCGATCTCCCTCCCCCGGTTGTAGCACGATAGGATGTAAGTGGGTCTTGAAGCGAAACCGGATGGAACCGTTGACAAGTTTAAGGCTAGGTTAGTGGCTAAGGGATTCAAGCAAATGGAGGGAATAGACTATTTCGATACCTATTCGCCGTTGCTAGAATGACTACAATCCGAATGCTTATCGCATTGGCCTCTGTATATGATCTTCCTATCCATCGGATATGGATGTTAAGACCGCCTTCTTGCATGGCGATCTAGAGGAAGAAATTTATATGGATCAACTGAAGGTTTTGAGGCCTCGGCAATGAGAGAAAGGTTTGTAAACTTGTTAAGTCCTTGTATGGTGAAACAAGCCCCTAAGCGATGGCATGAGAAATTTGATAAAATTGTCTCATCGTTTGGCTTTGTTACTAATGAGTTTGATAAGTGTGTCTATAGCAAGAGTATTGGTGATAGTAGTATTGTCTTATGTACGTATGTCGATGATATTACATTTGTTTGGAACCGATATGAGGATCATTAATACTACTAAGGAATTCTTGAAAAGTAAGTTTGAGATGAAGGATATGGGAGTAGCTAGTGTGATTCTTGGCCTTAAGTTGACTCGTTCAACTAGTGGCATAACCATATCGCGATCTCATTATCTTGAAAGTGTAATTGAGAAATTTGGTTATAAGAATTGCAAAGTAGCTAAGACTCCATATGATCCTTCACCGCACTTACTAAGAATGAAAGTGGAGTACCGATGGCTCGGTTGAGATATTCTCAAATTATTGGAAGTTTGATGTATCTTGCCAATTGTACTAGGACCGGATATTTCATACTCGGTTACTAGGTTGGCTAGATATACTCGATGTCCAAATAAAGCACATTGGGAAGCTCTTGATAGAGTTCTCAAGTACTTGAAGGGAACGGTTTCCCTTGGGCTGCATTACGGTAGATATCCTTCATTGCTTGAAGGGTATAGTGATGCAATTTGGATTGCCTTTAACTCCGGGAGTTATGGGCATGCGGGTATGTTTTCACCTTAGGCGGAGGCTGCGGTCGCTTGGAGGTCGACCAAACAAACTCGTTGTCTAGGTCTACTTTTGAGGCCGAATTAGTTGCCCTTGACACTCTTGGATTGGAAGGCTGAATGGCTTCGAGGACTTATGTCCGAGTTGCCCGTGGTCGGTAAGCCCATGCCTGTTATCTCTGTACATTGTGACAACACCGCCACAATTGAGAAGCTGAAAAGTGTCAAGTACAATCAGTAAAACTAGAAGACACATCCAAATTAGATTAAAATCTATAAGGGATCTTGTGTCTCGGAAGGTGATAGCTGTTGATTATGTTGGTACCAAGGATAAAACAGCTGATCCTTTAACCGAAGGGCTAGAATTTGCTCTTGTTCAGAAATCTAGGTTGGGGATGGGATGAACCCCGTCGACTCAAACGCGGTAGCAACCCAATCTACACAGTGGAGATCCCACAAAGGAGATTCAATGTGGTAATAACAAGGCTGTGGGGTGAGTCGGAGCACTAATAATAGATTGACATGTTACATGTCCGAGTCTATCCCCTGAATATTCTAGAGGTGCTCATTCTTTGCTAATTTAGTAAAAGTTTGGAACTTTGAATGGGATCAAGTCTTTTAGACAAGATGTTAGCGATACATCTTTCGAGATGCCCAGCTAAGTGAGTATTGTTGTTGGCCGCAACTAGAGGAATTTGGGTTATTCCTTGAAAGCACTCATGATAGAGGATCGGGACGTATGGCTTATAAGCGTCAAGTGTTCGATAGAGGGCCTATCATAGCTTTTGTCGTGTTTGTTACCAGCAAAGGCCTCTACATCCAAAGGCATCAGATTCAAGACACCCGTTCATCTGGTCCTGTGGAGGTTTGCGTTGGATAACATAGGTAGTGGTTCAAGCCGGAAGGTACCATTATTGAAAGCATGGCAATGGACAATCTGTATACGTCATATTTCTATGAACTTGTGGGGGATTGTTGGATTATTTGCATAATTGGTGTTGAAGTTCATAGTCATATTACCTTGGTGGGTGTTTGGCTTGGAATGAACGAGGCATAGAGGAAAATCACGTCGGAGTCTCTGCCTTCGTGCGCGACCGCGCTGAGCTCTGTGAGCGGCCGCGCTGGTCTGACGAAGGTTCTCCAAAATTACTGTCAAGGTGCGCGGTCGCGCTTAGGCCGAGGGCGGCCGCGCTAGTGACGGGCTGGTGAAATTCCTGGGCCGAATTAAATCAGTTTTTAGGTTTAATTAAGCCTAAAACCTAATTTAGACCATATGTATAAATACTCTACTTCTCCCAGCCGTTTTTGTAACTTGAATATTGAAGAGAAAAACAATTCTCTTGCTTTGATTCAAAGATCAAACACTCCCGTTCATAGAGATTCGTTCGTGAGATTCAAGGCGACTGAGATAGGACCGCCGGTGACTACCTACCTGTGTGCTATTTTGTGGTACGTAGTTCGTGATCGTTTTATCCTCGGAGAAATTTGCACATGCACTGAGTTGCACCAATTGGGGGCAATATTTTCTCTTAGGACAGTCTTCCTAAGGCGACTCGATCAAATCACGATAAGTTTTTCTAACCGTTTGATTTCTTGTTTCTGTTTGTTTTCCTGATCCTGTTCCTTGGCTTTCGGTTTTGCTATTGGCATCTTAATTGGTACGTTCTTGACTTGATCAATAAAATCCCCTACTGTTGATTAAATTGTCTATTTAATCTGTGGTGCTTATTAATTTAATTTCCAACAATTGTTACTTTTTCCACGTTATATTATTGTTTATTGATTAGATGTGTTATGATTTCATCGCTTAGGCTCTACCTTAGAAATAGATATATACTCCCTCCGTCCCGCCCGAAAAGCCACAAATTTCCATTTTGGGCGTCCCATTTAAAAATGCACTTTCCCAAAAAGGAAAGTTTTTATTACTATTTCACCCACTCATTCTCTCTCCTACTTTACTTTTACACTCACAATATTTCCTCTCCTAACTATTCCTCCCACTCATTCTCTCTCCTATTTAATTTTTCATATTCACAACATTTAAACTTTTTCTCTTTCCTACTTCACTTTCCTTAATTTGCGTGCGAGATCCATTTTGTGGCTTTTCGAGCGGGACGGAGGGAGTATGTGTTAATTATTGGGATATGTAGGGGTTTAAAACTGATCAGTTAACAATGATGTCCTTTGAAGAAATGGCGTCTCTTGGTTGTATTTTCATTAAATTTTTTCTTTTTCTGCCATCTATAAATACTCTGGTTTTTTCTACTCTATTTTTTCTCAACGTTCTGTAAAAAAATCTCATTGAATTTCCTTCTCATTTTCTGCATATGGCTCTCATTCCTTCACCTCAATTGAATTTTGCTATTTTAAGTGGTAATACTCTCATGTTTCGCACACCTGAAATTTATGGAGAGACTGCTAAGTATGTGGTAGTTGATAGGAGGTATGATCAAGTAAGATTTGTCTTGCGTCGATCTCCTTATCAAATGTTTGAGAGGCTGCAAATTTTTTCTGTGCCTGATAACTTTGGTAATCAACCTTTTGATGTTGAGGGTGGAAGTGGGTCATTATCGTTCATGATCTTTACTGATGAATTTGCTAGTGATGATGATATGAAAATTAAGTTTAATACGTATGTTCAGTTGTTGAGGCCTGATGTTACCATTATCAGTGAAGGTTTTGGAAGTTCTGGCATCCATGGCTTGTTGATGACTTATTATGATGATTTCCGCATGATGGAACTAAGGGGTGGAGGAAATCAAATGATTTTATGGTATTTTTTTTCAAAAGTGCCAAAGTTTCAGTCAATGGAGTGATGGATCGCATTGTCAGCTTTCTAGAAGTTAATCGGGTGGTTGATGATCCAGTTGAGGTTGAAGATCAAGTTGTGGTTTTAGATCCTGTGGTGGTTTCAGAACCCATGGTGGCTGTAGGTGAAGTTATTCCAAACTACAGTATGTGTAATGGTTTTTAGACAGTGGGGAAGAATGCTTTTGGCATTTTTCTTTAGGTTTATGAAAGTTAGGGTATGGTAGTAGAAGTAATGTTTCTTAGGTTAAGTCATTAGTTAATTTAAGAAGTCTATCTTAGTTGTTTTTTAGGCATGTATTTTCAGTTTTTTTTTTTAAAGTTTTTTTGTCCTGGTTATGTTAATGATATTTCTAATGGATATTATTATCTTTAAGTGAGTATGCACCATGTTTTGTTTCCTAACTTAAGTCATAATAGTTTGATCTCTTGTTTTTTATATACATATATCTTATGTTTACGAATTTTTACTTGTCAACTAATAACTAAACAGGGAGTACATTATATTGCCACTGAAAACTATATTTAGATGTGATATTTAGTATGTCAAATATCATACAAATTGATTTTTTAAAAAAACATATATGAATAATATTTTCTATCAGTCACATACTTTATCTATGTTTTTCTGCAGAAACAAAGATAGATTTAATGAAAACACAGAAATAAAAGACAGGCTTAATACCTCCAACAGATAAAATAGTATCAATATATGAGTTAGTGTTTTTTTCTATTTCGCAGTTACTCATTTATATTTGAGTCATATGTTATTTCTATTTATTTGATTTTACATTTTTTTATTCGATTATTAATATAAAGAAATATATATACTAAGTAAAGTATAATAGGCACAACAAATTGGACTAATGAAATTTATTAAATATTTCTCTGTACACAACATTCTTAGTCCAGCCTTTGAATTCATCATATGTCTCCACGGCTAGAATCTTAAGGCCACTTGCTGATTTGACTCTAGAAATTGCAACATACAATTGACCATGACTAAATATCGGATGAGGTAAATACAAACCAACATTTTCCAATATTTGTCCCTGACTTTTGTTTATCGTCATTGCGTAACACACTCGGACTGGGAACTGTCTCCTTTTTAAAAGGAATGGGAACTTGCCTTCCGATGATGTTAACGTAATCCGTGGAATCATTACTCGATGACCAACATTTGATCCCGAAATAATAGTCCCCTCGATCACCCTTTTTCCAAGTTGTGAAATTATAAGCCTAGTACCGTTACACATTTCCTGACTTGGATTGACATTTCGAAGAAGCATAATTGGGATTCCAAATTTTAGCGCTCTAGAGAATGGTTTGGTATCCCAGGGAACTTTAAGCTATTTAAAAATTCAACTGGATACAACATGTCATGATTGGACGTGTTTTCAGCTGATTTATCAATTGTATCATAGCTCAAATATTCTTTCTTATCAGAATTGACTAAATTCATTATAAATGAATTTATTTCGTCAACAACCTCATTCCTTGGAGTTAAAATTGCTCGGTTTGTCAAATACTGAATGTCAAACTTTCTATTAGCACCATTTGGATAGGTTGATTGGAATATATCCTCAATTGGGTTATCACCTGGGTGCAACAGTAGCTGTTCTGGTATTTTAACCCACTCGCCTTCTTCATCGTCTCCTCTGCTTCGAGCAAATTGCTCTCCATCTCCAATTCGAAGAATTCATTTCGAAAAGTTCTCCAGGCTCAAATCTCCCTCTTCAGTCTCTGAAACAATTCTCTGCAGACGCATATTCTGATTCAAGGTGCATATTTCACATTTATTCCACAAATATGAACTATTTAATGAGGAGAAGACAATATCACCACGTGACCCTCCAGGTATGACAGGTAAAATTTGTCTTAAGTCACCTCCCATAAGAACAATTTTACCACCAAATGGTTTTTCTGTGTCAAACATGGGGGTACCACGTAAAATATCTCTTAGTGTTTTGTCCACAGCTTCAAAAGCATATTTTGAATCCATTGGAGCCTCGTCCCAAATTATTAAAGCTGCTTTTTGAATCAACTCTGCCAATTGTGTGCCCTGTTTAATTGGACAGGTTGAATTCTCATCTAGATTAAGCGGAATTCTGAACCGACTATGCTCGGTTCGTCTACCTGGAAGCAATAAAGCCGCAATTCCTGTTTCAAAAAGAAAAAAAGAAGAAAAAAATGCATAATTATAGACATGTGCTTGTAAATATTTGTCTTTTAAGATTTGATCAATTAATAAAGTGAAAACATTAAATATTTATAATCATACCTGAAGAGGCGACTGATCCAGTAACCTTTTCTCTTAACTGTTCTGAGTTAAGAGAATTTCTCAACACCTCATGCTCTTCCAAAAGACACTTCACATTATAATTTTGTTCTTTCATTAGAAGTCTATTTTTCAACTGATCCAGTAACCTTTTATCAAGCAATGACATTCCCTGAATATTATCAAGAGATCTTCCATTCTTTATCAATGACTTTTGCAACTCTGCAAGTGTCAGATTTTTAATCTCATCTTCGCTTAAAACCAATGAAGGAAGTCTTAATATTCTTCTACGCATACTCATGATATCGTCACTAATTTTATGCCAATTGCATTCCCAAAATTTATTAGCATCAGAAATGTCACAAAACAACAGTATAGTTAAAAATAAGTCCCTTAATTGAAATACGTTTGCCCAATGATTTACCTCATCTATAGCTTCATGTCATTCTCCATCATCTTCCAACAGACCATGTGCATAACATGCCATTTTCATAGTTGAATGTATAACACCATCAACTTTTCTAATCTCACTATAATTTTCACAACCCATGACAATATTTAGAAGTAATCTTAGATAGTACCTTTCTCCTGAGCTTGGATGTGCGTACGTAAGGAGACCTATGCATCTTCCAGATTATCTTCTTTTCCACACATATTTTGAAGGGAATTCAGCATATGTTAAATTCTTTGCACCTGGATCGATTTTATTAATCTCCATCCATTCAGTGAACATCGTCTTCCTTGCTTTTTCAGTATCAACAACTGAAGGCAAAGGGTCATCATCTTTAAAAATTAACATTTGTTCATTCTCTAAATGATAACACAATCGTTCAACCGCGGGTTTTCTATAATGAATAGGAAATTCATAAATCCTCCAAATAAATTCACATGCTGAAATGTATCTACAATCAAGAAAATTTCTTATTTCATCATTTCCATCTGCATTTTTATTCTGACTTCCATGGACACAATCACTTGACCTGGTAATGACAATCGTGCTTCTATCGGGTCCTTTAGTCACATACTTAAACAAATACTTGATTGCCTTTGACTTGTTACATGCCTCAACATTAATATGACTTTGGTATTTTACCAGTAGGTACCTATTGTAGGCAGCTACATACCTATTGTCAAGTTTGGTCCCATTATTTTCAACTGTAATATTAGTATCTCGTCTACGATAGACGCAATAACCATTTTCATCAACTGTTGTCTGATTATGAAATGATTTAGGAAACTTCTTAGAACAAATTCCTGTAAAGAACACACATTTGATATCAGTTCTTACATATTACACTTAATATAAGCACATAATAATGAGATGAATTATTTTTCTAATCATCATTCATGCAGGGAGAATTTGGATTTGCGAGACCACATGGACCATGCATCATGAATTGTGACACTGCAGCATGCCCAATTGGATCTGTCAAATGATCAGGTATTTCCGCTGAAATTACTGAATCAACTTGTTCGACTGTATTGATTTTGGCTGCATTATTTACCCATAAAATAATATGTGCATGTGGCAAGCCTCTCTTCTGAAATTCGATGGTGTACAACACTGTACATTCATAGAAGGAACAATTAGTGCATGATGAAAAGAAAGCGAATGAAGTATTGAAATAAAAAACAATAATAGATACCTGCCTCTACTTTGCCAAATATTTCATTGTCAACTATATCATGTATGAGTTCATCTAATTTGAGTCGGAAAACTCTACACTCAATATCAGGTCTATTTTCTGCTTTCTGACCACCCAATTCAGCTAGAAGCTCAGTTATTTCTTTCCATTTTGGATTAGCTGTAAACGTAATGAAATAATCTGGGTTTCCATAAACACGACATAATGCCATAGCATCTTGGTAATTTTGTACCATATACCTTGGACTCACAGTAAATGAAGAAGGCAAAATTGTACGCATTCCAACATTTTTTGAATCTGAGTCTCCATTTTGAATTGCATCATAGACATTCATATACAAATCTGTACGTAGATTGCCTTGATTTTGTCTTAACCAACGAAGTCTGTGCTGTTCAAACTGAGTATATGCATCTACAATAAATTGCTGATACAATCTACCCGAACCTTGGAGCGTTTGACCTTGATTATTTCTTTGCTGCAACAAATATGAATAGTATTTCCTAGCTGTCACATACTTTCTATTCGTTTTTCTACAGCCTGAATTCCTAACATAAGGAATTTCTAGATGGAAACTGTCTTCTCCGTATGGAAAGAGAATAGGATATTGCAATGACATGAATAATGGATGAAGATCGCTTATTCTTTTTAAAACACCGTATTTACCTTGAATAATAAGATCCCTTTCACCATTTGTGTTAGCCATATCGTCCACTATTAACATAGCAATTTCTGATGCAGTTGGTACTGAATATTGCCGCTGTCTATTTCCTCTTTTCTTCAAAAGTTTAATTGCCAAATTCTGAGGCATGTGTTCCTTATACCAATCTCTAGCAGATCTAAAGACTTTGATTAATTCATTATGAGAATCCAGCATTTCAATTAACTCGCTGATAACAGCTTCAGATAAATCCTCATTAAAATCACCCTTGTTAACAGCTTTAAGACGATTTTTTACTTCATTATCCGTATCATACACATATAGCTGTAGGAAACTGGCCACTCGACCTTCCTCTGGCAAAAGCGACCCAATGCGATGATAGTTTTGACCACTTATTTTGTAAGTATAGACAGAGCCACTATTGTTTAATGAGTTATCTACCTTTACACCCATTGATGTCATTGAGAACATAGAGTTGTATGCTCGGATATTCTCTAAGAATTTGACAGAAGTAACTCCCAAATTTCCACTTAATAATTATTTAAGTGGCTCAGGTGGATGTTATATAGGACTCAGTTCAATTTTCCCACCTTTGCAACAAAGACTATGAACTGGGTAGGTTTTATTTGAATTTTTTTTATACGCTCTTCACCCCAAAATATAGCATGACAGTACTTACATGTATACTTGGGCAAACCGTAGTAAGAAACCTCCGCAGAATATTTATCTGCATTAACACAAACTAACAGTAAGAAATGTTACCTTTAAGATCTCCTTCCATTTAGTGTAATTAGGGGAAATTACCTCCAGCACGTAGTCTTATTGTTTTAGCCATTTTCGATTTTTGATTAGCAGTGTTGGAAACTCGAGGTAAATTAGGTCGTTGAAGATTTCTCTGATTTATCCTTTCTTCCCTTCTATGTTTTGCATACAATCGTTTGATTTCATCTATACACGCAAGAAACAATATTTGAGAGAAATCATTGTGATGAAAATTCAGATATAATTTTTTCCTATCATTTCATGTTACAGATGGTATAATAAAAATGGTGCATTACCTGACATATTGAATACGGTTGACGGTGATTGATCGACGACTTTTTTCTGCCGCTTAGATAAGTTATCTGTTTCAAATGATTCAATCTTAATATTAGCATAATATATATAAATTATATAATGAATACAATTTAGACTGAATATTTCAAAATTGTTAATATTTGTGTGAAAATGAAATCAGTCAAAAGGGTAAGACTTAATACCTCCAACAGGCAAAGCAGCCTCAGTATATGATATAGTGTCGCCTTTGTTTTTTTCGCGCATTATGGCTTTCCTAATTGCTCGATTCTCACGTGCAATTTCCTTTGAAACTATGCCAAGGCCAATAAAAAGCATAAAAGGAAATTATACAGAAAGTTATTATTAAGCAATCTAATTTAATTAGAATATAATTTCAGAAACCAAAAAAATATAACCTGACAAAATAGATCTGGTATGAGTATCTGGATGTAATCTTTTTCTTCCCATGGTGTGAATCTTACTATTTACTAAGAATTATACCAAATATCCACCCTTCAATATATATATTAGAATATGGGTAGCTGTTTAAATGAATGTGACTCAAATTCTATTGTGAAGAAAATCAAGTGAAATGAACATAAACTTTCTGAGAGATTAATGCCATTGTAGAATTAAATTACAAATGTAAGAATATAGATGGACTGTGAAATGTATACTAACATAAATTATGTTTTAATTACATATAATGCATAAACCATTCAGTTTGTATTCTCATCCCATAAATTTGATCACACCATGATGATTACCATTCATCCTCCCTTGAATTGGCAATAAAAATAGAAGGATTTATTCATATAAAACATTTATAAGTAATTCGATCTAATAATTAGGTAAAATATAATAATTATTTGACCAAATCAGAATCTATATATTAATTACAAAATAAAAATTATTTTATTATATGATTCAAAATATCTTATTTACTACTAAATCAGATTAATATAATAATTATTTAACCAAATCAAAATCTATATATTAATTACAAAATAAAAAATATTTTATTATATGATACAAAATATTTTGTTCACTACTAAAATTTGTTATTAAAATGCTTATATTTTTTAAAATTAATCTCAACTTTGAAATCTAATTATATTCTTTACTTTATTAATGGAAAAGAATCTACATTTTATGGGGTTATTATCTTGATGTTATGAAGTGGTATCATTTTTTTTAACTACATGGGACAATGAAATTAAATCACTGTCTATACATTGAAAATGTATAAATAAAATAAATACATATGTCACATGTAATGTTAGTCTTCTTCATGTGACTGTCATGTGTGGAATTTCTTTCTGTTCAAATGAAATTGCAACTTTTTCATAAAGAAATTGTATTATCTTCAGGTCAGGTAGGTCTTATACAGATGAACAGCAATGTTAAATCTTAAGTCAGTGTCCTTCTCATGGATATTATTTATAGAAATTCCTCGGCTTATATTCAATATTTCCTTTTTTTTTTCTTCATTTTGGTGGCATTTTTTTTATTATAAGTTATAGAGTAGAAATAAATTTTAGATCCTTTTGACACAAACTAATGATCTTTTTGTAGAATCATGCACTTATCATTATTATTAAACAATTACAAAACAATCAATACAATTTTGAAATTTTCACATGAGAATATTTTATAATATTTAATTAATAAAAGAACTGAAATTTTATTATAGAAAATATAAAATAACATTTAGTAACCCGTACCAATTGTCATGTGCAAAGAAATAGAATCAAAACTGTGACACACCTAGTTGAAAAAAATAAGAAATTGTACGCCATAAAAAAGGCCCTATTACATGCAAAGAAGAAATTGTTTATTCAAACACACAAAACCATTAACAATCACTTGAACTCCAATCCTCTTTTAACTTTCTTAGCTTCCTGACCTTCCTTTCCTTGCTCAATTTGGCTGCTTGACTGTTTCTTACTTTTATCCAATTTTTCTTCACTAAAAAATATAGAAAGCACAGTTTAATTCATATATCATCGTAGAATTATAACATATAATTAATTATGTATGCAATAATACAAATGAACCTTATCTGCAAAGCAGATCTTTTTTCACTAAGAGAAGGTGTTTTCACATCAAGTTTTTTGGAAGAAGCCGAAGATGAGGATGAAGATGTCTTGGGGACAATGTCATTACCCTGCATGAATATAAATAAGGTAATACATTAATATAATATAGCACAAATCTACTAAAATTTAACCCCCATCCAATGTGAGATTTTTACCTTATCATCAGAAAGAAGGAAGACGAATTTCACTTTCAAAAAATATTTTTTTCACAGTAAAATTTTCATTCATAGTCCCCCTGCTCATCTCGTTAAATTCCAGCTGAAAAACATAACATTTTCCTATCACCTGACGAATTTGCCTAGGAAGTGGATCCCCATACCCTTCCTGAGAGAGGTCAAAATAAGTTTTGTTAACCAAGTAAACTATATTAATGAATATTATATTAATGCTGATAAATGTTAATGCTAATAACCTCATAAACTAAATTAGCTAGGTCAGTTGCCTTGATATTGATAAGTTTCTCAACCTCACGATCAAAAAGAACACATTTCAAAGAATCACAGCCATCATCCAAAACAGCCTCGAGACGATACCTGCAAACTCAAAACAACATTGACACATTTACATTGATATAGAAAACTCTTTATTTATTGCTCACCGCATTTCATCAAGAAAGTTACCTGATCAATGGATACAATTCATCTTTGTCACATGACTTGCAATTGAACTTGTCCCCATTAAACTTAACCTTTCTCGGACAACTCGTGCAGGAGTTGTATTTCCATCCATTGACCTCATCGATGCTGCTCAAGCTCGCATAAACATACAGAGGATATTTCTGCCATAGTAAAGGTATGTTAATTTTAAAACACGTACATATATATAAATTATTTATGTATTTCACTTACATAACATACCATTGTCTCACAATTAAGAAGGAGTTCATTGACTTCCTTGATCAACATCTTTTTCAAATCGTATTCTTCCTTTGAAATATATCCTGAGTGCATAGGAATTTTTCCCATTCCATCATCATTCTCTCTCGGACCCATCCTAAAAAATAGAACAAAGCAGAAACAATATCAGAGGATAAACACATGTTAATATTAGAAGACTAAAGGAGGGAGAAAACTTACATGGTAATGAATTCCTTAATATCAGACACTGTAATTTCATTAAAAAAACATGTGGCACTGCTTGAGGAAACACATAAATTCCCTAGACAACAATAAATAAAAGAGAAAAAAATTAATGGGGTCATATGTACAAAACAGATTGATTAACAAATAGATAGAAAGAATATAAACAAACCACTTCGATCAATCTTCAGAATAGTTGAAGTTATGACCCAAACACGTTGTTCACTTTCCCCAATAGGGCGAGCCAACCCAATAATTTCATCCCCCCAAATTGTCAATCTCAAGGTATTTCCACTGAAAAACCAAAAATTAAAAAAAAATTAGAGACAGGATAAAAAAAGATATCACCAGAATTTCAAAAAATAAAATTTGTTTTATTAAAAAAAAGTAATTAAAAACCTAATATCCTGAAGATCAATATATTGCATTGACACAGCTTCATAATTACTCATACGTTCACCAACCTCAGATACACTAACCACATACCCTATAATGTCTGTGGAAGGAAAAAAAATTAATCACTCTGTAAAGATTAAACAGTGGGAAAATGGTAATAGAAAAATAAATGTATCACAAAATACTTAATAAGATTTAAACAGTGAGAAAATATTAATAGAAAAATAAATTTACCACAAAGATTCTTCTTATCGTCGCTTCTAGTCATGAGCATGTCATAGGGAACAATGTCAAATTTATGCCTAGATATATTAGGGAGGTCCCTAATGATCTCCTGTATAAATGTTGAAGCATCTAGAAGAACATATAATTGCTGATGTATAACATGATACTGTGGCCTAGTTGATTCAATTGTGAAATTCTTAATACTATAGAAAGATCCCTGGGTAAGCAAACCATGAAAATCTGGTATAAATCTACTTCTTATAGAGCAGTGAATGGCATCCCCCTGTGACAAATGAAAATGAAAAATTACTTGCATAAACCATTAGAAAACCAAAGACAAATATATACAACATAACTGAATAAAAGGAGATTGTATAACATTCTCATCAATTGCAACAAAATCCATACTCATCAATTCCCGTGATTTTTTTGTATTGTAGGACCTCCAAATACGGGACACGCGCACAATGAACTTTCTCTCGCACCTGCCTCTCTGAAATTGGTGAATGAATATCGGTTGTGGAGCCATGAGGACAATATATTTCTACAAAGAAATCAAGAATTATATTGTCAAGAATTATAGGGGGAAAAATTGAAGGTACGTTCCCCCATGAAAACAGCAGGACTAATTTAACTTTGTTAAAGATGAACATGAGCAAGTAATATTACCAAAGATATGCAGTTCAAAATAATCTAGCTGCAAAGAAATGCAATACCGTAACTATGATTATTAATACAGGAGCTACAATTTACTTTGAATAAGAAATGAGCATAAAGACAGATAAATGAGTATCTTTTCAGTTGGAATATGAAATGAGCATGTACACGGATTAATGGATATCTTTTCAGTTTACATGTTTTCAGTTCATGATTATTCATATTCCATGAAATAAATATCAAGACATGTGTATTTTTGCTACCTATTATTAGTGAAGTTCTCAGACTGAGTATGATATGATGATGGTATTATGTAGTGGTTTAAGGGAGATTATATATCATCATATATAGTAGAAACAGATATTCGATATTTATAATATCAATATGTATAATCAATGTGTACTTATTAAGTTTTTGTCTTTCGTAATGTATGTATACACCCTTTCTTATTCAAGAATTAATATTCATAATTGTATTCATATTGTCTTCTCAAGTTCTACTTGTTCATATTACTCAACACATTGTAATTGTCCATATTACTTAACACATTGTAACTGGTATAGTATTTGTAATAGTTAGACTAAGCATTTATTTATCTATATTATTGAATGAACCTGTATAATCAACATGATTTATTGAGGAATTTTATTCAATTCATTTAAGATACCTCTTCTCATACCTAATGTGATTAAACGTTATTATGAAGTGAATAGTCGAAAATTAAGAGTCAGCCGAAATTTACAACGGGAATGACGTGGACAACTCAGAGGCCAGATTTATCAAGAATGTGCTGATGTGTCACACCCTAGATGATTTTCGCCAACTTTTTTTTTTTTTTTTTTGAGGCTTGCCCATCTCGAGTCAAGCCCCCTTTTTGTGTAAGTCAATTTTTTACTAACAAGTCCCTCAATTCTCTGAAATTCCCTTAAAATCCCCTCAGAGGCACCTAATATTAACTAGGGAGGGATAATCATCCATTCTAACCACTGGGGGGAATCGAACCCAGGACCTCCGTGTTGGTGTCCCAGTGTTGATTTTTCTTTTTTGTCATTAATTTTACAAAAACTTAATATTTTCCAAATGCTCCTTACATACTCCCTACGTCTCACTCGAAAATGCACAAAATTTAATTTTGAGTGTCCCATTTAAAAGGTACACTCCCAAAATTGAAAGTTTTTAATACTTTTTTATTCATGGTACCCACTTGTCATACTCACAATAACTATATAATTATATACTTACTATTTTCTACCTCACATTCTCTATCATACTAATTTTTTATACTAAGACTGTCTACAATGGTTTAATACCCCCTCCCCATTTCATCTAACACTTTTTACACTTTTTTTCATCCACCTAATATTACATTTACCCATTTCATCTACCCCCCTACAATGGCTAACTTAAATAAAATTTCAACTCCCTCCAACTCATCATTCTATATCCCACCACTTTGAGTGTTTTTTTTTTGTGTTCAAAACAAATGAAACTTATATCAATTTGTAGGGAAAAAATGATGAATTTTGGTGAAATTTTTTTTTTTAAAAAAATTATTTTACTAGGTGATAATTCAGCTCAAATTGAAAAATGAGTGTTTTTTTTTGTGTCCAAATCAAATGAAACTTATATCAATTTGTAGGGAAAAAAATGATGAATTTTGGTGAATTTTTCTTTTTATTTTTAAATCATTTATTATGAGATAATTGAGCTTAAATAATTGGGTGAAAAAATAATAAAGTACGGACCAATAAGGCGTTGACATATGACATCTTAAAAAAAAAAAAAAAAGGGAAAAGGCGAACGCCACACGCGCCATCCCGGGCGGTGTGGCGCACTCGCCCAATTCGGGTCAATGGGACGCTAACACCTGGCGAATTAAAAAAATAAAAAATTATACATTCAACCGAGATGAAAGTTTTCATCCCACCAATTAATCCAGCCAAGTTTCATCTACCCATTGCACGGATTGAGCTAGATGAAATGGGATTTCATCCCCCATTTCATCCCTCATTGTGGGTAGTCTAATAACAGTTACTCCATTATACACTCTTATTAATTCTAGTACAAGATTTATTTTTTGCCTTTTCGAATGGGACGTATGGAGTAAATACTAACTTTCACGGATGTTGTAGTTGAAAGTCCTAGATTATGAATAAAATTATACTCCCTCCGTTCCTAAAAGTTTGTCTCATTTGACTTTTTTGTTGAACTTTGACCACAAATTTATGAGAGATTAATCATGTTCATGAAATTTTAAAAGTTGTTGTTGATAATATTATTAATGTTGAATCAATAGAAATTTTTAGAATTTTATGAACATAATTAAATTGTCATATATTTGTGGTCAAAGTTCAACTAAAAAATCAAATGGGACAAACTGTTAGGGATGGAGGGAGTAAGTAATTTCATGCCTGGCAATTTAATGGAGTTGATCCATAATGAATAAATTTATTGAATTTTATATTTTGCCATATTCAGTGTACCAGGGAAAATAAAAATTCTGTATGGAATTGATGAATTAATGTGCCTATTAAATTAAAATTGTTAGGTGTTACATAGTACATACTGTGCTCCGTAAGGTACAAGATGGAATTGAAATAATACTAAAAGTTGGTTCACCTCTATTTATTTAAATACTCGTATTAAATATAGCATGACTGTAAGAGCATATTTAACAATGAAACTTTATCCCCATTTCTCTCTCCTCCACCTCAGTTCCACGTCATCAGTTATCAAAAATACAACTCCAAACAATTTTATCTCCATTCATGACAAAAGTCATCAATTTCTCTCTCCTACTTTTTATTAATAAATTGTAGTTTTTTGAATATTCTTGTATTTTTATTATTTTTTATATGTTAATTGCAATTTTTGAAAAAAAAAAATAATTTCAAAAATATGACACGTGTCACCCGCTAATTGGTCTAAAAAAAAAAAAAAAAGTCAAGCAACGCAGTGAAGCCGTCGTCTGCCAAACAAAAAAAACGAAAGTTATTCATGACTTTACTAAAGTCATGGTTGAGAAATAAAATGGCTGCCACCTCAGCCATGACTTTTGCTAAAGTAGTTGATGGAGATGCTCTAAGACTATGTTCATCAGCAACCAACCCAACCCAATCCAACAATTAAATATTATTTCTCTCTCTTTCATTTACTCAATTTATATCTACAACTAACCTCTTCTTTTTTTTTATCCACCATTAGCAACCCAATCCAACCCAACCAACTAACATTATCTCTTTAAACTATCTATTATTTAATTTATTACATATTATCAATACTCAATTTATATTATTTTTCTAATCTTATAATAAATTAATAAAAATAAATTTAACTACTAAATTTATAATAATTGCAAAAAATAAACTTAATAAAAATATCAAACAAAATTAAAATTAAAACTTAATACGATAATACACGACGAAAATAAAATTACAATACATGAAATGAAATGACATGACATGAAAATTACATATTTAATTATCATCTCCGAATTTTTGTCAAATGTGCTCAATCAAATCATCTCTAAGCGCAATATGATTTTTTATTTTTTTTCGAATTTAGGATAAAAAAGTTGGGCAAAAAAATGATTTTTTAGAGTAAGAAAGGGAGTATTTGAGTTGTGTCTCAAAAAATACCAAACTGGTCTCTATTTATAGAGAATAAAAAAACAAAAATTTAGGTAATTTTTTTTTAATAAAATATAAATATATTTATAGCCATTTTAAAATTATATTTAAAAAGATAATTCAAAAATTGAGGGAACCAATTAAAAAATGCCACTTGGCACAAGATGTTGAAAATTTTGGGTTGGGATCAAAATTGGTCAACCGACCAAATTGGGGATGGTTGGTTGGTTTGTTTTTCTTTTTCATTTTTTTCTTTTCCCTTTTTTTTGTCTTCTTCCCCCCCAACCCAACCCATGGTCATTGATGGACCTAGTCTAAGTGTGTTAGATAGATAAATGGAAATTAAATGAACAATTCTTCAAGCTCTCTAAAAATAAATGTTTTTTCTTTGTAACTGAAATACTAATACAGTAAGAATCAATATTATTCGTAAATATTTTATCAAATACCATTATCGTCGTTATATAATTTATTGTGTTTTATTGGAGATTTAGCAATTATGAACTACTTTCTCTCTAACACTCGAAAATACATCAAATTGAAATTACTTATAATTTTTTATTTTTTTATCTCTCCATAAAGGTCTATTTGAAAGAAACAAATATTGAACCGTTGTACACTCCAATTACTCACTTCCCCAAATCAAGCGTGGAACATGTTAAACAACTCAAGTTTAGCAAAAGCTTTGGGGATTAAAAGTGCATTCAATATGATATTCACCTATTAGAGAATACTCCCTCGGTCCCACGTTTACGGACACATTTTGTCATTTTGGGTTTTCAAATCTACGAGCGCATTTTTTAAAATGGAAAGAAATTTTTACTATTTCCTCCACTCATTCTCTCTTCTACATTATTTTTATACTCACAACACCATTATAATTTACTATTTTCTCCACTCATTTTCTCTCCTATTTTACTTTCACACTCACAATACTATTAATATAATACTCTCTCCTTAATTTACGTGCAAAAGTCAAAATGTGCACCTAGTCCGGTCCGGAACGGAGGGAGTATAATACTACAATATTTCTATAATATTAATGTAATACTCCCTCTGTCCCACTTCAATTGGTCCACTTTCCTTTTTGGGACGTCCCAATTCAATTGATCCATTTCATAAATGGAAAATTTTCCATATATTTATACCCTTATCATCTCCACATATTTACAAAAAAATCAATCATTAACTTACTATTCCTCCCACTCATTCTCTCTCCTATTAAATATTTTTAACTTTTACATTCTCTCTCCTATTCCCTACCACACATTTAACTTTTACATTCTCTCTCCTCTAATTTCTACCCACTTTATTCATTTTTCTTAAAAATCGTAAAATTCACCCCGTGACCAATTGAAGTGGGACGGAGGGAGTATACTCCCTCCGTCCCACGTAACTGTGGACTTACTTTTTGGGCACGAGAATTAAGAAAAAGTAGAAGAGAGAAATAGGTAGAGGAGGTGTTTGTGAGTATGAAAAATTAAATAGGAGAGAGAATGAGTAGGGGGAATAGTTAGGAGAGAGAATGTTGTGAGTGTAAAAGTAAAGTAGGAGAGAGAATGATTGAGTAGAATAGTAAAAATTCTTTTTCATTTTGGACAGTTCACACTCACGTGAAACGAACGAAAAAGAAAATAAGTTCACACTTATGTGGGACAGAGAGAGAGAGAGTATTAATTAATAAAAAAATTCTGGTCATTTCCATTTGATCAAAACTTTTAAGAGAGAATGATTAGTTTTAATAAAAACTTTTGAATCAAATTATAAAGGAGATAGCGATTGGGAAGACGTGTAACGGAGAGGATAGAGACCAAACGGACCTTAAATTTAACCAAAATTCTACTAAGTTTAGTTAAAGTGGTCCATTATATTTATATCCGTTTTGTTCCGTGTCTGAACAGCTCTGAGTGCTACGGCTATTTTTTTTTCTTTTTTTTTAATTATTACACAATTTATTAAACAATGATTATATCTCTTTTCATCTCAAAGTGATTATTCTATTTTTTTTTTGAGTTGATCTTATAAAAAATGCGTATTTTTTAAAGCTTAAATAAAAACACTTTTTATACTGACACTTAATAATACATTCATTCACTGACACTCTTCATACTGACATTTTTTTATACTAACAATGACACTTTTTTACTCTACACTGACACTTAATAATACATGCATTGACACTATTTACACTGACACTTTATTACACTAACACTGGCACTTTATTACACTAACACTGACACTTTTTTACAGTAACACTGACACTTAATAATACATGCACTGACAATCTTTACATTGACACTTTGTTACAATAACACTGACACTTTGTTACACTAACACTTTTTTATACTAACACTGACACTTTTTACACTGACACTTTGATACATTAATACTGACACTTTTTTACACTGACACTTAATAATATATGCACTGACACTTTTTAAACTAACACTTTGTTATTTTAACACTGACATTAGCAGGGGAACAAAAACTCGTTTTTTTTAACTTTAAGAAAAAAACGCGTATTTTTTTTTCTCAAGATTTTGGCTTTAAAATTTAAAGGTTTTAATGGGCCTGACAGATTAGTAACAGCTCATTCCAAGTGGGTTGTACCCAGATCTTGTACACATATTTCAACTATACTGGGCCACCCTTCTCTAACTGATTTTCATCCTTTTCTTATTTTAGGTTTCTCTTATTAGTCAGCACACTTCCCTAGTCTCAAAAAATAATTTTCTTTTATTGTATAATCAATATTCAGATTGTACTCCGTAGTACAAGTACTCTCTTCGTCGCAGAGAGTAAACTCTTACTTATAACTAGCGAAACTGCATTAATTAAGTTAAAACATAATCAGAAAACAAAGATTACACACTACTCCCTCCGTCCCACCCAAGTGTGCACCATCGACCAAGGCACGCCGATTAAAAAAATATTATTAAGATAATGAAAATGTGTGGTAGAAAATGAAGAGAGGGAATGAGTGGAGTAAATAGTAGGTTGATTGAATAAATTGTATGGTGGAGAATGAGTGAAGTTAATGAGTGGGTGGGGTAGGGAGAATATAAAATATTAAAGGACATACCATTTATGGTAGTTCACACTGGGCTGGAACGGATCAAAAGAGAAATAAGTATACATTGGGCTGGAACGGAGGGAGTATATTATTGCATATTTAGCTGCATTTCTTCATCTTAATGATTCATTAGCTAGTCCTCGTAGTGGATAATTATTCGCGAACCATCACTTCCACCTCCATCTTTCCCCACTATAAAAAAAGTTATTATTAGGGACTGAATTTTTTGGGTCGGGAGAATTTTTTAGTCCCCATTACCCACTTAATAAGCCAGCTTTACACGATGAAATTGATAGGACGGCAAATTGGGTCTTAAGAATTGATCAGCTAATAAATGAAATTAAAAGAAAAAAAAAAAAGGAAAACCCCAAAACCCTTCCAACTCTTACACCCACTATCCTCTCCCGCACCTTCCCTCTACACCCCTCTCTAATCGTTTTCATCATCCGTTGTTGCAAATTGGATCCGTTCGATTGCCTGCCTTAAACCAGCTTCCTTTCGATTTCATCCTCCGTTCTCTGCAATCGTTGTTGGTTCCGTTCGATTTCATCCGCCGTTCTCTGCAATCGGTCAAGGTACTTTCTCTCTCTACTTATTTGTAATGAATTTTTTTGTTAATAGCCGTCCTATTTTTGCAATCGCTCTGCAACATAGTTTCCTTGACCCAAATCGTCCTATTTTTGTAATCGTTCTGCAATTCATCCTATTTTTGTAAACAGCGATCCATATGTTTAATCTGTATCATCAATTTACCCGAGTCGGCGGCTGTTTTCCGTTCTGCACTCATCAACAATTAATTCATTTTTGTTAATAAATAGCAAGAGTGTTTTTGGGGGCGGGGAGGGTTGCATATCAGGTATTTGATGAAATGCTTTAGAGAGCAAAAACCAACCATATACTCTGTCTTTCGAATTTCTGGAGAGTTTGCACCAAAGAAGTATGTGGTGCATGATCTCGAGGTCTTTTTTTGGCTAGGATAGATATCACATTATTTAAGAGGCCATCCTGCCATAAATAGTGAAACAATTTTATGGATTTAATCTCAACAATCACTAATTCTTTCTCCTTTTTCCAGTCTTAAAGGATATTATAGATATTGCTGTTAGACAAAAATTAGCTTCTCAAGGTTCAGCTTTGGTTGTCTTTCTCATAAATCTCATGCAGTTGTGATTTGTAGCTTGAATTATCATGCTAATAGAGTTTGTAAATGGGTAACAACTATCTAAATTTCAATTCACTTCCAGTGCCTAGGAAAGAGTCAATTAAGAGAGCAATATTTTTTTTTCTATTGGTACCTGTGTTAATTTTGCTTCCAAACCCTCTGCAAAAGTAGCAAAACGATTAGTGGTTTCTCTTGTGTTCTGAGTACACTAATGTTAACGCTCCCACCCAAAATTCCTTGGCCTACTGAAAGGTGTAATGATCCCTTAAAAAACGTTTACAGACATTACTTCACAGCTAGATAATTCCTCTGATTCTTTGGATTCCTTTATGCAGATTTATGCAGTTTCCATTACTATCCGTATTGTGGTAAGCAATAAGCTTCATGCAACGTCTTTCATCCGCTATTGTCTTGCCAATGTAATTTTGAATATTATTTGCCTCAGAAAAAATCCCCATGTAATTTTAACATCTATTTTGACAGTTTGGTTTCATGTTACTTGCCCTCATATCGAAATTCGACTTTCCACCCTTCATAGTGCTTATCATTGCCATTTTAAATGATGGTTTGTTATCAGTCCTATTGTTTGCTAGGCTGCCTTCCTTTCACTTTTAGGGAGTGAATTGTTATGATGCTCACTAGATCTTTGTGTTTCCAAGTACTATTATGACAATCTCTAAGGATAGAGTGAAGCCATCTCCTCTGCCAGACAGTTGGAAGCTCGCAGAGATTTTTACTACGGGCGTTATCCTTGGTAGTTACTTGGCTATGATGACAGTTATTTTTGCTTTCAGGAGAGCAAAATTCTCAACTTCTTGGGGTTTATGTGGAATCTCCTCCCATGGGTCATGGAAGCTGCTGCAATCATGGCTATTGCCCTTGCTAATGGAGGAGTGAGCACCCGTTCACTGTTCTCTTCTTTCTTTAATTTTACAGCGAAACATGGCTAGTCAATTTGTTGTAAATATCTGCCTGAGAACTTCCATCCTCCTATGCCAAGATTGATTTTATACTCTTCAATCCTAACATATGTACCATTTTTGAAAAATATAAAACTATTCACATAAATTTGTTTAAGCTGCAGGGGAAAGCACCCGATCAAGTGTGATTTCATTGGGATCATTACCCTGCTTGTGATTAATTCGACAATTAGTTTTATAGCGGAGAACAATGCTGGTAATGCAGCTGCAGATCTCATGGCTCGTCTTGCACCCAAGGCAATGGTAACATGAATAATTAAATGCTCCACTTGTGATGAAGCAAATTGTCCTAACATGATTGACTGTGCTTCACGTTTTGACTTGCTAGCTCATTATATTTATCTGTAGAAACTAAAAATACCCTTTATCCTTGATCGAAAAAAAAAATTCGAATGGATTTATGGATATAGGTACTTCGAAGTGGAAGATGGAACGAGGAAGATGCAGCTGTTCTTGTTCCAAGCAACATAATAAACATAAAACTTGGGGATATAGTCCCAGCTGATGCTCGCCTCCTTGATGGTGACCCGTTAAAGATTGACCAGGTCTCTATAACAATGAATTTCAGGTTCCCTAAAATATGGTTACGTCTTTTTTGGTGTATTGACTCTTTTTTTTTATTGGTTTTGCAGTCTGCTCTAACGGGCGAGTCCCTTCTTGTAACAAAAAATATGTATGTATATTTTCATCACCACAGGGGGCTATCACAAAAAGAATGACAGCAATAGAAGAAATGGCAGGCATGGATGTTCTTTGCAGAGACAAAACTGGAACATTGACGTTGAAAAGCTTACTGTTGACAAAAACCTGATTGAGGTTGGTTACTTCTTGTTTGTTCACAGATGAATTTCTCTGTTCTCAGTTTGTGTATCTTATTAACCTTGCATGGTTATACCTCCGCAGATATTTGAAAAAGGAGTGGACGTAAATATTGTAGTATTGATGGCTGCTAGAGCCTCTAGGGTGGAAAATCAAGATGCGATTGATGCTGCTATAGTAGGGATATTGGCTGACCCCAAGGAGGTAGGCAACTTCTTTTTGGAATTATTGTTTTGGTGCACTTTGATGTCAAAAAGGTTAATATTCACCTGAGTTTGTTATATTTTCTGTAATCTATTATTTTATCTTTCTTCAAGGCAAGAGCGGGTATTCAAGAGGTCCATTTCCTTCCATTCAACCCAACTGATAAGAGAACAACATTGACCTATATTGACAGTGAAGGTAAAATGCATCGAGTGAGTAAAGGCGCCCCGAAACAGGTAAATTAAATTATTAATATAGATTGTTGTTTTTGGGAAGAGGTGGTTGAATGCCCATCAGCTAATTTTTGGTGCATGGTATGGCTGTTAGATATTGAATCTTGTGCACAATAAATCTGAAGTGGCTCGTAGAGTTCATTCAGTGATTGATAAATTTACTGAGAGGGGCTGCGTTCTCTTGCAGTGGCATACCAGGCATGAATTTTTCTCATGTAGTAATGTTTATATCTATTTTAGGTGGATATATTTACTTAATTGAAGGGGTACACTTGTTAACAGGTGGTTCCTGAGGGAAGGAAGGAGAGTCCTGGAGGCCCATGGAAGTTCATAGGCCTCATGCCCCTTTTCGACCCACCCAGGCATGACAGTGCAGAGACGATTAGAAGAGCCTTAAATCTGGGAGTGAATGTCAAAATGATCACTGGTATTTATATTTCTTATACAACACTTCCATGCCCGAGTGTTTTATGTTCTATTTTAGTGCAAACATTTTCTGCCATGGTAACTTTTATCACCCTTTTTTATACTTCCAATCCGTCCATATGAAATTTGCCTCACTTTCTCAACCTCAATTAGGTGATCAACTTGCAATAGCGAAGGAAACAGGACGCCGACTGGGAATGGGAACCAACATGTATCCTTCCTCTGCTTTATTAGGACAGAGCAAGGATGAGTCGATTGCTGCTTTGCCAATTGACGAGGTGATTGAAAAGGCTGATGGAATCGTTGGTGTTTTTCCTGGTAATTATTTGTTTTATGCTTATGAATCTAAGCTTTATGAACTAAATATAGCGTATTGGGGTTATTACATATTTTTATATATCCTATACAACCCATGCAAGTGGAGAAAAGCTGATTAGTTATTCCTCCATTCGCACAGATGGAATTAGCATATGGAGAGCAACTCGTGTCAAGAAAGAAAAATTCATCGAAGATGATGGAGCTGCTGGCATAAATGTATATCATGAATTATGCTCGATTTCTAACATTTATTGTTCTCATATCTATTTTTGTAGACAATTTTTTTTTTTTTGAATTCTGTTACAGGAACAATTTTTTTTTTGAATTCTGTTACAGGAACAATTTCAAATTTGCTTTTGATAATGAGTAAATTTGAAAAAAGAATGAACATTCAATTCATTTTGAGACGAATGGAGTAGTTGATATTGATAATTAAGATTTATATTTTGGGATACAAGCTTGTTTGGGTCGTTTAAAGCCGACCTTAAATCTTTCCCTCCAAAATTATATTTTGGCGCAAAAATACATTTGGGTCGGCGACGCATGTCCCTAATAATTTCCCGAAAAAAAATATATTGGCGCTAAATTAATATTGGGGTCGACAAGTCCGACCCTATTAACTCGTCCAAAAAAAAATTGGCTCCAAAATATTCCCTCTAAATTAATTTTAAAAGGACCACATCACGCCGTCTTTAATACTTTATTGGGGACGGTGACGGGGGTCTCAGAGTTTTAGATTCGCCCGTTATTTCGGACCCCAAAGTCCCGTCCTTAAGGCCGACCTAAAAACTATTAAGAACGGCAAATTGACTTTTAGGGACGGTGACGGGCAGACCCTAAAAGTGATGTTTCTAGTAGTGCCCTTTTCCTCGTAGGATTTGGAAACCTCTTCGGAGATCCATTTTGCTGGTTTTTCTTCAATTTTATTCTTCCCGTCTTTGTATATCATGTACAATATCATTTGCGTAATTCCAAATAAAAACCCCATCACATTTGGTAACTGCACAAATTTGAATGGGTGCCGCAGAATGTTGAAAAAAAAACATGCAAAACGTTATATACAACACGTATATATATCACTACAAAAAATTTATGTTTTAGCTACTGTTTTTGCCACGGATAAATTTCGACTACTAACCAACTAAATAACTAGAAAAAGATATTTTGTAATGGCTAATTTCACTGAAATATAACCGAACTGTAATCGAATTGCAATTGAATTACAAATTAGTTGCAATTCGGTTGCAATTCAAATGTGTTTCAATTGCAATTGAATTACAAACTAGTTGCAATTCAAATGTGTTTCAGTAGCCATATTATCATTATCTAATAAGTTGGTTGGTTAGCAACCAACTTTTTTAGTGGTGAAAATCAGTGGTTAAAACATAAATTTCTAGTAGTGTATATATACTCCATCTATCCCAAAATGATCTTCTCAATTTTTTTATCATTACTATACGAATAATTTTGAGCAATTATTTTAGATTGATTTAAATTATCCTAATTAAAATGTAAAACTTGTTATTGATAGTATTGTTGATGGTGTATCAATTACAAGCTTTAGATATACATTAGTATAATTAAATCAATCTACAATTATCGCTCAAGATTCATTCTTAGTAACAACAGCAAAAAAGTGAGAACTTCATTTTTGGACAGAGGGAGTATATACTTACAACAATAAAGTAGTCTTTAACGAACGAAGAAGCCGTAAAAGAACCACATGGTGGCAAGGTAAGTTATTTCTATAGCACGACCAATGCCATCACAATCATGTCGTTGTATGCGTTCGTTTTCAGAAATGCATAGTACAACAATAATGCTGCGCTGAAGAAGGCTACCGCATATGGTAATGATTGATACCCTCATGATGATTTCTTCTTGTAAATCTATATGTCGACCAAGGCCGAACCAAAACATTATGTATATACTCCCTCCTTCCAAGTTAATACTTCACAGTTACTGTTCACGCGTGAATTAAGAAAAAAAAATGATATAATGTTGTGAGTGTAAAAGTAAAATAGGAGAGAGAATGAGTAGAGGGAATAGTAAATTATAATGGTGTTGTGAGTATTAAAATAATGTAGGAGACAAAGTGTGAAGTATATAATTGGACGCCCAAAATAGAAAGTGTGAAGTATGTAACTGGACGGAGGGAGTATATATATACTCCCTCCGTCCCATATTACCTTCCCCGATTGTTCTGAACTCAGTTAACCGAGTTCAACTTTGACCAAACTTTAATATCAATTTACTTATCATAATAAAAATCTAAAAACTGTTATCTATAAAATAATCAAATGATTTATCAATAACAATTATTAAAATTTCATTAGAATGAATAGATTGATATTAATATTTGGTCAAAGTTCATCTCTGTTGACTTGCTACTGTAGCAACTGGGTAAAATAATATGGGACGGAGGGAGTATATGTTAAGTGCACCTCAAGTGCATATATGTACACTCCAATTACATATAAAATGCGCTTTAAGCACATTTTGAGTTAGTATTATTAAGGAAACTCATTAGAGGGCATATTAAGAAAATAAAGCAATATGCATATTAGCTTCTCTTTTAGAGCATCAGCTTTCACAATTTATTTGCGTTTTTATTTCATCATTATTTAGTTTTGAGTCTTTTATGCTCATATTATGAAAAAACAAGAAGACATGTGTACCCTTCAATTGTATATCAAATGCACCCCAAATGCACTTGGAGGGAGTACTATTAAGGTAATTCATCTGGGCCAAATTAAGAAAATAAAGTGTATCTCCATTTATATTGCCTTCTTTCTTAGGGCAACTCCAATGGTGGTGGTCCTAGTCCTAAGGGTCTTAAAACCAAATTTTGATACTCATGAAGACTTTTTGCATGGTCCTAAAAAATCATCTTCAACAACGTGTATCAAAAATTAGGTACCAAATTAGTTTTTTTTTTAAGTTAATAACTTTATTAATATTTTTAATATGATAAATAATTTTGAAATATAATAATTATTTTAATTAGTTATTTCAAAAAAATAAAATTTTATAAATAATTTCGAAATATAATAATTATTTTAATTAATTATTTTTTTATAAAATTTAAAATTTTATAAATAATTATATAAAAATTTAAATATATTTAAATCAAAAATCAAAATTTTTATGTATAATTAAATAAATTTAAAAAGAAGTAGAACAAATGTAGAAAGAAAATGAAAGAAGGGTGTATGGAAAAATATGAAGTAGCAAAATTCTAAATATGATACTTTGCTAAGAACTTAATCAAATTTTGATACCTCTAGTCTTTGCCATTGGAGATGCTAGGACCTTTGTGTGGGTATCAAAAATAGATTTTAGGACCATTGTTGGAGTTGCCCTTAGAGCATACATTTCATTATTCACTTCGCGTAGTCATTTCATTATTCTTCAATTATGAATCTATTATTTTGTTATTTACTTTGCTTTTATTATAATTTGAAAAAACAAGAATACGTATAAATACATGATACCTAATAAGCAAGACTTAGGCTCTGTTTGTTTGGGGGAAAATGTTTTTCGAAAAACATTTTTCTCATTTTTCGGTGTTTGTTTCGCACCAGAAAATGGAGAAAACTTCATTTTTATCTTATTTTTCGAAAAACATTTTCATTTTCTGAAAAACATTTTGCCGAAAATCATTTTCCGGAAAATGTTTTACGCTAAACAAACGGAGCCTTATTAAAAAGACTTCACAATGCTTCAATCTTCTCAAAATTTGATATGAAATCAGAATTTTGGCAAATACAAATAGCAGAACACGATAGATACAAAACTACTTTTACAGTACCATTTGGACAGTACGAATGGAATGTTATGCCATTTGGACTAAAAGCCGCACCAAGTAAATTCCAAAAAATAATGAATGAAATATTCACCCCATACACTTTCATTATAGTCTACATAGATGATGCTTTAATCTTTAGTAAAAACTTAGAACAACATGAAAAACATTTAAACATATTTTACAAAATAATGATAAAAAATGATTTAGTTTTATCAAAAGCTAAAATAAAATTATATCAAACGAAAATAAGATTCTTAGGACACGAAATAACCAACAACACTATAATACCAATTCAAAGATCTATAGACTTTGCAAACAAGTTTCCAGACGAAATAAAAGACAAAACTCAATTTCAAAGATTCTTAGAATCGTTAAATTATATAGCTGACTTTTTCCCAAAAATAAGACAAATTTGTAAACCATCTATTAATACAAATATTTCTGCACTAAAAAGAATCATAAAATGTATTGAAAATGATTACACAGGTAGTTCTCAACAAAATCCCATGATGGTACCAGACTAATAACTTCTTTTTACTATCCATTTTCAGGAATTTTTACAATGACTCGATTTATGAGAATTTTTAGAAAAATTAACAAAAAAGAATATAAGCTTATGAAGGAAATTGAACTCCTTGAACAAGAACTAATGGAAGAAAGAAGAAGAAATCCATACCATTTGACTAATCTAGAAACTGCATTAAACAATGTAATATGGGCAAAAAGACAAAAGGTCAAGCTACTCTTACTAGAACTACAAATGAACCTGTTAGGTAATATCACAGGATGAAAATGGTTTTGCAGAATGATTTCAGGCTCTACAGCAAAGAAAAAAGAAAAGAAGCCCATGTTCACCACAGCACCCCACCTTTGACAAAACTCCCCATCTTTATTTCTGAAAAAATTCCCAAAAATGAAAACAAATTTGAAATGCTATCACCTTACAAAACCTCTATGTCCCCCTCATCTTCACAAACCCTTACACCTTCACACAGTCCAAGCCAACAACTGACTACATACAAACAAACTCTAGATCAACACTCAACTCCTCTTATCCAACAAATTACACCCAGTTCCTATCCAAAGAACACACCACCCACTTCCTATCTTTATAAAAACCATACTGAATTCATTTGTGTGATAGAATCAGAATTTTTCGAAGCAAAAACAAAATGGCATCCCTACCAAATGTCCAAATTTCTCCTTCCCAGTTCCCATAATAATTTACCTGATAATTTCTCCAAATCCCAATTCTATTACGAAAACATTTTGACCAAAACAAAATCGGTCACTTTCATATATTTCGCAGATCATTTGGACCCCTCCAAAATAAGGTATTGCAAAGTAAAAATTTTGAGATTTTCAACCATCTCTGATTGGGGACAAAAGCACAGTGAGGCAAAAGATTTAACTCTTCCAAACAATATAGCCCGCTTTAATTATTGGGACTATATTAATGCATGGTCCCGGACATTTATTAAACAAAACAAATCTTTTTCCCTTTCGTATTTTTTTACTTCTCTCATGATTTTCCTTATCCAACCCCATACTGGTTCAATCTTTAGTGGGCAAAATTTGGGTTGGACAAACAAATTGTTTCATCTTCGATACAAAAGGCCTTCAACTTTGTTGGAAAAATAGGTGTGTGTGAAGGAAATAATGTATTATTTCTTAAATGGGTTATTTGTTAAATGATCAAATTGATTGTTGGGTTGTGTTCTACTCCATGAATACATTGAAATCATATATTCATTTGTCCAAAATGGTTGAGGGATGAATGAGATATTAATGCTCAAAGTTAGTGGGTTGTAAATGGGAAAAATGTGGTTATCCCACATTGGAAAAAGATGGAAAAGTGGCTTAGTTTATATACTCCTACACTTTAGTAGGGAGTAAGATTGTGGTACATAGAGGCTCTCTCTCGCGCACATGTGCGTAGGGGGTGCAAATCATGGAGCGAAATAGGCTTCAGGCTACCGAACTCATGTGCATGCGCGTCCTGCGGACACGAATGTAGCTCCGAAATCGCTTGTCCGCGCAAGCCCACTTTTTGCAATTTTTTTCCAAACTTGACCCACTGTAACTGGCTGTGATGATGTGTATCCGAAAATTTTCCCATTTTTTGTTTAAAAGAAAATCAACGAAAACGGAGTCGCCACGCCATTTTAATTTTGAGGGCCAAAACTTTGAAAAAAACCCGAGATCAGAGATTTAGGTTCGGAGGTCATGTTACGCGTCGGGAAGGACGTTAGTGTGCACCCGACGCGCCTCGTAAAACGAGTCTTCCAAGCTGAAAATCATTTGTGTGTGTGTGTGTGTGTGTGTGTGTTTTGGCCAAAATAAGTTGAAATTCAGAAAAGTAAAAATTGGGATATCTTTTTAAGACTTTAAACTGATCCCATGATTTTTTGGAAGATTTTTGGATTGAGATTTGGTACTCAAAAGACCTTTTGAAGTTGAGAGCCATTTCTGCCAGAATGAAAAAGGCAGTGGACCTTTGATTTTGAAATGGATTCAAGGGTCTTAAAACTTCATAATCTGGATAAACTCAGAGAATGAAAGTTGTTCTAGACACCTTAAATAAAGTTTGTGCGAAGGAATTTTCCATTTTGGAGAAGATTTGAGGGGTCAAAACCTTCTGGAAACCTCAGATATGAGATCTGGATTCCCAGAAGCTGATGAACTAGCCTCTGAAAGAAAATTTGAAAAGAGGAGTTTTACTCACCCAAAAAATAAAGTAAAAATATGTCTGGAAAGCTCTGGATGTTGGCTACAAAAGATATTTTGTAGTCAACACCAAATTCCAAGTTGATCTGTGTCCAAAAATTAAGACCATGGACTGAGGTCTGAGAAAATTGCTACTGGACAGCAACTTCTCAAGAAGGAGAATATGATTTTAAAGGGGTTTTGCATTCATGCTTGTCCCCATTTCCCTAGGTTTTGGTTAGTGATCACTAGACATTTTAGTGGTGAATCAACTATACCAAACCATCCTTGGGGTACATTAGGACTAAGCATTTCATTTGCTTGGGAAGGGGATTTTTATCCTTTGAAAATGAGATTTTATGCTTGAAAATGGTTTTTAGGGTTTTGAAAATGAGTTTTCTTTGCAAGAAAGTAAGAGAACTTGAAAATAATGTTGATCTTTGTAGAAGATCATCCATGGAGATGGTCTTCCATGGTGATCTTCTTAGATCTAGAGCAAGAAGATGAAAGAACTACATTTTGTAGTTTGAAGATGCATGCATGGATGAGATTTAGGGTTAGGAGAAGGAGAGTTTACCAATCTTCCTTGTGTTCTTGAGTGTTTGGCTTGAGTGTATGAGTGTTTAGGGCTTTAATATGAGAGTGAGTGGATGAGTATGAGTTGGGAAAGATTGGAGAGAAAATGGTGACAATTCAAGTGAATTCTCACTGTTTTCTCTCTATATTTCGCCAGAGGTTCGGTGCAAAATGTGTTGTTCCTTCTTATTTTTGTGACTGGAGGGCTCAATTTATAGCCCTCCTGAAAATGCAAACTCATCCGCGCGGACAAGTCCCCTCAGCGTGCACTGTTCATTAAATGCGGCTCCACTTTGGACAAGGGGAATATTTCTTTTCAAAATTCAAATTGACCACCAGATTATGTTTCCAAAGATTTCTATTTGTGGTTTTATTCTTTTGTTTTTCTTTTTGAGATTCTTTTTAAGGTTTAACCTTAAATAACAATGCCCATTTTACCCTCACTTTGTTAGAAAAGTTAGGATTGTTAGGAATTGTTAGAAATGTTATAACTTTCGTTAATTTTCTAACGAAAATTCTAACAAGCTCAAATTGGAGCACTTACAGTAGCCCCTCGGCGACGGCGCTTTCGAAGGAAGCGGGGTCGTCGATAAGAGTAAGGCTCCATATTTGGCGGGATGATCGAGTGATCGGGTGGCTGAACCTAGCGATAGGCTACCTACGTATCCCGATCGGGAATCAAGCCGTCGTAGTTCGGGTCTTTGACCCTGGAGATGATGGCGTTTTAGGTGCCTCGAACCTGATGAGCGAGTTCTACAGTCGTTTGCTGGAAAGAAACTCATTGGGATAAGAGATGACCATTTTCGGCCTGATGGCTATCCGCTCCGCCGGGGATAGGAATGACCATTTTCGGTTTCACTGGGATGATTGCGATTTATCGCTTCCTAGTGATAGCGTCTTAGGTGCCTCAAACCTTAGAGATGGCGTTTTAGGTGCCTCGAACCTGGGAGATGGCGTTTTAGGTGCCTCGGACCTTGATGATGTCGTTTTAGGTGCCTCGAACCTTGATGATGATGGCTTTTAGGCGCCTCGGACCTTAATTTGAAATGGCCTTTCGGTGGACTTTGTCTGTCGCCGAAGGATAGGGTGACCGTTTTGGTCGAGGGGCTGGACCTAATGATAGGCTACCTACGTATCCCTAGTGGGAATCAAGCCCTTTCGTAGTTCGAGTTTTACTCGAGATTCCGTTGGCTTTAGGGATTCCGTTAACTTTGTTAGGGATTTCGTTAGCCTTTGCTGGGAAAATCGACTTATTCGTCCTGGGAAATCGATCTTACGTTTGATCGCCGTTGGATGATTTTGATGAAAGATACGGATCTCGTTATCTTTCTCGTGGAGATCGGACTTACGCTTCGATCGCCGTTGGATGATTTTGATGAAAGATACGGATCTCGTTATCTTTCTCTGGGCACTCCGGCCTTACGTTTGATCGCCGGGGTAATTTTGATGAAAGATACGGATCTCGTTATCTTTCTCGTGGCACTCGGTCTTACGTTTGACTCGCCGGGAAGATTTTGATGAAAGATACGGATCTCGTTATCTTTCTCGAGGAGATCGGTCTTACGTTTGATCGCCGGTGGTAATTTTGATGAAAGATACGGATCTCGTTATCTTTCTCGGGAGATCGGTCTTACGTTTCTGCCGGAAGATTTTGATGAAAGATACGGGATCTCGTTATCTTTCTCGAGGAGATCGGTCTTACGTTTGACCGCCGGATGATTTTGATGAAAGATACGGGATCTCGTTATCTTTCTCGGGGCACTCGGTCTTACGCTTTGATCGCCGGGAAGATTTTGATGAAAGATACGGGATCTCGTTATCTTTCTCGGGCACTCGGTCTTACGTTTGACTGCCGGGGATGATTTTGATGAAAGATACGGATCTCGTTATCTTTCTCGTGGCACCTTGGCCTTACGCTTCGATCACGCCGGGGTAATTTTGATGAAAGATACGGGATCTCGTTATCTTTCTCGAGCACTCGGTCTTACGTTTGACTCGCCGGGGATGATTTTGATGAAAGATACGGATTCCGTTATCTTTCTCGAGAAATCGGTCTTACGCTTCGATCGCCAGATTTTGATGAAAGATACGGATCTCGTTATCTTTCTCGGGGCACTCGGTCTTACGCTTCGATCGCCGGGATGATTTTGATGAAAGATACGGGATCTCGTTATCTTTCTCGTGGCACTCGCCTTACGTTTCGACCGCCGGGATGATTTTGATGAAAGATACGGGATCTCGTTATCTTTCTCGTGGCACTCGGTCTTACGCTTCGATCGCCGGGTAATTTTGATGAAAGATACGGATCTCGTTATCTTTCTCGTGGCACTCGGCCTTACGTTTTATCGCCGGGATAATTTTGATGAAAGATACGAGATCTCGTTATCTTTCTCGTGGCACCTTGGCCTTACGTTTGATCGCCGGGGATGATTTTGATGAAAGATACGGGATCTCGTTATCTTTCTCGAGGAGATCGGTCTTACGTTTGACTCGCCGGGTGATTTTGATGAAAGATACGGATCTCGTTATCTTTCTCGGGGCACTCGGCCTTACGTTTACCGGCCGGAAGAATTTTGATGAAAGATACGAGATCTCGTTATCTTTCTCAGGCACTCGGCCTTACGTTTTACCGGGGATAATTTTGATACGGATCTCGTTATCTTTCTCGGGGCACTCGGTCTTACGTTTACCGCCGGGATAATTTTGATGAAAGATACGAGATC
The DNA here is from genome assembly GCA_022495995.1 of Adenophora triphylla var. japonica. Lineage (NCBI taxonomy): Eukaryota > Viridiplantae > Streptophyta > Magnoliopsida > Asterales > Campanulaceae > Adenophora > Adenophora triphylla. The sequence continues at coordinate 797,231 of JAFEMH010000366.1, forward strand.
TCGTTATCTTTCTCAGGGCACTCGGCCTTACGTTTGACCGCCGGGGATGATTTTGATGAAAGATACGGGATCTCGTTATCTTTCTCGAGGGCACTCGGTCTTACGTTTGACCGCCGGGGAAGATTTTCTTGACAAGGGGCCGACTTTGGTTAACTTTGGGTTAACTCGTCAAGTTGGGACCGAATTGCAGTCCCGGAATTTTAAGGGGCAAAAGGGTCATTTTGACCCTTGCAATCCTATCCGCGCGGATAGGGTTTGAAAACCAGGGTATTAATTAGGGCCAACGCCCTTTTCTTCTTCCCCATTCGCTTTGCGCTTGTCGAGAGCAGAGAGAGAGAAACCGTGAGAAATCCGCCATTTTTGGCCTAAAAAGCTTCGAAATCTTCCGATTTTCTTCGATTTTCGAGCAATGGAACACGGGGAAGGCGCTTTTCAAGGTCAAGGACGTGGCCCGGTAGCGGAGAGGCGATTGGAGCTCGTCCGGATGAGGAGGCATTACAATCTTTCGCAATCGGTTATGAGGAGCATTACCCCGATTCTTGGCAACATTGGGCTTCTGATTCGAATCTCCGAACGGTATACTTTGAAACCCTTTGATCCCTTTGTTGATTTCTTGTTTGAAATTTGAATTTTGGGTGATTTTTGAATTTTTTTTTTTTTTGAAATTGAATATTGATGTTCATTGTCTTTGAATCTTGATGATTATGTGAGTATCCCAAAATATGCATTTTGCTTGGAGAAAGAATTTGCATTTTCGCCATTTTTTTTTTTAAATTCGAAAATTGCATGTGAAATTGCATGTTGATGATGATGATTTTTTTTGAAATTGAATATTGATATTGATGAATGATGCAATGCATGCATTTTGTTTGGAAAGAATGGGCATTTTGCCAATATGAGATGTATGTATGTTTAGGATATATTTTTTTTCTTGAAAAGTGGGACGGATTTTTCCTCCCGTTGCATGTAAGATGGATGATATGCATGTATGCAAAAATTTTTTTTTTGAGATGATGGATGATATGCATGTTATTTTATGAAAATGGGACGGAGTTTTTACTTCCGTAGGAATGCATCTTCTTTTTTTTGATGAATGCATTGGGACTTGCCGAAAACTGTTTTCTTTTATGCGAGAAAAATGGGGCTATGCTCATTGTATGCCGTTATGTCAGCCGAAATTTTTTTTTTTAATGCATGTGTATGCCCTTTTTTTTTTTTTGTAAATGCAAATGCACTTTTTTTTTTTGACATTTTCTCTCTTTTTTTTTTTTTTTGTGGCGGAAACCGTTTTGTGACGGAGCAACAACAAAATGAAGACTCGAGGATCGGTGGAGTCCGTGATTGACTTGTGGGACCGGCTTCCGAATGCGGGCCGAGGAGCTTTGCCGAGTCCGAGATGCATTGTTGTCGAGACGGGGCTTTGGGAGTTTGTCGAGTGCTTCGAGGGGACCGGTCAAGTTCCCTAAGAGCAAGGGCTTGATGTTTGCTCGCGCAAAGATTGGTGGGACGCGACCCACACCTTCCACTTCTTCCGGGGCGAGGCTACGGTTACGCCCTCCGATTACGCCGCGATTACGGGCCCGTCCTTTAATGGACGCAAAGATTGAGTGGCGGGATGGCTACGCCGATGCCGATCTCGTTGTGCTCTTCTCGGGATTTTCCCCTATTCCCAAAAAGGGGATGGGGATGGAGTATGCCGTGGTCTACGGCAAGATCGTGGAGACCATAGCGAGTTACGAGGCCGGGAGGAGAGGATAGGCGCCGATCGATTGCCGTGGCCTTCTTGTGGTTTGCTTTTTCGAGCACGCTCTTTGGACATGCCGAGGGGACGGCAGCCTTTGCCTTGTTGAGGTCCTTGGAGGACATGGAGACGGCCTGAGATGTCTCGTGGGGAGAGGCCGGCCGGGCAGAGCTTTATTTTGCTCTTGATAGGTACAAATGGAAGGCCGTGAGCTCTTTGTACCGCTTTGAGTTTGCCCTGGAGGTATAAGCTCTCTTTTTGCTTTCCTCCTTTTTTTTTTTTTTTTTGAGCACGCACTTTTCTTTTGCACCGGATTGATTGGATTTTTACCTTCGCAGTATGGGCGTTGGAGTTTTTCCACGTCACGATGTGGCGGCACGGCGGAGTACGCCGGGCGTATCCGGCCATGCAGCCTTGGTCCAAGCATGCCCGGAGAAGATAAGCTCCAGGGGCGTACGACTCTCAGTACGCGGATTGCCTTCCTTCGACGGAGGCCGAGACAGATGAGGGGATGATATTCTTCCCCCGGGATCGCTTTTGAGGTGGCGCAGCTCGAAGGGCGCCGAGATCCGGACTGTGCAATGGAGGATTTTGAGGGGTCCGACTCGCGATGCATATTATCTCGGGAGAGAGGGTGACGCGCCGCATGGCGTGAATTCGCCTGAGGACACCGGTGGAGCCTCCCGTCGATATGATGCACTCCGAGCGATCGGTCCGTGACTGGGATGATTACCGAGCCGGCCAAGACTTCTCGGATTTCGTGGCGATTGAGCCATATGCGACATTCGTCTTGAGGAGGCCGAGGATGCCTCAGTTCCTGGATAGGAGGGGCTTGGGATCCCGCGGTACCCTGACGGATTTTTCCTATATCCAGATGGGGTCCGATTGAGGGTGCAGATCCCTCACCCCGAGCGACTTCCACGAGCTTTCCGGCCTCGTCCGGTATGAAGGTACGGCTTCACCTTTTCCCCTTCTTTTCTTTCTTTTGTTTCATCATCTTTAGCATCACCTCTTTTTTTTTTTTTGACGCTTTTGCTTTTGTGCGCTGAGGTGGTCGTCGAGAAGCCGACGAAGCAAGTGATCGGGGCCAAGAGATTCATCAGAGGATGGTCGCCATGGGCTCCTCGTGCTAGAGCGAGGCGACCACGGCCGGCGCCCGTCGACGGAGGCTTCCCCTATTCGCTCGTAGACTTCTTCGTAGACTCCTCTCGTCTCCTCTCCTTGATCCCCGCGCGGTACCGCCTTCGGATCACGTCATTCTCGGGATCCACACGGGCAGGGACACGTTTGGCAACATGGCGGGTCGTCTTCGTACGTCCAGAGTCCGACGCCTTCACCTTCGGATACGATTTTTTCGCAGATCTCGGCTTGCCCTATCGTAGCGTGCCGGTTGGTCCCGATGAGCCTCTTTTCTCGGAGACGAGGACGATTCCGAGCCCGAGATTTTCGTGGCTCCCGAGGAGGCGGGCCCGAGTCGCAAGAGGGGCCGGGGCGTACATCTGCGCCGGAGACTCCGATTGATTTTTTTTTTTTTTTTTTTGAGATTTGAGATTGAGATTTAGATTTGTACAAACTTATGCACATTTTTTTTCTTTTTTTTTTTTTTTGGATGTAATAATTTAGGATTTTATTTATGTTTGCTTGTTTTTTTTTTTTTTTTATGCACACTCTTTTTTTTTTTTTGGAATGTAATAATTTAGGATTTTATTTTATGAATGCAATGCAATATGAATGCAAAGTGTTGCATGAGCCTTGGTTTTTTTTTTTTTTTTTTTTTTTTTTTTGCAAGGGTGTTTGGTATATGGACCTGGTTTGGGAGGTTTTTGCACAAGTTTCGAGCAACCGGGACGGAATATTCCTCTTTTGGTGTAGCAAACTGACTCAAGGTGCATTTTTTTTTGGAAAGCAATCCTATCCGCGCGGATGGGGACCGCATCTCGACACCGTCCTTAATTTTGGTTCGCACTGGTCTTGCTTTATTTCAAATTCAAATATCCTCTTCAACCTCCAAATTCCAACACCATTTTCGGGAGAAAGAGAGAAAATCCATGGAAAACTTTAGAAAAGCTCCATCAAAATTGTCCCAAGAGTCCCAAATGTCATTCTTCAACAAGTTCAAGGATTGGTCCCGGAAATCATGCATGAGAGGAGGTTCTTCTTTGAAGAAAGATACAAGGTGAAGTGCTTATGGTCTCTCAAGGAATTGATTCCTGATTATGAGCTTTTGAGAGCTTCTTCATCATTTTGGGATACTAGAAGGCATGTCTTTTGCCTTTCCTTCAACGAGATTGTTCCGACTGCCGAAGAATTTCGGGCCTTGCTTGGAGGTCCTGAGGTGGAAGAGATAGCGGTTCCTTTGCCCTGAGGGGCTTCTTTTGTCGACAGATTGTGCGTCCTCCTTCATCTTTCCCTGAGGAAGCGCAAGGTATGATCCGCGGTCCCGATCATTTCGATATTTCCGGTCTTCCCGACAGATTTAGGGGCCTAGGTTTGGTAGATGATGCCTATTGGGATGCCTTTGCACTTTGTATGTTTGGCACCCCGTTCATGGTCTATTCCTTTGGGATCCGCCATCGATCTCGCCGGATGTTGTCGTTCACCGTCGCCCGGCGTAGATGTCGTTCCTTTGATTCTCGGGGGAGACTTTTCATGCTCTTGATAGATTAGCTACCGGCAGGCGGTATATGCACGGGGCAGCCCGTTCCTCTTGACCCCGTGGCCGATGGAGCGTTTGGGGGTTCTTCGGGAAACCTCTCGATATGATCGTGCCTCGACTTTTGCCAGAGAGGTGTTGATGTAGATTTTGATGATCGTGGCTCGTGGGAGCGCTGATGGCGGGTCGCCAGATCAAGATATCGATGGTCGGTGCCTCATTGGCGGGTGGAGACTCGAAGAGTGCTTCAGACGGGTCTCCCGTGGTCATGCTTCCGGGCTTTCTCGCCTAGCTTCTATATTCCGGCTTTAGTTCTCGAGACAGCTTTGGCCTCGGAGCAGTTCCTTTGGAGGGCTTTGATGATGTAGCCACCAGGGTGGTGGCTCCTGCTTTCTATGGATGATCCCTCGTTGTTTCCATTTCTTTCCCAAGCATGGAGGTATGATGCCTTTCCTCCTCGGGTCATTCTCAAAGGCGTCCGAGACCGGTGTTCCCGACCACTGTACCCGGATTGGTATGAGAGGCATCTCGGGAGAGACTCGTGTGGCTATTTTGAGACGGCGTGAGGCCATTGTGGGTGCGGAGGACCCGATCAAGCTTCGAGAGGAGGAGGGCCGAGGCGAGGGCCAACCCTCATGACAGAGCGGAGACGCCGTGACCGATTATGAGGCTTACGTCAAGAGACAGGAGAGGAGGGCTCCTATGCTACCGCCTAGGTTACAGGAGATGAGGGATGACGCTAGTGGCTACTAAGGCCCCGACAGAGGCTGGTTTGATAGACCCCGTCCCTATACCGTAGCTTGGTAGGAGGAACACCGACATTTTTCCTGCTCGTAAAAGAAGACTCGAAGGGGGAAGAAGAGGGGAGAGGCCAAGACGAGTGGCTTGGAGTGACTCCGAGGTTTCCGAGTATCCCTTTCTTGTCATGGCGTACACATTAGTTTGATTATGTATCTTAGTTTTCCTTTAGCAGTTGCCGCTGTAGGAATGAATCGGGCTTAGACTCATCAAAGAGCTTTTAACTTGTAATGAATATTTGAATTGCTTTAGAGTTTTTCGAGACGCTTTCATGGTCTCGATCAATTGTATTGATGCCAAAGTATGGCTTTTATTTGTGCTTTAGACCGAACCGTTTCCGCCGCCACGTTCCCTCATTTTGAGGAGCTCAGTCTTCGTAGTTCAACCCGGTGAACTCTTTTTTTTTTTTTTTTTTTTGTTTTTTTTTTTTGTTTTTTTTTTTTTTTTTTTTTTTTGTTGTTTTTTTTGTTGTTTTTTTTTTTTTTTTTTTTTTTTTTTGTTGTTTTTTTTTTGGTGCAACCCCGTTTTTTACCTAGGCCGCCCTTCTCGGGTTTTCAACCTAGTTGGGTATTACTCTTTAGCACTTTTCCTTCTTTCTTCTTTTTTTTTGTTTTACGCGTAGTATCTCGCAGCCTTGTCACCATTCACCGGGTGTACAAAGGGATTCCCGTCGAGGTCCGCAAGTTGCATGGCTCCTCCGGAGAAGATCTTCCGGGACGACATATGGCCCGACCCATACAGCTCCCATTTGCCGAGGGGGTTGATACGGACCTGGGGCTTTTCTTTTAAAACGAGATCCCCTTCTCGGATTTCCCGATGCTTTACTTTCTTGTCGAAGGCTCTAGCCATTCTTCCTTGGTAGGCCCGGATGTGTTCCATGGCCTTCAATCGGCGTTCGTCTAGTAGGGCCAATTCGTCATGGCGACTCGAGCCATTCGACCTCGTTGATCCGGCTTTCCAGAAGATACCTGAGCGAGGGTATTTCCAGCTCGATTGGGAGTACGGCTTCCATTCCGTATGTGAGGGCAAAAGGTGTTTCCCGCTTGCCGTTCGACCGATGTTCTCAGAGCCCCAGAGTGCCAGTGTAACTTCTGCCAATCTCTCGCCTTGGACAGCCATTTTCCTGATGATATTTTCCAGAGTCTTGTTTGCCGCTTCGACGGCTCCGCTGGTTTGGGGCCCGTAGGAGATGACTTGTGACGGGTTATTCGGAATTCCGCCAGCCAGCTTTTCACATTCCCTTCGAAGTGGGATCCATTATCTCGAGATGATTTCGCCGGCAACCCGTATCTCGCACATGATGTTTTCTTTGATGAAGAGGGCAACTTTCTTTGAATTGAGGATTTTGTAGGACTTTGCTTCAACCCACTTGGTGAAATAATCCACGGCTACCAGACGAACTCGTGGCCGTTATCGCCCGATGGTGTGATTTTGCCTATGACATCAATTCCCAAGTGACGAAAGGCCAAGGGGTTGTCATGCAAGATAACTCGTGAGGAGGCAAGTGATTAAGATTTGAGTATCGCCGACATTTGTCGCAGCCTTTTGACGAACCGGATGCGCCGGTTTCCATGGAGATCCAAAAGTACCCCATTCTCGCATGATTTGCATCGTAGCTCGAGCATTCATGTGAGGGCCGCAGTACCACCATGTATTTCTTTCATGAGTTCGGTAGCCTCTTGTTTGCCGATACATCGCAGAGGGGGCCTTGATAACGCTTTTTGTATAACATGTTTCCCAAAAGAACATAATGGGAGGCGAGCCGCTTCCGGCCGAGAGACTTTTCGCTTTGATTCCTTCTTTATATTCCCCATCTTCATTTTTGAAAGAGGCCTCGCCATCCTTCGTGTATTGGTAACTGAGTGTACCTGTGGATCATTGATCGCCCGGCTTCCGCTTCAATTTCAAGCAATAGGCGGGGTTTTCTCTTCTCCCGACTCGAATGGTTTAACAGACTTTCCTTCGTGTATTTCGACAAGAGAGGCTAGCGTAGCAGCAGCATCTCGCGAACCTCGTTTCGGCCCTCGTGTAATGAAAGCCGATTTCTTTGAATTGAGCCACTAGTTCTTCCATGTAAGCATGATACTTCGCAAACCCGGATCCACGGTCTTCCATTTGTTAGAGACCCGATTGATGATGAGGGCGTAGTCACCATACACCTCCAATTCCTTGATATTTCTTTCAAGGGCGGCTTCCAACCCAGCCTATGCAAGCTTCATATTCAAGCAGTCATTGTTGGTGACTTCGGTTCACCATCACATGGGGGTGTGTTCGTCGCAGAGGATCGACCGTAAGCATTCCTATCCCGTTCCCCTTTTGTTTGACGCTCCGTCGAAGAAGAGTTGCCAGTGATTTTCTCCTTCTAGGGCGAAGATTCCATCATCGGGAAATTGAGGTTCAGTCCTCGAGACTCATCACTTGGGAAATCGGCCGATGTTCCGCCATTATGCGTCCTTTTACGGATTTCCTTGAAACATAAGTGATGTCATATTCGGCCAAAAAGAACGACCATTTTGCCAATCTCATGGAGATGGAAGGCTTGTCGAATGTATATTTGATGGGGTCTATCCTTGAAACAAGATGTATCGGTGAGACCGCATGTAGTGTTTCAACTTTCCCACTACCTGCACCAAACCTCGCGCAAGTCTTCTCGCAAGCGTAGTAATTGAGTTCGCTTCCTTGGAGCTTTCGCTACGAAATAGATGGCGTTTCGACTTTGGAATCTTTCTTCTTGAGCTAGCATAGCCCCAATTGCCGTATCCGTGATGCTTAGATATAGCAAGAGTGGCTTTTGCCGATGTGGTGGGCAGAGAATCTGGGATTCACAAGGTATGCCTTAATCTGCTCAAAGGCAAGCCGACATTCTGGGGTCCATTCTCAGTGTAGGCATTTTTCTTCATCAACTTGAAGATTGGCTCGCAGACGAGGTCACCGATTTACAAAGCGGCTTATGTATTGCAGCCTTCCCATGAAGGATTTCACTTCTCGTTGTCCTGGTGGCTTCATTTCAACTATCGCCTTGATTTTCTCGGGGATCTACTTCGATTCCCCGTTCGTCACCATATATCCTAGCACCTTACCTCGTCTTACACCGAAAGTGCACTTGGCCGGATTCGCCTCATGCCGTGGTCTCTGAGGCGGCCGAAGAATTTTCTCAAATCAACAAAGTGCCGCCATCTCGATCCTCCGGAATGTATTATCATGTCGTCCACATAGACCTCAATTTCTTTGTGGATCATGTCATGGAACGAGCCGTAGCCGCCCTTTCGTACGTAGCCCCAAAGCATTCTTTAGTCCGAATGGCATGACCGTGTAGCAAGATGTGCCCCAAGGGGTTGTGAAGGCCGTTTTGGCTTGATCTTCTTCTCGCCATTTTGATTTGGTTGTAGCCGGCAAAACCGTCGACGAAGGATTTGACTTCATGGTTGGCCGTGGAATCTACCAAAATGTCGATGTTTGGCGTGTGGGGAAATCGTCTTTGACCGGCTTTGTTCGCATCCCCGAAGTCTACGCAAAGATCGGATTTTTCCGTTGGCCTTCGTCACCGTCACTATGTTGGACAGCCATGTTGGGTATTCAATGACCCCGATGAAACCCGCTCCGAGCATCTTTTCTATTTCCTCTTTCACTTGTAAGGACCATTCGGGCTTAATTCTTCTTAGCTTCGCTTACCGGCTTGACTTCCGGGTCGAGCGGTATTCGGTGCTCAACTATGGAAGGATCGAGGCCTCGGCATATCTTTATAGGACCATGCGAACACATCCACGAATTCTTTTAGCACTGATTAGTGGCATCCCTTTCAATCCCTTCGAAGAAACTACCAATCAAGGCCTCTTTAGGCTCTTCCGCAGCTCCTGCATTCACACTCGTCAAAATCTCTTCGGCACTGGGCTCGATTTTCCTCTTCCTGACAACCCGCTAAAGATTTCTTCGATATATTGTTCATTTAATGTGTCCGCTCTTCATCTAGTGAATCGTTATTAACTGTTTTTAGATTATTAGTTAATTCATCATTAGTTAAAGCGGCAATTAAGGGATACTCGTAAAGGTTCATCATTTCATTCAAGACGAAGGGGAATACAACGTTCGCTACATGCACTCGTAGTCTTCGTGCGTAAGGCCATCTGACGACTCGAGAGACTCGAACTCAACAATGAGAGACTCTGAGGACTTTACAAAGGTTGACACGAAAGGATCTGGGACCAATCCAAGCTTGGTGATCATTTCCTCTTTGGTCGCGGACGGGCCCGAGAGAGTTTCCCAATTCTTTAGCGGCATCGCCGTCGGTGGCTTCACAACTCGGGAAAGGCATGGTCTCTCGTGCTCCCTCTTCGCCGTTGCTATCATCTCTTTGTCTCGAACCGTAATCAATTGTGTTTGGCGTCCGAAAGCCGAGCATGTGGATGTAGGGATCTTCCTCAATCCCGGGATTTCCGTTTCGTCACAATCCGACCGCTCAATCCAGATGTAAGGACGTATTGCGTCTCGGTGAGCCGCTAGAAAAATCTCATGTCCCATACTCGAGCGGAAAGGCTCTGGCAGTAGTTCAAGAAGGAGGACGTCCCACACGACGTTCATAGATTCGAGCCGAGTCCGTCGGTGTTTGCCGACTTTTATCATGAAAATCTCCTCGCCCGGCGAGGCCAAAGAATGGGTTTGCGTAATACCGACAAATCTCGTGATTGAGGACCGGGACTTGTGTGCCTCAGATCATGGCGGTGTTCGCCGTTTCCTTCCAAGACGCCTCCAAGTGTTGGAAATAGCAATTAAATTTGATGAATCGAACTTCTTCTGAGTCTGCTCGCTGAGTGTGTCGACATAGTTGGCATCGCCGGATTCCAAAGGATGCCGGCGAGACTTGCCTCTTGAAGGATGTAGCCCCTGTTTGACTGTGGGCGTTCTTGGCTATTGTTTCACTTCGTTCCCTATGAGGAAACCTGTCACCCCTTATGACTTCAAGGTCTCCCGCCGGTTGATGAATTTGACGCATTGGTGGAGAGTGGAGGCTATGGCTTTCATGTGATGCAACCAAGGGCGCCCTAGTAGGGCCGTGAACTCTGAGGGGATATCCATTACATGGAACTTTGCGGCACCATTTGGGTTTCGTACTGCAGTTCCAAAGTCACCGTCCCTGTAATGGGACGAGACGAACCGTCGTAGGCCTCGACAAATCCGGTAGATGGGATCACGCGCCTTTCATTTATGCGAGGGCCCTCATCATGCCGAGGGGAAGGACGTTACCGATGATCCATTGTCCACTAATACCCTGTGGAGTGACATGGTGTTGAGCCGAATAGTGATGTACAAAGCTTCATTGTGTTGGGAGACATCTCTTGGCAAATCTTTCATCGCAGAAGGTGATCATACTCCCATATAGGTGAGGATCATAGATTTGGTCCTTGTCTCGGGATGAGAGTCATTAAACCTCGTCGCTTCGTGCCTTTTTCTTGCGAGGTAGAGCCTTTGCCGAAGCCCCCGGGTTATACCGATGCCTTTGTGGCGGTTGCCATCTCCAAATAACATGTTGATTGAGTGGGGGCGCCAGATCGCGTCGGTTTTTCTTCATCGGTGTATACTGAACCGGACAAACCGAACTCGTCGACCCCGAGGGGGCTGGACTTCTGCTCGCAAGCACTGCGTATCCGAAAGTCTCAACTCGTCGTTGGCAAGGCTTTTCTCGCTCTTTTACCCCTTTTTGCTTGGGGAAGACCGACCGGAGTAGAGTACATAATAATCAAATCCCCTGATGGCTCCCCGAGCGTTCCCACACCGTTATCACCGCCTCGAATCTCTCCTTCAATTTTTGGCCGGGAGGAAATTTTCTTTTTCTTAGGAGGACGGTCCTCGTGTATCCAGCCCCGATAGTCCCTTTCAAGGCAATCGGGACAAGCCACAAATATCCCACCAAATGTGTTCTACTACTGCGGCGGATTTGGGACCTCGTGCCGAGCGGTGCCGGAATGACTTTGAGTGGAACCGGTCCGGGGATTCGCCGGGCTCATCTCGGTAGCGAGTGATTGGACTCCGCCGGATAATGAGAGATATTGAGGTCCCGGAACGGCACATGTTTGTCCTTCGTAGCCCTGGCCGCTTGGGATATTGTTAAGGTCCCGGCGGCGTGTGGCCTCTTCAATCCAGCTCGCCGTCCGTTTCCGGCGTTCTTCCGTGGCTTTGATGGCCGACCATATTTCTTCAACTGTCTCCCGATTTTCATCACTCAGCCGATATTTGTGGGATCATCACTTTGAGAGGGGACAACCGACAAGATACCGAACTCTTTCGTCCCCGACCGCCGTTGGGGGCCGCTGCCCCGTAAGTCGGCGGCGGTGAGTCCCGCGGTGGAAACATAGGAATCTTGGGGTAGCATCTTGATGTATCCGGACTATTAAGAAGAGGAGGAGAACCCTCTTCCTTCTTTGCGGTAAAAGTGCCATCGGAATTGAGACCGATAGTCAAACCATGACTTGCGACTACCCCCGCAGGTCATCAATTTGAGCCTCATGTCGAAGTCTCATCTCGTTCTACCAACCGGATCCACACGGGTCCTGTTCGAGGGATTTTGGAGGACGGAGCAACGTTATCCCCATCATTACCGGCCGATGCGTACATTCTCAAACCCGGAGTCGGAACAAACGGTGAAGCCGACGATGCGCTGACTCTTCCCAATTGATCAAACGGTGACCCTGCCCGAAACCAAGCTTTGTGCGGAGTCATGGGAAAGGACATGAAGGTTCGATGTCTCGGGAATGGAAGGAGGGTAGGTGTTTCGGGCTTTAGGCTCATGCAACATGCAGCTATTTGTTCACGTTTACTTAAAACATGTTTTATTAACCTAATCGGTTGGAAAAGATTGCTCTTCTTTTTCGCAAACTACTCGATTCCCGGATCGCCGGGCCCCGTCACTACGTCTATAAGCCCCTCGTATTCCACCCGTATTTCGACCTCCTGTGGTGGACAGCCCCTGGCGAGGGTCCTATAGGGCAAGCGGGTCCCACCGACCGAAAGAAAAACGATCCTAAAAGTCCGGCGGGTAATCGAGTCTTAACGAGCATTCGATGTAAATTACGGACAAAGCCGACGTCAAAAGTCAAGATCATGTCCGAGGGCTCGACGAAAAGTCGGCATGATTTGACCGATAAGCGTCCACAATTGATCTTGACTTGTCGTCGCTAAGCCGTAATTAGGCATGGAATATTCATTAATCCTTGATGACTCAAAGGTCAATGCCGGGAGTCGTGTATAATTTGTGCCGCCGTAGCCGAAGTCAAGGCGCCTGGTCAATATCTTGGTCAAAGTCCGCGGCGGAAAACCGCAACTTCGACCGATAAGGGTCCCCGAAAGATATTGAGTCGGTATGCCGACAAAGGCTTGAAAGGAAAGGTCTATACACGGACAGTGGCATGACACGTACTGTACTAAAACCAACCGGGTCTCTGACAAAGTGTGTCACGGACAAGTGCATGGTCGACACGAGGCTCCATGGGATGTTTGGGTAGTCCCGTGCTCATCCGAGAGGCGTAATAAGACCAAACGGACCGCGACAAGGATTTCCCCGGTTAAGGACGTAGTGTGCGGTACGGTCACGTGCGCGTAGTGTGCAAGCAGCCTATATTCTTTTTCCGAGTAAAATAGAGATTTTTTTATGTGTCTTAAAAAATATGATGCATGATTTTTTTTTTTGAGAAATTTTCTTTTTCTTTTTTTTTTTTGAAAATCCTTTTTTTTTTTTTGAAATTTTTTTTTTTTTGAAATTTTTAATGAGCACATAAGCACGTAAGCACGAAAATTCCGACAGCTAGGGACATTATTCCGACAAATAAAATTTTGACTTTCTCCGAGGCGGCCAAAACAACATGAAAACTGTGCAAAAATCAACACACACACAAAAATGATTTTCAAAGCCGGGACGGAAGCTTGACCCTCAAAAGCTTTTTTTTTTTTGAAAACGGTGATACCGGTACGTGGGATTGTTAGACCACAATTTATCCCCGACTCGTGTTAGGAGGCGATAACGGGAAATTTAGTGGTTTCCACCAATATACCAAATACCATTTTTTTTTTTAAAAAGCTTAGTCCCCAGCGGAGTCGCCACTGTGATGAATGTGTATCCGAAAATTTTCCCATTTTTTGTTTAAAAGAAAATCAACGAAACGGAGTCGCCACGCCATTTTAATTTTGAGGGCCAAAACTTTGACAAAAGCCCAAGATCAGAGATTTAGGTTCGGAGGTCATGTTACGCGTCGGGAAGGACGTTAGTGTGCACCCGACGCGCCTCGTAAAACGAGTCTTCCAAGCTGAAAATCATTTTGTGTGTGTGTGTGTGTGTGTGTTTTGGCCAAAATAAGTTGAAACTCAGAAAAGTAAAAATTGGGATATCTTTTAAAGACTTTAAACTGATCCCATGATTTTTTGGAAGATTTTTGGATTGAGATTTGGTACTCAAAAGACCTTTTGAAGTTGAGAGCCATTTCTGCCAGAATGAAAAAGGCAGTGGACCTTTGATTTTGAAATGGATTCAAGGGTCTTAAAACTTCATAATCTGGATAAACTCAGAGAATGAAAGTTGTTCTAGACACCTTAAATAAAGTTTGTGCGAAGGAATTTTCCATTTTGGAGAAGATTTGAGGGGTCAAAACCTTCTGGAAACCTCAGATATGAGATCTGGATTCCCAGAAGCTGATGAACTAGCCTCTGAAAGAAAATTTGAAAAGAGGAGTTTTACTCACCCAAAAATAAAGTAAAAATATGTCTGAAAGCTCTGGATGTTGGCTACAAAAAGTATTTTGTAGTCAACACCAAATTCCAAGTTCATCTGTGTCCAAAAATTAAGACCATGGACTGAGGTCTGAGAAAATTGCTACTGGACAGCAACTTCTCAAGAAAGAAAATATGATTTTAAAGGGGGTTTTGCATCCATGCTTGTCCCCATTTCCCTAGGTTTTGGTTAGTGATCACTAGACATTTTAGTGGTGAATCAACTATACCAAACCATCCTTGGGGTACATTAGGACTAAGCATTTCATTTGCTTGGGAAGGGGATTTTTATCCTTTGAAAATGAGATTTTATGCTTGAAAATGGTTTTTAGGGTTTTGAAAATGAGTTTTCTTTGCAAGAAAGTAAGAGAACTTGAAAATAATGTTGATCTTTGTAGAAGATCATCCATGGAGATGGTCTTCCATGGTGATCTTCTTAGATCTAGAGCAAGAAGATGAAAGAACTACATTTTGTAGTTTGGAGATGCATGCATGGATGAGATAGGGGTTAGGAAGAGGAGGGTTTACCAATCTTCCTTGTGTTCTTGAGTGTTTGGCTTGGGTGTATGAGTGTTTAGGGCTTTAATATGAGAGTGAGTGGATGAGTATGAGTTGGGAAAGATTGAGAGAAAATGGTGACAATTCAAGTGAATTCTCACTGTTTTCTCTCTATATTTCGCCAGAGGTTCGGTGCAAAATGTGTTGTTCCTCCTTATTTTTGTGACTGGAGGGCTCAATTTATAGCCCTCCTGAAAATGCAAACTCATCCGCGCGGACAAGTCCCCTCACAAGCGTGCACCGTTCATTAAATGCGGCTCCGGCTTTGGACAAGGGGAATATTTCTTTTCAAAATTCAAATTGACTCAAATGTACTCAGCTTTTGTGTTTCCAAAGATTTCTATTTGTGGTTTTATTCTTTTGTTTTTCTTTTTAAGATTTTTTTTAAGGTTTAACCTTAAATAACAATGCCCATTTTACCCTCACTTTGTTAGAAAAGTTAGGATTGTTAGGAATTG